>JARLTB010000025.1:917500-1357500 GCA_030141615.1 Unio pictorum
CATAACTGGTTGAAGGATTTTGTAGTGTATTATGAAAAGATAACTGAAGGTCAAAATCTTAATCCAGAATTAATAGAGGTTAAGAAGTTAATCAGACTACAACCGAATGAAATTCAATGTAAAATAATGCGTGAACAAATTTCAGAAACTACTATAAATAATATTTTGGAAATTATGGAGACCAAATGATTTGATAGTTGCAAGTAGTTCGTGATAAACTGCAGTTATTTGAAAAACATAAGGAAATGTTTTCAGAATTACCAGTACCATTGTGTTATCGACCAACAGTTACACGACGACAGAATATTGAAGTTGAAACTCCAGGAGAGTCAAGGAAACATAATCTGGTATTAAATGATGTTGTCAGAATTCCTATCAGCGCTATCGATGATGCTTTAGAGGACAAAAATCTCCACAGATAGGATACGCAATTGAAATCCACTCATCTCAAGGGTTAACTATTTCTGATACAACTGTTTGGATTATTGATGCTCGTATCGAGTGGTCAATCTTAGGCTATCTCGCATTTTCACGAAGAATATCTCTGTTGTGGAAGGTTATTGTAAATTTTACAGAAACCAGCAACGAAAATATAAACAAAGTGACCAAAAAAAAAAAATCGCGACTTCGATATTGATGCTGAATTTGTAATTTTGCTGAAACAATAACAGAATAATCATTGTGCGAACTGTAACACAATAATGCTATGGCAGTATTCGAATAATGATCCAAGACAAAATACCGTAGATAGAAAGGATAGTATAGTAGTCATGGTCATACACGTGAAAATACGATACTGACCTGTCTTGAATGTAATCGACGTAGGGGTGCAAGTAAAGCGATCGTGGTGGTAAATGTGTATCCTCTGAAATTACTTGTAATTGTTCACGTGTAAATCCATGCTTAGGAGTAATTTAATCTAATCTATAGATTGCAGGTCTACCCGTAGATCTTACCACGCTGGAGATGTTATACTCCAGACAGGATCAGATGCTCTTTTGTTTACCACCTTCAAGTTCACCAGGTTCATATAAATACATAACAGTTACCAATACCTAATACTGGTTGTTCCGAAAAATAATTTCGTTGTACGGGTACATTGTTTGTGATTGCATCAGTGGGTTTGATGGAAGTTGTTCATTATTTAATGCATTTATCACTTTTGGTAATCTTGCAACCCATTCTTGAGATCATGTATTCTGAATTATTTCCGTCCTATATTGAAATCCAAATAACTACGCCACAATGTATCAATTATTTCATTCAAAAATTGCTTGATCAGCATGCCCTCATCGTATTTTTGACATTATGTTGATTTATCTGCAATGATATTACACCTTGACATTTCATTTACCAGGATCAATCTGTAACAGTTGTGGTCATCGTAGCCCACCTCGTTGATAAATTCGTTCAAACGCAGCATTTTCTGATACTGTCTTTGTCGATAATGGATCTGCTTCTTTGTATCTGCTTGCATCATCAACTACAGTCAATATGTATTTGTATGTTATTTGACGTCCTCGTATATCGAAAGTATCATGTGGTAAAAATAAAATATCCGCCTGATGAACTTCATTAGGAACAATGTCATTAAAATGCGTATATTCGATTCTTTTAGGCGTTGGTTGATAAATTTGCCACATGGCCTGTTTGATAACCATTTTCAGCATCAACACATGTAACATTTGCAGCTTCTGTGAGTTTACTAACTGCTACTCTGCCTCTCCAGTATCCTTTTGCACTATAATAAATGAATTCCATAATATTAATTACCAGCCTCTAATACTAGTTTACCTTACATTGCAGATCTTACTAACCAGTTTGCTAATGATTCCTTGAAAGATTTATTGCAATATGCCTATGTTGTAGATCTTTACTCCGTAAGCTACATCATGAGCATGACATACTTTACAAATTTAATTTACCGGATACTCGTCGGGTTTTGGTTGGTTTTGATCATCACAGTAATTATATCCTGGTAGATGTTTTTCTCATGGGTATTTAGCCCACGCAATCCTCGTAATTTTGTTAAATTTGCTGCAATATCACCTCGCTGTTTTCAAAATAAAATTTGATTTGTCACCTCTGTCTCTGACATAGTCAGAGGGATTAGATTTAAATTTCTTTGTATCACATTTTTCACACCTACCAGTAAGTGCGGGTCTATTATTTTTAATTCTGATGGTCATTAATTCACCTTTAGAAGTACGCCTCCTGCACTTAACACAATATAATCAATATTATTTATTATATATCATGGATGTAATTAATTTTTCAGCGACAAGAGCGCGAGAACTTGTAAAACACCATCCAGCTCTACCAAATTCTATCATAATGACTACCTTAGGTCCATCTGGAAGTGGTAAAACACAGTCATTACTTAATTTAATAAGTATATGGTTGGATTATCCTTAAACCTAATTTTTAATGTAGAAGGCATGAGCCTAATTATCAGAATCCTATCATTTATAAATTCACACGTAAGCTAAATATGTAATGTGGTTTACATTTACTTTGAGTTAGGCTTGGAAATGGGTTGGCACGTTATTGTCCCCGCCTGTGACATTTAGATTATCGTTGGAGATCAAATGCGTAACTTGGGCTGCAAATGGCAGCCGACTTGGCTTACGTATTTTCGTGTGTTTGCTACGGAGGTAAATATCTAAAAATCGGCTATTGGACAATTCGGACCAAAGACAATTCGGCCCAAGACAAATCGGCCCAACTTTTACGGAAAATTAGACAATTCGGCCCAAATTTAAAGACAATTCGGCTAAATTCGAAAGACAATTCGGCAAAAATTTTAAAATACAACTGACAAGTATTTATTTGTAACATATATTTTGACAATTCTTATATAATATGTTTTATAAGAAAATTTGGAACATTTTGTGAACAAGATAAATGTTTTCCGAAGTTATAATTGTTACGAAAAACTGGAGAAAGAAAGGAGTATAGTAGAGCAGTACGCTTGGTCTCCAAAACTTAATTATCAAGCAAAACATGAGATATTCTCGTATTTTAACGTATTTGTTACAAATAAATTTATACAGATAAAATGGTTGAAAATGCATAATTAGTTATTTTGCGATAATTTGACAAATTTAATTCAGAACATTATTCCGTTTTGCTGTTATATGTTACGAAAAGACAGATAAATGTGCACAATGAAAGATGCATCTTTACCAAAATTTCTTGTATTTTAAATTTCATTTAATTTGATAATGAGTATTCAAAACACCAGAATATAAAATAAGTCATATGATTATATCAGAAATGATCATGTGAATAATGATGTTCAGCTGTCATATACAGGAGAAATGAAATAAATACAATGAAGAATGTACGTGTTTAATATGGTGAATCAAACATATTTGTAATAATTTCATGCCATATTTTCATGATCAAAAGAGAACCAAGAAAACTGAGTGAAAATGAGAACTCGCCCCAGCGTATCAGGAGAAGTCGCCCCAGAGTGGTTGGAGAAGTCGCCCCACTTCGTATGGAGAAGTCGCCCCATATCCCAGATAACCTTTTAATAGCAGAATTAAAACATCTTTTACGTGATTCATATTTAGATTTTTATTTAAACTCGATCACAAAAAAACAATATTATAGTAATATTTCTAAGACGAAATTCAGTTTGTATATAATATAATGAATGACGACAGTATAGTGTTGATATTGAAGTGCTTGTTATGTGCTATGTTTGGGAATAGACACTTCGATGATTTATCGGTAACTTGTAATGACTGACGACAGTATAGTGATTACAAATGATGATTAGTCAAACACTAATATTATTATGAATCAACAAGATTATTTTCAAAAAGTTGAACGTCAATTAAATGATGTAAACTACTACAAACATATTGTCGAAGATCCGTCAATGGAAATTAAATTTTAAAAAATCAACATGCATTAATGAGATGGTAAAATAAATAATTCCGTATATGAGGAATTTGATACTTTCTCTCTTAACATGCGTACACTTCAATTCTAGATGTTTCCCAAAACTCATAATGATACAACAACTTTCATTAAAAAGTTGGAGTCTATTCCACAGATAGGATTTCAATCCTGGTATTATTAGATGTAACATCACTATATACCAAATTTCCGCATGCAGTTGGTATTGAAGCGTGTTCAAATTTTCTTGATTACAATCCTAATAATAGCCCACTATCTTGTGAAGATATTTTTATAATATTAAAACTTATGTTGGAAAATAATTATTTTCAATGTAATAATACGAAATACATATACATAATGGGTACGGTAAGGTGTATTAATATGGCTCCTTCATACACTTTCCTTTCATGGGTAAATTTGAAAAGGACTTTCTTCAAAACGAAAAGTTTAATTCATCTTTTTGGTTCAGATTTTTCGATGACATATTTATATCTGGAAGCAGTCAACAGCAGAAATGTAAAATTTAGTTGATCGCCTAAATCAATTTTACCCGACAATAAATTTTACTTATACTGCATCTAGTACGCATGTTTCATTTTCAGATGTAAATGTGATATAAAATATTGATAACACTATCTCTGCAAATATTCATACCAAGGAAATTAAAATCCACCAATATGTAGAATATTCTTCATGTCATCCCATGTCATGTAAAAACGGTATACCGCATAGCCAGTCGAAAATAAACCAACGTATTATTTCAGATGATTGTCCATTACAAAATTCGTTGAATAAATTCCAAACATTTACAAAACAGAAATTATATTACACATATAATTGATTCTGCGCTGAACAAAGCCCGTAATATTACTCAACATTTGGCTTTAAACAAAGCAGTATGTACAATAGAGAGAGAGAGAGATGAAATTCCTTTCATAATACAATCGAATCCTTCATTATCTAATCTACGTCGTATAATTAATAACTTTTAGTCTCCTAAATTTATCAAATAAATTTATCAATTTACCAGCGTAAAAACACTTTACAAAAATAAATCAATTATCGCTGAAAGAATTTGCAAGATTTTTTTTATTAGTACTAAACAGACAGAAAAGAAAAAGAAAAAAGAACATTTTCGTCATCTAAATGTAACATACACCGGTGCACTCGATGTGCAAATATAAGAGACACTACATTGAATAATCATCGCTTCCATATATGAAATTATAGAGATCCTCATTTTTCATATAATAAAATAAGTTCTCCGTTTCTTTCAAACACACACACACACATTTTATATATATTTCCTTGCAATATTTCAGTCTGACTACAACATGAAAGATGGAGTATATAAATTCATTCGAAAAGTCTTAGCCTTGCCATTCCTTCCTGAAGAACTGATCAACCATACATTTTACAAAATGAAGGAAAAGGCCATTACTGAACAGTTATTATAACTGATGGAGTATGTTGAAAACACATGGATAACAAATCCAACATGGCTTCCAGCAACATGGTCAGTATTCCAGAGGGCAATTAGAACTAACAACGACGTTGAAGGTTGGCATAACCGCTTAAATCGCCGTGCAATGAAATCGAAGCTGTCACTGTATCTGGTAGTGACTCTTCTATACAAGGAGGCAAACGCTCTTCTTAGTCAACTGAAGATGGTTTCGGAAGGGAAGCTAAAAAGAAGACAGACCCAAAAAAACTAAAGAAAAACAAGGAAGAATCTTTCATTTGTGGGATATGTTCCAAAACGATGAACTAAGTGTTAATGCATTGCTTACTAAATGTGCCAGATTATATGCTGCACCTGTATACTAATTATATTTTATTGTTTGTCATGCAAACGTAATGGTAAGAATGTTATATGAATCACTGATTCAATGTCCAATAAAAACGTGTCATTCAAATTTTTTAATTTAAATCCCCCTTACGTATATGTGGTGTTTAGTACAATGAATATAATATAACTTTAGTGGCTTGTCCTCGTTGTACTTGATGTTTTTCTTTTATAGTGAGAAATGAAATATGGCGGCATGACACCTTTTGTCATGCTAACTTGGCCGGCTATCATCAAGTGTTCCGTAGTGTGGTATATCTTTGTCACGTATGAATCGGTAACATGCATATTATTAAGCATTATTTATGCTAAAATTAGTCGAAATATTACTTGACAGATTTATCAAGATTTAATTTTCAGACATATGAAACATGATTATATTTCAGATGGGTTTATTCAATCCTATCATTTTGATTTCCTATTATTAGGACAAAGTAACGTAAGTTATCCATATAAAAAAATTATATGCATCAACAATAACCATTTATTTGGTTGTATTATTTAAAATAAACGTACAAGTCAATTTTCAGCGCCTTTTGTACTCACAAAACCCTTTGTTTTCCCTAGCTGAAACCGGGCAGTCTGGGGATTGGGGTAGGTGGGGGCCACTGCTGTGTGTGCATTTTGGGTTTTGTCTATTACATTTCCCCCTATGTTCTCCCACACATTTAATGCATTCAGCTGGAAATATGCATTTGGATTTGTAATGACCACAGTGTTGACACTTGGGGCATAATCTAGGTTTATTTATGTACTTTTCAATTCGGTACCAAGTTCCTTTCTTGATTAGTTGTTGGTGGGGGGGGGGGGGGGCGAGGATTCCAATATGGTGACGTTGGTTACCTTTTTCACTCAGTTTCCTATTTGATAGTTTTTATGCATACTATTCCCTCCCTCTTTTAGTTTGATTGCTATTTCGTCATTGGTGGGTTGGCCTAGTTGTCCCGTTAGTTTGAGAACCGCATTGTACTTGATGGGCTGCGGTATTTTAGTGGTTGTTGTGGTGGTAGTTATTGTGGTTGAATGGTCCTTATTTGTGGTAATTAGTTTAGGTGGTTGGGGTTGGGTGTAGTCCTGGTTTTATGATGTTGTTCAACTTTGGCATTTCGCACATTGTTTCGATTTCCATATACTTAGCTGCTTGGCTGCTAGTACTACAATGTATAATTATGTAATCCTTATTGGGTCTAATTATTTTACTTTGGCCCGGGTGGATTTTTGTTATGGCTTTTGCAATACTATTGGTAGACAGGTTGATAAATTGCGTTGATCTGCTTTTAATATACGTAAATTCTGGTCTGTGGTATTTGTGGGCCTTGATTTTCCTGTTGTTATTGGGGTGGCATTATCGTTATTTGGCTTTGTTTGTGGGGTGCGGGTGTTATTTGTTTTCATAGTAGAGATTGCCTGTTTGTTTATTTCCTGTTTCTTAACATTGTGGTTGGACAACAATTCAGGCAGTTACGTTGTATAGAGCGATGGATATATTCAGTTCCGTCCCCTCTTGCCTTGTGGCATATGGATGGCAATCACAAACTGATACGGTAGAGTTCCACTCAGTTACATCATATGTGCTAACAATAAAGTTGCGTGTAATCTCTAATTCTCAGTACCCAATGTTTTGTTAATTTAATTTCCTAGGTCCCGAATTGTCTTTGGTCCGAATTGTCCAATAGCCTGTGTTTACAACGGTCACTGCGTTGATTCTAAAGAACATCGGCCGAAGTCACGTCTTTATTAGGTTATTGAGTAAACAAACGCTGACTGTTGATAACCAAAAAACTTACTAGTCCGTCGGACTATTAACATTATGAAAGTTACTAGCCCGACGGGAAATCTACTAGCCTCGGGCTAGCGGACTACCGCTAATTTCGAACCCTGCTATGGTAAACAAAAAGAAATCAAATTTTATTTTACTTAGTTTTGGTAATAGTGACAGTGAACATGTTACATCAGAGAACCTAAGGTAACTGGTGATATTTCTGCATTCATTCAGACCTGACTAATGGTGGAAGCAAATTACATTCTGCAGCAATTACATTGATAATGTCATCAAAAAAAAAATGTCATCAATAATTGGTAGCACTGTAATTGGAAGAGTTTCCTTCAAAATTTTGAACATTTTAAATTTAAGTCGGTTGATGGCTCGTTCCACATGAATCCTAAGATTTGCAACTTTTTTGGTTATTTAAACATCACGTGAGGCCATTTGCTCCTTACCCCGTGCACCAGGTGGAATGGCAAGGCGAGCACGGCGTAGCAATAGTTCTTCTTTAATTGGGAATCCTCTATCTGCCATAACTAGGTCATATGGATCTAACAAATTTATCTGATCCCCTCCCACCCCATGTTTCAGATATGCAACTTATCATACCTAATGGAGTTATTCCAACTAGAAATTTTACAGTGTTATGCTTTTTGTAATCAGACCATGTCACTGCCTGTATATACAGATCTCTGGGACGCTCAATAAATATCTCTGTACAATCTATGATGACCCATGTATTTGCATATTCATTTTTGAATGCCTTTGGAATATTACGCATAACCACTTCCTTTGGGGGAAACTGGATCAAACCTCTCAATTTATCTGACAGGAATTTGACCCAGGTATTAAAAATCTGAGAGCATAATCCCTCAGATATGCTGAATCTATCTGCTAGATCTTCACTTGTGAGTCCTAAGCGAAGTTTCATTAAAACAAGGACAAGTTCATCCTTTGCTGATAGAATTCGCTTATTGTCTCTCCTCTGTTTACAGATGGAAGTTATATGTCCTTTTGTTAAAAGACTGTGATGTCTTCTTTCCCTGCCAGTAACGCAAATTTTCAGCATCAGAAGAAAGGAATCCATATGGACATAAATAGTAGTTTTATCATGAATTCCAGTGTAAAATCTGATTTTCTTTTTATCATTCTGTAAGTACCTGTACTCCACTGAACCAAGGAATTTCTGGTTATTTTTTTCTTAGTATTTATGTCAATGATTTGATGATTTTATCTTTCATTCTACAGTTATCACAATTCTGTACTGAATAACTGTGATCAAACTGTTGTGTGTTTTCATGATACTTAGTCTGAACACAGATATCTGAGATCACTTTCATGTCAGTCTGCACTTCTACATCTCTGTGAGTGTGAATATCAGAGGAACTTTCGTGATTCTGGCACATACTAATGTTCTCTGTATTATCAAAATCTACTCCAGATTGAACTTTGGATATTTTCCATTTGTGCAATGACTGCTGTTCCAATTGTGGCTGAATTTTACACAATACTCTCCATGCAGATTTTTTTGATTTTATTTTGTCATACCCCATAAGTAAATTCGGATCTGGGTTTTCTTGAGTGGGGTATCCGTGCATAAATGCTTGTTACACACTATATTCTCTGGCTTTAGAGTCCATGTCTTTTTACTTGCTGGTGATGTCCTACTGATGTTTGAGATCCATCTTTTCCTCTTTTCAGAATCTTTCTTCTCCGTTAGGAATGGATACGGTTTAATAGTGCATATACATTCACAAAACATCCTTTTTCACTTGTGAAGTTCGCAGTACTCATTATGCCAGTCCTTTATATGCTTGTTTTAATGCTGCATCCTATAACTGCACATCTTTGACTGCTTGGCATGTTGCTTTCTGTAAATAAAAGGAAAAATGAATATTCCCAGAAATTCATAACAAGAACAGGAAAAGCTCATATGCTGGTGTTGACATTGCAAGACTATAATTATTAAGATACGTCAATATATGTATATATATATATATATATATATATATATATATATATATATATATATATATATATATATATATATATATATATATATATATATATATATATATATATATATATGAAGCACATAAAGATACATACTGGGTAAAAACCATTCAGATGTGAAGTTTGTGAAAAAATGTTTAGTAAGAATGATGGACTACAGAGCCACATGAGGATACATACTGGAGATAAAACATTCAAATGCACAGTTTGTGATAATTTGTCAAATTAATACCATTCTAACGATATCAGTTTCCAATTCAAAATATTAGCGCGAATGTTTGTAATGTGTATGCCTTTTAGTCACTCCAAACAGAAAACTTATGTATCAGATATATACAACAAGAGACTGTTCATTAAATCTGTAATCATTTTCACTCAGTTTTCTTGGTTCCCTTTTGAACATGAAAATATGGCATGAAATTATTACAAATATGTTTGATTCACAATATTAAACAAATACATTCTTCATTGTATTTATTTCATTTCTCGTGTATATGACAGCTGAACATCATTATTCACATGATCATTTCTGATATAATCATATGACTTATTTTATATTCTGGTGTTTTGAATACTCATTATCAAATTAAATGAAATTTAAAATACAAGAAATTTTGGTAAAGATGCATCTTTCATTGTGCACATTTATCTGTCTTTTTCGTAACATATAACAGCAAAACGGAATAATGTTCTGAATTAAATTTGTCAAATTATCGCAAAATAACTAATTATGCAGTTTCAACCATTTTATTTGTATAAATTTATTTGTAACAAATACGTTCAAATACGAGAATATCTCATGTTTTGCTTGATAATTAAGTTTTGGAGACCAAGCGTACTGCTCTACTATACTCCTTTCTTTCTTCAGTTTTTCCTAACAATTATAACTTCGGAAAACATTTATCTTGTTCACAAAATGTTCCAAATTTTCTTATAAAACATATTATATAAGAATTTTCAAAATATATGTTACAAATAAATACTTGTCAGTTGTATATTAAAAGTTTTGCCGAATTGTCTTTCAAATTGGGCCGAATTGTCTTTAAAGTTGGGCCGAATTGTCTAATTTTCCGTAAAAGTTGGGCCGATTTGTCTTGGGCCGAATTGTCTTTGGTCCGAATTGTCCAATAGCCGATTTTTAGATATTTACCTCCGTAGCAAACACACGAAAATACGTAAGCCAAGTCGGCTGCCCATTTGCAGCCCAAGTTACGCATTTGATCTCCAACGATAATCTAAATGTCACAGGCGGGGTCGCCAACCCATTTCCAAGCCTAACTCAAAGTAAATGTAAACCACATTACATATTTAGCTTACGTGTGAATTTATAAATGATAGGATTCTGATAATTAGGCTCATGCCTTCTACATTAAAAATTAGGTTTAAGGATAATCCAACCATATACTTATTAAATTAAGTAATGACTGTGTTTTACCACTTCCAGATGGACCTAAGGTAGTCATTATGATAGAATTTGGTAGAGCTGGATGGTGTTTTACAAGTTCTCGCGCTCTTGTCGCTGAAAAATTAATTACATCCATGATATATAATAAATAATATTGATTATATTGTGTTAAGTGCAGGAGGCGTACTTCTACAGGTGAATTAATGACCATCAGAATTAAAAATAATAGACCCGCACTTACTGGTAGGTGTGAAAAATGTGGTACAAAGAAATTTAAATCTATCCCCTCTGACTATGTCAGAGACAGAGGTGACAAATCAAATTTTATTTTGAAAACAGCGAGGTGATATTGCAACAAAATTAACAAAATTACGAGGATTGCGTGGGCTAAATACCCATGAGAAAAACATCTACCAGGATATAATTACTGTGATGATCAAAACCAACCAAAACCCGACGAGTATCCGGTAAATTAAATTTGTAAAGTATGTCATGCTCATGATGTAGCTTACGGAGTAAAGATCTACAACATAGGCATATTGCAATAAATCTTTCAAGGAATCATTAGCAAACTGGTTAGTAAGATCTGCAATGTAAGGTAAACTAGTATTAGAGGCTGGTAATTAATATTATGGAATTCATTTATTATAGTGCAAAAGGATACTGGAGAGGCAGAGCAGCAGTTAGTAAACTCACAGAAGCTGCAAATGTTACACGTGTTGATGCTGAAAATGGTTATCAAACAGGCAATGTGGCAAATTTATCAACCACCGCCTAAAAGAATCGAATATACGCATTTTAATGACATTGTTCCTAATGAAGTTCATCAGGCGGATATTTTATTTTTACCACATGATACTTTCAAAATACGAGGACGTCAAATAGCAGCATCCGATTACAAATTCAGCATCAATAATTGAAGTCGCGATTTTTTGGGGGGTCACTTTGTTTATAATTTCGTTGCTGGTGTCAGTAAAATTTACAATAACCCTCCACAGCAGAGATATTCTTCGTGATACTGCGAGATAGCCTAAGTTTGACCACTCGATACGAGCATCAGAAATAGTTAACCCTTGAGATGAGTGGATTTCAATAGCGTATCCTATCTGTGGAGATTTGTCCTCTAAAGCATCATCGACAGCGCTGATAGGAATTCCGACAACATCATTTAATACCAGATTATGTTTCCTTGACTCTCCTGGAGTTTCAACTTCAATATTCTGTCGTCGGGTAACTGTTGGTCGATAACACAATGGCACTGGTAATTCTGAAAACATTTCCTTATGTTTTTCAAATAACTGCTTTTTAAGTTTATCACGAACTACTTTCAACTATAAAATCATTTGGTCTCCATAATTTCCAAAATATTATTTATAGTAGTTTCTGAAATTTGTTCACGCATTATTTTACATTGAATTTCATTCGGTTGTAGTCTGATTAACTTCTTAAACTCTATTAATTCTGGATTAAGATTATGACCTTCAGTTATCTTTTCGTAATACACTAAAAAATCCTTCAACCAGTGAGATGATTAATGCAGTCAACCTTTATATCACACAGCAAAAGCAGTCAACGTTTATTTGACACAGTATGCGGAGACAAACCAACAAATGGTGGTGAGTTGATCGTGATCGCCACAACTATCACAGCTGTATTATTTAACAAAAGCCAATCAAGAAACATTTTAAATATAACTAGCGACACTGTGCATATTTCATCCCAAATTATTTTTCCGGGTATATATTTCTCACTTATTCGATCAGGAATCCATGCGTCACCTTTGTACCGATAAAAAAAAAACTGTGATAAGTACATGATTGCAAACCTCTCTCTTTCATTTCTCTCACACGTCTGTGGGTAAGGATTAAGACAACTAAATCTGAATTCTGTCTAAATAATTCAAAAACACAAGTTGTTTTCCCGCATGCACCTGGTCCATCTAGATAAACAGTCTTATGTCTGGATACTGGATCGGACACAGATGGCGCGGACGATAATTCAGATATCTGATTGCTACGATAATTATCGTCGAATTAATCGTGCATATTGTCGCTTATGATCAAATACACCAGCTTGATTAAATTTACCAGTTATTCTTCTACCAAGATCTTTTGCAGTTTATCATAATCGTATGGTTACCAAACTTCAGTCTGTTTCTTATGTGATATAATTTCCTCACTTACATTCAGTCATATTTCCTAATAAAACTATTGGAGCCCAACGTTTCTCAGAGAAATGTCTACCAAACCAAATTTAACAGATCGGATGGAATCCCTTAGAATGATATAATGCGAGCGAATCCGCTTAGAACAAAATCGGATAGTGGTCCATTTATCGATACTCTGGTCATTTCGTGTCCAAATATTAAAAACTATCCAGAACATTCTCCATAGCCTAGAACACTTCCTGGATAACAGGCGACCATATCAACCGAAAGAACATCTTTATAATCGTATTTAGTTTTCCACAATCCACCGTGTCCATATTCAACTTGATTGTACATCCTCAAAAAAGTCAAATCGTGTTAGGTCTTACAAATTGATCAAACTTACATGTTTCCTTGACACAAATACTTTCATATAGGCTAATAAGTTAATTGTCGTTTTCTGAAATAACCATACTGACAAAGGATCGTTTTTGCTTATTTAGTGAATAAAATCAAACATGTTCTCTGGGTAAAATATTACGGTTCGATCTCGTGGAAATATTGTTACTTCGTTAGTCCACGCGTGGGCATTATGATCAATGATATTTATTGGAGCTCCTCCTGTTTTTAAATGTTTCGAATCGTATAAAATCTCCCGTTATAGGTTTTACTATTATTGGAAATTTTAGTTTCTTTTCTAACATGAATACATCATTAATTGTAGCTCCGGTATTCTTTACTAACTCAGTCCACTCGTTTATTTTTCTACGTCTTAAATCAGTTAACCCGTATCCACGTATCACGTTTGTAAAATTTTCGATTACTCGTTACACCATACAATTTATCCTTGACCCTGTCAAGGATGAAAATTTCATTGGTTTCAGATTATCAGCACTGGGTTTTTCATTTATCGGATAAATTCCACAAATAACCGTGGTTACAGAATACGCTCTTTCATAATACGGTTTGTCAATACCAGTCAACATTCCTGGTTCGGAATTTTTATTCAGTATGACAGTTTTTCATTAACAAGGACATGATCATTATTCAGCCAAAAATCATCGAAATTCAACAGAAAACCACACTCTCCCACCAATGCAGTTGGAAAGTTTACGCTAAATTCAGGGCTGGTGGAAGTTATTGAGATTAGTTTTGTCTTTGGTTGCGTTGTATTATCAACGATATATTGCAGTAGTTCTTGCGACATTATTATTATTATTATTATTATTATTATTATTATTATTATTTTCTAAATCAGACGTCGTTGCCTTGTAAATCTTAATCATCGCTGAGAACTCGTTATCTGAAATTATTTCGTCGTTAAAGCTTGATGATATCAACGAGGATAATCGTGAATATGCAGCAGCCGCGGTATGTAACATAATTATATACTCGTGTAGTTTATTCTGGTTGTATGTATATATTTGTATGTCATTATATTAAGAACATCAGTATTTGTTGTTGCTGCTGAAACACAAATTGTTACAACTGCAGATGCAATCGGTTTTACCGTTCATAGCAATACACCAATCCCAGCAATAATAACTGAAACCGAATACACAATTATATCAACTACAACTACACGCCTGCGATATATTTGTTTCTACCGTGTACATATCAATGAGATATTTTAATTTAATTTGTAATTCAGCACTTGATTGTATCTATACTGTTTCACGTTCATTATATTATGAGCTTAAATTATTTACAAATTCTACATACCATGTGAGTGACGCTGATTCTAAATTACCACTGATGGGGGGGGGGGGGTTATTATAAATGTTTCAGTTGATCCATTTTATATTATTACACTTGCATTATTAACGCCAGTAGATGTACTTGATGATACATTAAACTGTAATGGTGAAATAACAGTTAATCTGTATATACTCCGGAATGATGCAGTAATTTGAACAGTTATTTTGAGATGTCCAGTTGAAAGATCCCTGCTGTATCGAGTACACGGTATTGATATTTTATTCATGTGGTATTTGCAACTTATCAAGCCTTTAAGCGTTAGTAGGAAAATCGCTAAAAATATTATCCTGCGTTTCTTTTTAATAATGTCAATGCTCGTCTTGATATCTGAAAGTTTCATGACAACAGTCAACGGTTTTCCAAAGAAATCATTGGTGATTTCATTCATTTTTCCAACATTTCTATGGAGATTTGCAAGCGCGTTTACATGAACATCATACTCCGCCTGTAGCGTTGATAGTTTATTATCTACGGTGCTGTAGTTAACATCTGCATAACTTTTTGTTTCCACTTCCTTGTCAGATTCTAGATCTCCAAACGTTAATATTTTGTATGCCCGTTCATGATGAGTTCACCTACCATTGTATCACCGGACGTTTGTACTCGTGCACGAATATTGTCCGACATCGTTGACATAGTAACATTGGGATTAATTCCTCCGTCGGAATCAAACACTGATGCGGAGTTTTCAGGTGCTCCATTTTAACGATAATATTATTCAATGAAAGATCAGTCGTTTTTAATTTTCCTAGCTTATCCTGAAATAGAACTATTTCGTTTGGATCCACATTTGCAAGATTTAGTAATTCGTATAATTCGTTGTTACTGATTTTTTTTACACTCTCTTGCGATATTCCTCTAGATTTGTTTTAGAGATAAATGTCCCGTAAATATCTACCATTATAATTTAAGATATCTTTAAATGCGATTACTCGTGTACTCGTATACAGCTGGATGGGGTGGATTGGTTGATTTTGATATATACTTGATACAGCAATTACTTCTCGGGTGCATATTTGATATACTTAATAAATTCTGTTGGCAGGGGTAACCCATACGAATCGAAATAAATAATTCCACGTGGATCAATCGCGTATGCGGTCCAGTGAGTTTCAGGTCTGGTGAAATTATCGACATTAATGACACCAGTTTCAGCGCTGTCTGGTCTGGAAGGTAACTGGTCTCGCAAAAACACACCTCTGAAGTTTTTTATTCTTACTTTCCTAACCGCATCGATTAAATCAAACTTTGACATTGGTGTTATTAAATCGTCCCTGGTAATCTCAGGCCGCTTCAATACGTGAAACGACTTCCTGGTAAAATCATGCCGTTTCCGTACATGGAACGACTTCCTGCAACTCTCTAACCTTTAATTTTTTTAAAAACCTTTTTCCCGTTGCTTTCTCTAATGCCAGTACAGCAGCAGCCGCTGCGAATAATGATAGTATTGCTGTAGGATGTGGAAATATACCACCTGATTTAGTTGTATCTGAAATAGCATCTACGGATAGAGTAAGCCGGATTCCGGTTCTGTTATGTTTATCATTATTGAATTGGATACGCTGCCGTTTTGTCAGTGACAGCTTATCATGACCACCTGTGATCTGACAGTGTTTTAGTGTCATTTAGTTCCTAATGTTTTCACTGACACGGTTTGTAGATTTTTAAACTGACCCGGAGTCAGAGTAACATTTACACGATGTTATGACATTTATAATATTACGAGTGATCTAACTGTTTTACAAATTTTCTACTGGTGCATCAATGACTCTCACTCGTCCACTAGCACATGAGGCAACATCGATTTGTCACAGTTGCTCTGTAATTCTGGATAGTGGGGTCTAGAGCAACCGGAAGAGTTACAGAAGTGTATATCAACGACAGTCTGTCGTTTAAAATCAAGATGTTCAAACGAAAAGTAATAAATTGGGTATAAATTTTGAGAATCTACTTAGGACATTTGTATCTACATTCTGATCACGTCATCAGAATATCTCGCTAAACCCACTATTGCTGTGGCAACGTCAATATCATTCTGAATTGATTCAATATCTCACCCGTCAATCATATATATATATATATAAATATATATATATATATATATATATATATATAGTATATATATATATATATATATATATATATATATATATATATATATTATTAAAAAAATGAATTACATTGTTAACAAAACCAACTCTTAAATTCTCTACATATGGCTTATTAGCTGCAGCATTCGTTATCCTTTTACTTCAATAAATCCTTCAGCGGTTAAGAAATATCTACTTGTATCCTGAACTTGAAGTTCAATTCTTTCTCGTTGATTTGGTTGTATTGCGTTATAAGAATAAAATTGCTAATCGCGTACGGATTAATCTTTGAGATGTGTGGGTTGGTGGGTGGGTGTCGGTAAATTCTAAATTTCTATATGCAATTGCTCTGACCCCACACCCCAAACTAAATATCCAAATGTGAAAAATGGAATGGAATATTATGAGGAAAACCATATTAGAAAACGGACTGCTATTTGTTGTAAGCCAAATATTTGGTCCAAAATGTCGAATCTCTGAGCGAAACTATTACACATTGGCATGTAGCTTGAAACATTGGTTTCAGATCTTAACTAGAAAGCAGGAGCTATGGGAAATTGTCGTCCCTTAAATATATATATATAATGTCGGGGGGGGGGGGGGCAGGTTATCTGCAAGCCATCCCAACATCAAAATTCAGAGCCACACAAGGTTTGGATTGTGCAGAGAAGCAATCGGGTGCTGTCAGAAGTGCTTACTTGAGAGAGAGAGAGAGAGAGAGAGAGAGAGAGAGAGAGAGAGAGAGAGAGAGAGAGAGAGAGAGAGAGAGAGAGAGAGAGAGAGATGAATGTAGATGTTACAGTATGAAATATAGAGGTTTTCAATGCTGCCATATGAAAGTAGAGTATCGGGTAAATTTTCTGCTGCCTACCATTCATACATGTCGACATATGATGCAATCTACTCGATAGCAAGAGAACACACTTTGCATTGCAAAAAAACAATTTTCCCCAAAAGTAGTGCAGGGGAAGTTGTGAATAATGTTATAATTTTTATAACATTTGATTTAAATTTTCATAAACATTTTTTTTCAGATTTGGTCATACTTGTAACCATGATGCCGCTCTTCTCTTCAAGATAGATGCTGCTTTGAAGTCGGGGCTCACAAATCCAGCCTGCACATCTGTGGAATCAAACTGGGACAAGCCAAAGACAAAATTTGCAATGATCAAACCAATCCGAGTCAAGGACATGAAGATAAAGAAACCACATTTCAGAAAGCAAGGTAAAATTCAAAAAGAAAAACTGTAGAAATTTGCCATTCAAAAGCTTTGCACAGAGAATAATATCTTAAACAAGACATGTTTAAATTAATATTTTTTTGTAAGTTCAAATGTTTTTGTCTACTCATTCAAAGCTTTTGCTAGCTTCTTATTATCTCAATGAGAACAATTAAGTTCTGCTAACATGAAAGCTTTTGACTCTCATTTCTGAAAAAGCTACCTTAAACGTTTTATTATGGAATTAACAGGAAGTGGCTTTTATCGTTTTGCAGGTGAGCCCGATGTACACATCAACCTATCTGAGCGACAGCTGATGAGTCCTACAGCGAGTAGAGCAAGCACGAGTGACACTTTGAAGTATTTCACTTCAGTACTTCCACAAGCAGTGGTCAGTATTCAGTTTCAAGATCCAGCTCCTGAAGAGCAATAAACATGTCAGATTCCAGTAAGTGATATGGAAACTGTGTCATTATCTTCCAAATCTCTGCCAGAGTTTTGAGAAAAATTAAGAGATTTGAAAAATCAAATTGAAAAATTGACTTGCAATCAAAGTTTGAGCCAGGAATGGAAAAAGCAGCGGAAGGGACGAATTACGTCATCAAATTTTTACAGAGTGTATCAAATGTCAACATGATGGACCATGGTAAACCTGAAAGCAAATCTCTGCTTGCAGAGATTCTTGGTGCAAAAGATCACATGAATTGTATACCTGCCACCAAGTGGGGTCATGAGAAGGAAGTGGTGGCTAAAAGAAATTATCTTCAACAGTTGAGGAGAGATGGGCATCGCAATGTATTCTCACGAGATACTGGCCTTCTACTTCATGCTGATGAGCCGTTTCTGGGTGCCAGCCCTGATTTCTTGTTACAGTGCGACTGTTTTGGTGTTGGAGCACTGGAAGTCAAGTGTTCATGGTCCATACGCTTCTCAGATCCAAAGGTTGCAAGACCCTCTTATGTGTGATGATGGTGGACTTAATAAGAATTATGCATACTACATGCAGATTCAAGGAGTTATGGCCATAAGTGGTAGAAAGTGGTGTGAGTTTTATGTATACACCACAAAAGGTCACTACCAGGAAAGAGTTATATTTGATCCAGAGTATTGGGAAGGTGTGAAACCAAAGTTGTTGCATTTCTTCACAAAACATGTTGCACCCAGACTGCTGTGTAATGCAACTATATGCAGTGAGAAGAAGACACTATATATATATATATATATATATATATATATATATATATATATATATATATATATATATATATATCACCCACAAAAACAAAGAAGTTGAACTGGACAAATGGTTTTGTGAAAGATGCTTAGTAAAGACATAAGGTTTTGTTGCAAAGTGTTGAACTCCTTTGAACATTTGTATAATGTAAAGGTGTTTTGTGACATTTTTTGTTATAGTCTGATTTTCTCATTACTGAAAGCAGTCAGTGTGAACATTGGTATGTGAAATCATTGTTTTATAGTTATTTAAGCATGATAAATATCTATACATAAAACAAAGAATGCATTAGTTTACACAGTTTATTTAAGTATATAAGTAACAACAATGCAGATGTATATCACTAAAAGATAACTTACATGGTACCATTATATTGCTACTCCTATGAAGAATGATAGGACATGTATTTCAATGTTGCTATACTGGTGAGAGATATTTGTATTTATCATGAATGTATACCATTAAAATTCCTAAAAAAAATTCCATTCCTTCTCTTTTTCTCTATTCTATAGTATGGCTCCTGTTGACTTCTATTGCCCTTTGTAAATAGTTGGAAAAAAATTTCATTTATCAAGTTTGAAGTCAAGACAGGAAAATGCTCAGCAAGTCTATTACCTTTCTTGTACTATCATAGTACAAAACACGTGCCTATGCTCCCCTCCCCCCCCCATCAAATGGCTTCTCCCTAATAAAGATTTGACTTCAGCGGATGTTCTGCACGAACAAAGCAGTGGCTAAAGTAAACACTGTTATAAAATATTAACATCAAACGATAATGTTGGTTTGGTAAGAAATTTTGGTAAAGATGCATCTTTCATTGTACACGTTTATCTGTCTTTTTCGTAACATATAACAGCAAAACGGAATAATGTTCTGAATTAAATTTGTCAGATTATCGCAAAATAACTATTTATGCAGTTTTCAACCATTTTATCTGTATAAATTTATTTGTAACAAATACGTTCAAATACGAGAATATCTCATGTTTTGCTTGATAATTAAGTTTTGGACACCAAGCGTACAGCTCTACTATACTCCTTTCTTTCTCCAGTTTTTCCTAACAATAATAACTTCGGAAAACATTTATCTTGTTCACAAAATGCTCCAAATTTTATTTTATAAAAAATATCATATAAGAATTGTCAAAATATGTCTTACAAATAAATACTTGTCAGTTGTATTTTAAAATTGGGCCGAATTGTCTTTGGTTGGGCCGAATTGTCTTTCGAGTTGGGCCGAATTGTCTTTAAAGTTGGACCGAATTGTCTAATTTTCCGTAAAAGTTGGGCCGAATTGTCTTTGGTCCGAATTGTCCAATAGCCTGTGTTTACAACGGTCACTGCGTTGATTCTAAAGAACATCGGCCGAAGTCACGTCTTTATTAGGTTATTGAGTAAACAAACGCTGACTGTTGATAACCAAAAACTTACTAGTCCGTCGGACTATTAACATTATGAAAGTTACTAGCCCGACGGGAAATCTACTAGCCTCGGGCTAGCGGACTACCGCTAATTTCGAACCCTGCTATGGTAAACAAAAAGAAATCAAATTTTATTTTACTTAGTTTTGGTAATAGTGACAGTGAACATGTTACATCAGAGAACCTAAGGTAACTGGTGATATTTCTGCATTCATTCAGAACTGACTAATGGTGGAAGCAAATTACATTATGCAGCAATTACATTGATAATGGCATCAATAATTGGTAGCAGTGTAATTGGAAGAGTTTCCTTCAAAATTTTGAACATTTTAAATTTAAGTCGGTTGATGGCTCGTTCCACATGAATCCTAAGATTTGCAACTTTTTTGGTTATTTTAACATCACATGAGGCCATTTGCTCCTTACCCCATGCACCAGGTGGAATGGCAAGGCGAACACGGCGTAGAAATAGTTCTTCTTTAATTGGGAATCCTCTATCTGCCATAACTAGGTCATATGGATCTAACAAATTTATCTGATGCCCTCCCGCCCCATGTTTCAGATATGCAACTTATCATACCTAATGGAGTTATTCCAACTAGAAATTTTACAGTGTTATGCTTTTTGTAATCAGACCATGTCACTGCCTGTATATACAGATCTCTGGGACGCCCAATAAATATCTCTGTACAATCTATGATGACCCTTGTATATGCATATTCATTTTTGAATGCCTTTGGAATATTACGCATAATCACTTCCTTTGGGGGAAACTGGATCAAACCTCTCAATTTATCTGACAGGAATTTGACCCAGGTATTAAGAATCTGAGAGCATAATCCGTCAGATATGCTGAATCTATCTGCTAGATCTTCACTTGTGAGTCCTAAGCGAAGTTTCATTAAAACAAGGACAAGTTCATCCTTTGCGGATAGAATTCGCTTATTGTCTCTCCTCTGTTTACAGAGGGAAGTTATACGTCCTTTGTTAACAGACTGTGATGTCTTCTTTCCCTTCCAGTAACGCAAATTTTCAGCATCAGAAGAAAGAAATTCATATAGGGCATAAAAAGTAGTTTTATCATGAACTCCAGTGAAAAATCTGATATTTTTATCATTCTGTAAGTACCTGTACTCCACTGAACCAAGTAATTTCTGGTTATTTTTTTCTTAGTTTTTGTGTCAATGAATTGATGATTTTATCTTTCATTCTACAGTTATCACAATTCTGTACTGAATAACTGTGATCAAACTGCTGTGTGTTTTCATGATACTTAGTCTGAACACAGATATCTGAGATCACTTTCATGTCAGTCTGCACTTCTACATCTCTGTGAGTGTGAATATCAGAGGAACTTTCATGATTCTGGCACATACTAATATTCTCTGTATTATCAAAATCTACTCCAGATTGAACTTTGGATATTTTCCATTTGTGCAATGACTGCTGTTCCAATTGTGGCTGAATTTTACACAATACTCTCCGTGCAGATTTTGATTTTATTTTGTCATACCCCATAAGTAAATTCGGATCTGGGTTTCCTTGAGTGGGGTATCCGTACATGAAATGCTTGTTACACACCATATCCTCTGGCTTTGGAGTCCATGTCTTTTTACTTGCTGGTGATGTCCTACTGATGTTTGAGATCCATTTTTTTCCTCTTTTCAGAATCTTTCATCTCCGTTGGGAATGGATACGGTTTAATAGGGCATATGCATTCACAAAACATCCTTTTTCACTTGTGAAGTTCGCAGTACTCATTATGCCAGTCCTTTATATGCTTTTTTTTAAATGCTGCATCCTATAACTGCACATTTTTGACTGCTTGGCATGTTGCTTTCTGTAAATAAAAGGAAAAATGAATATTCCCAGCAATTCATAACAAGAACAGGAAAATCTCATATGCTGGTGTTGACATTGCAAGACTATATTTATTAAGATACGTCAATATATATATATATATATATATATATATATATATATATATATATATATATATATATATATATATATATATATATATATATATATATGTATGTATGTATGTATGTATGTATGTATGTATGTATGTATATATATATATATATATATATATATATATATATATATATATATATATATATATATATATATATGTATATATATGTATATATATGTATATATATATATGTATATATATGTATATATATATATATATATATATATATATATATATATATATATATATATATATATATAGAGAGAGAGAGAGAGAGAGAGAGAGAGAGAGAGAGAGAGAGAGAGAAAGGCAGTCACAAGTCGACTTTATATATTACAAACTCGAAAACAGGGTACTCCTGTCACTACCGAAAAATTTGAATTATAACTATAAGTTATAGCCTGTTTACTGTCAGACGTTTAAGCTTTGCATCGTCAGATATTTTTTTTCAGCAAATAATATGTTAACTTTTATCTAGTCAGAGAGTAAAACATACTCACCGAAGTCACTTGATCAAAGTGCTGCTTATTGCGGTGCTAAATCTCTGATATAGGCCCTTTTAACCTTTGATCCTGAAACAGCTGTGAAAATCCTGCGCATGCGAAGTAACGTTCCGTGAACTCGCTTATTCAAATGTGACTTTTGTGATATACTACTGTGTGGTCGTAAGGGTATTTAAAAAAATAACACGACGGAAACACACTGGGGAAAAACCTTTCAAATGTGAAGTTTCTGATAAAATGTCTAGTCAGAATGGTGGTCTACCAAAGAACACGAGGATACATACTGAGGAAAAACCTTTCAAATGTGAAGTTTGCGATAAAATATTTAGTCACAATTGCAGCTTGAAGACCCACATGAGAATACATACTGGAGAAAAACCTTTCAAATGTGAAGTTTGCAATAAAATGTTTAGTCACAATAACTTGAAGTCGCACATGAGAATACATACTGGAGAAAAACCTTTCAAATGTGAAGTTTGTGATAAAATGTTTAGTAGGATTGATCAGCTACAGTGCCACATGAGGATACATACTGGAGAAAAACCATTTAAATGCGTATTTTGTGATAAAATGTTCTATCATAGTGGTGATTTAAAGAAGCACACGAGGGTACATACGGGGGAAAAACCATTCAGATGTGCAGTTTGCAATAAAATATTTAGTCGGAAAGACGTTCTACAGAGACACACGAGGATACATACTGGGGAAAAACCATTCAGATGTGAAGTTTGCGATAAAATGTTCTGTCGGAATCAAGTTCTACGAAGCCACAAGAGGATACATACCGGAGAAAAACCATTCAAATGTGTAGTTTGCAATAAAATGTTCAGTCGGAATGCCGAGTTAAATAACCACATGAGAATGCACACCGGAGAACAACCATTCAAATGTGATTTTTGTGATAAAATGTTCAGCCAGCGTGAATATTTGAAAATACACATGCGGGTGCACACAGGAGAAAAACTATTCAAATGCGAAGTTTGTAACAAAATGTTTGGTAACTATAGTAATCTATGGAGCCACAGGAGATTGCATACTGGGGAAAAACAATTCAAATGTGAAGTTTGTGAAAAAATGTTTAGTCAAAATAGCAGCTTGAAGATCCACATGAGAAGGCATAAAGGAGAAAAACCATTCAAGTGCATGGTTTGTGATAAAATGTTCTATGATAGTTGTAGTTTGAAAAAACATACGAGGATGCACACTGGAGAAAAACCTTTTAAATGCGAAATTTGTGATAAAATGTTTAGTCCGAATGATGATCTGCTGAAGCACATGAGGATACATACTGTGTAAAAACCATTCAGATGTGAAGTTTGTGAAAAAATGTTTAGTAAGAATGATGGACTACAGAGCCACATGAGGATACATACTGGAGATAAAACATTCAAATGCACGGTTTGTGAAAATTTGTCAAATTAATACCATTCTAATCATAACAGTTTCCAATTCAAAATATTAATGCAAATGTTTGCAATGTGTATGCCTTTTTAGTCACTCCAGACATATAACTTATGTATCAGATATATACAACGAGACTGTTCATTAAATCTGTAATCATTTTCACTCAGTTTTCTTGGTTCCCTTTTGATCATGAAAATATGGCATGAAATTATTACAAATATGTTTGATTCACCATATTAAACACGTACATTCTTCATTGTAGTTATTTCATTTCTCCTGTATATGACAGCTGAACATCATTATTCACATGATCATTTCTGATATAATCATATGACTTATTTTATATTTTATAAAAATATGAAATGAATAACATTTTTAACCTTAAGTTAAGTGTTTTCACGAAAATTAAAAAGAAAAGTAACATGTATTTACAAAAATATTTTGTAACGTAGAATGGTAACGTACGCATCGTAGTGTAAAACACGGATATACTTAAAGTTCAAACAACTTAAATATACACTTTTGTGTGCAATTAAAATGGCCTGAACTTATATACAGTCTCACATATAGAAAACAATATTTTTAGCAGATGAGAGCGTGGAGTCGGCTCATGTGTACTGTTTATGTAACGTGTGTATTTCACTAACGTAAAGCAAATGCATTGTTATTTAATTCCATTTCGACATCAGACATTTTTGAATATTCAACCCATAAATAATCTGATATAGAACACGGCGTCATTTTATAGAACGCGACTGCCTTAATTAACGCCTTTGTTTCAGACAAAACTGCATTGAATACAAGGAGTTTTCGTCTGACAAGATTCCGTCTTCTTGGGATCAGATATAAATTTGTACACCTCTACATCGGCTCTTTTACTCGGACTTAATTCCTTATCTTCTGGCAATAGTCATAGTTTATTACTTAGTCGCTCAAATTTAATATTTTGTGTCTTAATCTTACGTCTCAAATTTAAAACGTTAAATTTCAGAATACCTATAATTTTGTGGGCACTCGCAAGATAAGTGATAACGTGTCAGCGACATTGATTTGTGCCTCATTAGTGAATTTGGGTGTCAAAAGCAATTAATCGATACAGCTTCAATTTTATTGTCTTTCTCCAATCTGCACACAGCTTCAATAAAGGAATGTCAAGACTTGGGAAACATATTCTAATATGTGATGTATGATATATATATATATATATATATATATATATATATATATATATATATATATATATATATATATATATATATATGTATAAGCGTATGTGTGTTGATATGTATGTGCTTTCAAGCTGGTGAGTCTTATGAATACGAGCTGATGTATTTTGCTTTGTTTCACTTTATTCCTTTCAGGCAATTATTTTCCTTTTCATGAGAGAGAGAGAGAGAGAGAGAGAGAGAGAGAGAGAGAGAGAGAGAGAGACGCACACACTGACATATGCAATCAGATGTATGGTCTTTGCATATGTGTATATTTGTTTTTAAAAAATAGCAGCTTACAAGTGTTACGGCTATTGGATTTAAATTATTTATCTTTTAATTGTTAAATCCAAATTTGTCATTTTGCCTTGAATATTCATTAATTGGGAGATTTTTTCTAGAAAATTCAGGCTGACTTAGATTCTAGTTGTAAACAGGCTGACCTTGGGTTGGTTACCTCAATATCTGACCTTGCTTCAGATTGATAAACAGTCCTTTAAAACTATTGGTTAATTTCAAGGACATCTTTATATTTTTAGATATTGGGGATGGTTTTTCTTCTGGATCATTCTTTTAATACGTGACTTTTTGAAGGCAGTCTCTTTCTGTGACCTTCCATGAACCTCTATCAATTTCTAGAAAATCACGTGATCACTTGTTTACTTAAGAAAAACAGTTATATAGACTTGTTTGGGATAGAACAATTCAGTAGAATTTTGGGCTTAAAGATATTAGTTGTGTATTTTCTGTTTGAGTTTAATTTTAATTATTTTGTTCTGGACTTTGTGTCAATTCATTGAAGAAAGAGGATTTATTATCTATTTGGAGGAGAAAACATGTGCTCATAATTCATTTGGATGATAATTAAACAAGAACTGCATCACGTGACATTGTCGGCCATTTTGGATTACATCGTCAAGATTCGAACCTGGAACTATTAGAACATTTATTTATCAGGACTCTTGCAATTCCATTAGTGGATTATTTTTGTGAATTCTATATTGGATTAATGTTGGATTTGATTCTCTAAAACTGTAAGTTTATTTATTTTATGAAAATAATTGTACTTAATAAATTCATTGTTCAATTTATACAAGCTTGTAAGTTTTCACTCTTTCTGTGTTGCTGCTTATTCGAGCCTAAGCACGTAACATAGAAATTGGTGGCTATCGTCCGGGATTGAGATTTGAGATGAATTTGAATTTAAATTTGAATTTCCCCTAGTTTTTTGAAAATTTTAAATCTTTAGTGAGACTGACACGCTTGTATCAAAATGACATCTAAGGTAGAATATTTCTTTCTAATCCTACCCAGTAGCAATTAGATCTTTTCAAAAAAGACGAGTTGGTTCAACTTGCCAGAAAATACGATCTTTCCGAAGTGAAGGCTTCTTTAACGGAACAAGATATCAAAAAGATTTTGGTCCAGTATTTGGTAGAACAGGATCTTTTGGAACAAAGTGCTTTGATTCCAGTCAGTAAGTCTGCATCAGACTCTGACATTAAACTAAAGGAATTAGAATTAAAATTCCAGATGGAATTAGAGTTAATGAAGCTGGAGTTTCAGGAAAGGGAGAAAGAGAAACAAATTGAATTACAAAAAGAGCAAATGCGGATTGATAAAGAGAGAGAGAGGAGAAAGAGAGACAATTACAATCTGAAAAAGAAGAAAAAGAAAGACAAGAGAGGGTGAAAGAAAGACAATTACAATCTGAAAAAGAGGAGAGAGAGAGACAAGAGAGGGAGAAAGAAAGACAATTACAATTTGAAAAAGAGGAGAGAGAGAGACAAGAAAGGGAGAAAGAAAGACAATTACAATCGGAATTAGAGTTTAAGAAACTGGAATTTCAAGAGAGGGAGAAAGAAAGACAATTAAAATATGAAATTAGAATGAAAGAAATGGAGCTGGCAACTGAGAATCACCATCATACTTCAAATCAAAATTTTGATTTAGCAAGGAATATTAGATTAGTGCCCCCTTTCAAAGAAAAAGAAATAGACAAATATTTTATTCTTTTTGAAAAAGTTGCAGAAAATTTAAAGTGGCCAAGAGAGAATTGGACTCAGTTACTACAATGTGTACTTACTGGTAAGGCTAGCGAGATTTACACTTCACTGTCTGTTCATCAAAGTAGTGACTATGATGTAGTTAAAGAATGCATTTTAAGAGGTTATGAGTTAGTTTCTGAAGCTTATAGGCAAAAATTTAGAAATTACAGAAAAGAAGCTGGACAAACTCATGTCGAATTTGCTAAACAAAAAGAAAGTCGAGCAAGATTATCAAAATCTCAAGTAAATTATATTAATTGAATAGTTCAAAAACTGTCCATAATGATGTTAAAACTTATCTTGATGAGCATCAGATTGAAACCTTGGAAAATGCTGCTCGAGCTGCTGACGAATATTCTTTGACACATAAAGTTCCTCTTGTTAACAAGACTTCTACTCAACAATTTAATGGCAGAAAAGAATTTCCGCCTAATTCAAGCCCTTCTAAAACTCAAACTAACACAACTTTCAAAAATCAGACTTCAGAGAAGTTTGATTCTAGATCCTTGTCTCTTCCGACGTGTAACTTTTGTAAGAAAAAAGGACACGTTATTTCTGATTGCTACAAATTGAAAAATAGGCATCAGAATCAAGACAGGCCAGTTCCAAATGCTCTTATTTCCAAGAGGTCAAGGTCACAGTCATGTATTGAAAGCAATACAATTGTTGGGTCTAATAAATCCAAGTCTGATTTTGATATGGAGAATTATGAACCATTCAGATCGAAGGGTTCTATATCACTCTTGGGTGATTTAGCCAATCCCACCCCTATTAAAATTTTAAGGGACACAGGAGCTTCTCAGAGTCTTTTATTATAAGGTACTTTGCCTTTTTCTGAGAAGTCTTCTTCTAATGAAAGTGTTCTTATTCAGGGAGTAGAGTGCGGCGTTGTTAATGTTCCTCTCCATTGTGTAAATTTGTCATCAGACTTAGTGTCAGGACCTGTGACAATCGGAACGGTCTCGGTTTTACCTGTTGAGGGAATAGATTTATTGCTAGGCAACGATTTAGCTGGGGCCATGGTTGTGGTTAATCCACTTGTAACTGACAAGCCTAATTTGGATCAGAAAGTTGATCCAATTGCAAAAGAAATCCCTGATATATGTCAAGCTTGTACAGTTACCAGAGCTATGGCAAAGAAAGCTCTTGAGAATGAAATTGAAATGGGCAGTATTCCCTTGGCTGACATATGTATAGGTCAGGCTTTTGATGAGGTCACATTTACTTCTTGTTTAGATCAATCAGAAAGTATTGATCATAGTGATCATCTTTTAGCAACTCATTCTCTTTATTCTAATCAGGGTGATGATTTTGAGAATCATGTTACAGAAGGCAGCATTCCTTCAACTGACCCTTGTATAGGTCAGGTTTTTGATGAGGTCACTTTTATTCTTGGTTTAGATCAATCAGAAGGTATTGATCATAGTGATCCTCTTTTAACAACTCATTCTCTTAATCAGGGTGATAAACGACAGTCACTTGTCGTCGAACAGGAAAAAGATCCTGAGATCTCCTGCTTGTTTCAAAGGGTCATAAATGAGACTGAAGTCACTGAAGTTCCTGTCTGTTATTTCATTAAAAATGGAATTCTTATGAGAAAATGGAGACCTTCCGAGGTCCCTGCTGGTGATGAGCGGTCAGTGAACTATCAAATAGTAGTTCCAGAACCTTACAGACAGGAAATACTTAATTTGGCTCATGAAACTCCTTTGGCTGGTCATTTAGGGATTAATAAAATGTATCACAAGATCTTGACTCATTTCTATTCGCCAAAAATCAAAAGTGATGTTGCCAAATACTGTAGATCTTGTCATACTTGTCAAATGGTAGGAAAAACCAATCAGAAGATACCTAAAGCTCATCTGCAACCTATTCCTGCCTTTGATAAATCATTTGGTAGAATTATGGTAGATTGTATAGATCCCTTACCTAAGACCAAGTCAGGTAACCAATACCTGTTAACCATTATGTGTGCGTCAACAAGGTTTCCAGAGGCTATTCCGTTGAGGAATATAAAATTTAAAACTACAGTAAAAGCTTTGATAAAGTTTTTTACTTAGTATGGCCTTCCCAAATCTATTCAGTTTGATCAAGGTTCAAACTTCATGTCTGGAATTTTCCAGCAAGTTATCAATGAATGCCCAATTAAAACAAGGACAAGTTCATCCTTTGCGGATAGAATTCGCTTATTGTCTCTCCTCTGTTTACAGAGGGAAGTTATACGTCCTTTGTTAACAGACTGTGATGTCTTCTTTCCCTTTCAGTAACGCAAATTTTCAGCATCAGAAGAAAGAAATTCATAAAGAGTATAAAAAGTAGTTTTGTCATGAATTCCAGTGTAAAATCTGATTTTTTTTATCATTCTGTTAGTACCTGTACTCCACTGAACCACGCAATTTCTGGTTATTTTTTTCTTAGTTTTTGTGTCAATGAATTGATGATTTTATCTTCATTCTACAGTTATCACAATTCTGTACTGAATAACTGTGATCAAACTGCTGTGTGTTTTCATGATACTTAGTCTGAACACAGATATCTGAGATCACTTTCATGTCAGTCTGCACTTCTACATCTCTGTGAGTGTGAATATCAGAGGAACTTTCATGATTCTGGCACATACAAATGTTCTCTGTATTATCAAAATCTACTCCAGATTGAACTTTGGATATTTTCCATTTGTGCAATGACTGCTGTTCCAATTGTGGCTGAATTTTACACAATACTCTCCGTGCAGATTTTTTGATTTTATTTTGTCATACCCCATAAGTAAATTCGGATCTGGGTTTTCTTGAGTGGGGTATCCGTGCATGAAATGCTTGTTACACACCATATCCTCTGGCTTTAGAGTCCATGTCTTTTTACTTGCTGGTGATGTCCTACTGATGTTTGAGATCCATTTTTTTCCTCTTTTCGGAATCTTTCATCTCCGTTGGGAATGGATACGGTTTAATAGGGCATATGCATTCACAAAACATCCTTTTTCGCTCGTGAAGTTCGCAGTACTCATTATGCCAGTCCTTTATATGCTTGTTTTAATGCTGCATCCTATAACTGCACATCTTTGACTGCTTGGCATGTTGCTTTCTGCAAATTAAAGGAAAAATGAATATTCCCAGAAATTCATAACAAGAACAGGAAAAGCTCATATGCTGGTGTTGACATTGCAAGACTATATATATATATATATATATATATATATATATATATATATATATATATATATATATATATATATATATATATATATATATATATATATAAGTAGTATATGGGGGCACTCTAGCGTCAAGGGAAAATCCAGTCAAAAATGGCTTGGGCACATCTAGCGTCAAGGGGAATTTAACATGGGAATTATTTGGGCCTATCTAGCGTCAAGGGGAATTGAACTTGGTGGGCCTATCTAGCGTCAAGGGGAATTTAACATGGGAATTATTTGGGCCTATCTAGCGTCAAGGGGAATTGAACATGGTGGGCCTATCTAGCGTCAAGGGGAATTGAACATGGGAATTATTTGGGCCTATCTAGCGTCATGGGGAATTGAACATGGTGGGCCTATCTAGCGTCAAGGGGAATTGAACATGGGAACTATTTGGGCCTATCTAGCGTCAAGGGAAATGGAACATGGGGAATATGATTTGTATGGGTATAGGGAACTGTAGAGCGACAAGGGGAAGAAAAGGGTGGCAAAGAAAGCTAATATCTTTTCGAGACCTATGAGTGGCCCTGAAAAGGGCCGTTATGTGTAATGTTAACAGTATCTTGTTAACATAGAGGACATCTCACAGATCTTCTTCTCTTCCTTAACCTTCTCCTCACTGTGGGTCCATAGAAGAGAACTGTCTTTAAGCAACCTTGCCTTTCCACATAGACCCTTCTCTTCTAAAAGACTGTATCCGTCATATGAATGACACTCCATGATGATCTGACATACATGGGTATGTCAGTCCTAAACAGCATGGTAGAGACAAGGGTAGAAGATTCTACATTAGTCCACATCTTGTGATGAGAAACAGGTGAAGCGAATGCCGTGTACTGCGGTTATTTATAGGGGAAGAGCGGATCGAAGCGGATTGAGTGTATCCACCAATCCAAACACGCGTTACAAAAGTTCGTCACAGTCATCCAATCGGAAGAGAGCAGTCTGTGACGTCACCTTTTCTATATAGAGGTACTAGCGCCTGTGCGCAGTCAATCGATGAGACAGAGTTGTCAATCATGGTGGACACTAAGAAGACGATAAATTGGAGTGAGACAGGAATAGAGACAGCAAGTCATGGGCCAGCAGTGACTACTAAAGTCATGACAAATCTACATCCAGAAGAAGTTGATTTTAACTGGGATATTGTGGATTTTTTAACATCGGAAGAATTTATTCCGGAACCTTCGTTGCCTTCTGCTTCTTCTTATGGACACGTCGATGATTTTAAGCAGAGACAAAAAGAAGAATTGGAGCGATTTTTACAACAACAGAAAGTAGAAGAACAAGCTTTTCTTATTCAACAGCAGGAAGAAGAAGCAAGAAGAAAACACCAGGAAGAAACAGTAGCAGCAGCAGCAGCAACAGAGAAGGAAGAAGACCAAGGACAGAAAGAAAATAGTGAAAATCAAATGGTCACAACGGTACTTTTAGATATTTTAGCTGAGTTAAGGAGTCTGAAACAAATGTATCAGACTTCTTTATCACGACCGAAGAGAAAAAGACCTTCTCGAGCTAAACAACCCGATCTCTCTGTGACTACGTCTGCCATACCACCGTTAGTGATTTCTACCAAATCATTGACAGGAACCACCAGTCCCGAAGTAGGCCTTGGCCGTGGCAAAGGCTTAAGACAGCTCAAGAGGATTTCATCCCGTTTCTGTGTTTGTTTTAATTTAAACAATTAAAACACCAACGGTCCTTTTCAGGGCCACTCCAATTATTTCGAAAAGAAATACTATTTCAATTGCTTAATTCAATGAAAACTCAAAAGTCCTTTTTATTAATTTTTTAAAACCCATAATGTACGTGAGAGTGAAGGAATGTACGAGTGTAGGTTCCTATTCTATAAAATCAAAACCAAGAGACACTTACGTTTTTTTCTCTCTTGTATATTCTTGTACAAACGTTACAATTCAATATCACAACATAACATAACATAACACAATACCATTTTTAAAAAGTTCATAGGTTCTTCTGTTTCACTCTTTCTGTTTTTTCATTTTCTTTACTGTCACAGGTTTTTCTTCTTCCTCTTCACTTTCGTTTCGTCTTCTTTTCTTGTCTTTGTGAACGTGTCGGGGTTCTTCCTTGGGGGAGGGTACCTCTTCCTCCTCCTGATCAGAATTTATTTCCTCCTCCTCCTCCTCCTCCTGCTCCTGTTGTTTCTTAGGGCAGTTTGGAGACCAATGTCCTTTCTCTTTACAATAATAACAGGTATCTTGACTTTTGTCTCTATTGGTACCATTTTTATTTTTGTCACGATCTGAACATTCTGTAGCCCAATGTCCTTTCTTCTTACAGATATAGCAAGTATCTTGACTTTTATCTCGATAGGAGGGAGAGTAGTCCGTAGGCTTGTCTGACGAAAACTTTCGTATGACCCCACGTAAAGCTCTGATGAGAAGTTCCACTTCTGTAGGTTCTTTCATCGTTCTGGTCAATGTGAGAATAAAATGAATACTGAAAGGTTAGACACTAACCCTTTATATATGCACGGATCGGTCATAAATATATAGGGGTTATGGTCTTTAAAAGGTAGTCATTTGACTTTTTGCAGACAAGATGAAAAGACCGCATCATGTTGTGGAGAAAGGAGAAAACAGTAAGAGACAGAAACGTAATGTATCGCCTAGCACAGTAGCTGAAGTCTTGGCTCAATTTCATGCCAGTGATTTTGAAGATGACATAAGTGAGCCCGAATCTATATCCAGACAATCGACGTCCAAGCAAAGTGCACCACCCTTAGTAAACCCTGAAAATTACTATCACATTCGAGAGACGGAAAAGCGTTCCTCTCGAAAATTTAGAACAACGGCTTACACGTATGCCGTAAAGTTTAAAGATTTCAAGTCCAATGTACCTTTGGAGAATACAGAAGGGTTCATTACCGAGGTGTGGGATTCTGTGTTAACTGCATTGAAACAGCAATGTCAAGCCAAAGAAGACGATCGCTTGAGACTTTCTATTCATCACGATAATTTAAAGTCTCCCGTTTGGATCGAGTTTACTAGCCCAACACAATTAACACCTTCCAAAGTCATCGACAAAATTCAACATGTGCAACAATCCAACGACAGGTTTCACATCACCGATGGAAAAGCCACACTGTTCATGACCCACGTGTCTCTTCCCCAGGGGACAGGACGCAAAAAAGTATTATTGGTCGACAACCTTCGCAACACCAAACTAAGCCTCGTCCGAGTTAACAATCTTCAAGACCAGATGTGTTTAGCCCGTGCTGTCGTCGTGGGACAAACGTATGCCAACAAGAACGACACGACAGAATGGAAAAGAGCCTGGAAAACTATTCAACAATCGGACCGAGCCAAACAACGAAGTGAAGCAGAACTCCTGTTACAGCAAGCGGGGATATCCAAAGACACCCCTTGCGGCATTCCAGGAATGCAAAAGTTGCAAGACGTCTTGGCTCCACGTTACACTTTGAAAGTACACCCTCAAGAAGTGCGTGGACCTCTTTTGTTTCGAGGTCACGATTTCAAAGACGGAAAATACATTCACGTCTATCATCACGATGGTCATTTTGATCTATTACCAGTATCACTGGATTCCTGGGATACAGTTACTACTGTGAAAAATGTGATTATGGTTATAACAATCGAGAACAACACAAACATTGTGGATCGAAATGTGAGGGATGTTTGGCCTCTCAACCTTGTCTGGACAAAGGACAAGAAAGAGTGCATTGCCCTGCTTGTCAGCGCACTTTTGTCAGTCCTACCTGTTACCAACAACATTTGAAGATGCAAGGTTCACAGCAGAAAAATACTTGTCAACTCCTGAGGTTGTGCACTACTTGTGGACAAGACATACGTACCAATAGTGCCAAGTTTCACGTTTGTCGAGGTAAGAAACGATGTCACGTTTGTCATCAAATCGTGGATTTGGAACACGAATGCTTCATTCCAAAATACCAACCCCAACCAGAAGATACCCAGAAGAAAGGGAATTTTATCTTTTTTGATTTCGAATGCATGCAAGAAACTGGCATTCACATTCCTAATTTCTGCGTGGCTCACCGTGCTTGCGAGCAGTGCATCCAAGAACCTATCTTTAGTCATTGCCCTCACTGCAGCAAGATTCCTGGAGGACGTGAAAAAATCTTTCGAGGGTCAAACACGCTAGCTGATTTTGCCCAATGGATCCTAAACCCCATCGACGAAACGTGGAGTCCAGAAGACATCGAACGTTATGGCGATTGTCATCGCCATGCCACGGTCATGGCTCACAATTTCTCGGGATACGATAGGCAATTTCTGCTCAGATACTATGCGGAACAAAGTACCGAACGGCCTCAAGTGACTTTGAACGGAGCCAAAATCATTTACATGCAAGTAGGACAAGTGCAGTTTAAAGATTCGATGAGTTACTTGGCCATGCCATTGAGTCGCATGCCTAAAACGTTTGGAATGACAGAAATGGCTAAAGGTTATTTTCCACACTTTTTCAATACCGAAGCCAATCAACATACCGTTCTACCCCATTTGCCTAAGGCTGACGACTACGACCCCGACAACATGCGCACCGAACAACGAGAAGCTTTCCATGCTTGGTACCAGACTCACGCCTCGGACCCTTTTGACTTTCAAGAAGAAATGTTAAAGTACTGTCGATCTGACGTGGACATTTTACGACGCTGCTGTGGAAAATTTCGAGAATTGTTCATGGAGTACGGTGGGATCGATCCTTTGAAAGAAGCTTGTACCATTGCCAAAGCATGTTCCTTAGTGTACCGAAAACGCTTCATGCCCGAAAATACTCTAGCAGTCATCAGTCCTCAAACGACAAATTTTGTCAAACGTCAATACTCTGTCAAAGCCCTACGCTGGCTCCATTACTTGTGCGACAAGGAAGACAAATGGATCCAACACGCTCGCAACGGAGGAGGCGAAAAGACCATCGGAACGTATTCAGTAGATGGATGGGACTTAGAAAACCCTCAGATCGTGTACGAGTTTAACGGATGCTTATTTCACGGATGTTCCCTATGCTACCCTCAGCGTAACACCAAAAATCAGTTTTTACAACGAACCATGGAAGACTTGTACCAGACTACTTGTCAGCGACGTTTGAAGTTAGAACAGCAAGGATACCAGGTGGTGGAAATGTGGGAACATGAGTACGATCTGCGTTTGAAAACTGATCCCGAGTTTAAACGCATCGTAGAAAGTTACAAGTTGGTGGACCCCCTGAACCCCCGGGATAGTTTGTACGGAGGACGAACGAATGCCACCTGTTTGCTGTACCAGGTGGACGAAGAGAAAGGAGAAGAAATCAAATACTTGGACGTGTGTTCGCTGTATCCTTACGTGTGCAAATATTGTCACTTTCCCGTAGGGCATCCAGAATTGATGACAGAACACATTGACTTGGACCACATTCGACAGTACGAAGGATTGATCAAGTGTAAAGTCTTACCACCCATAGACTTGTACCATCCCGTTTTACCTCACCATTGCCAAGGAAAACTGATGTTTCCTTTGTGTCGCACATGTGCCGAAACGTGCAACCAAGACCAACCTTGTCATCACACCCAGGAAGAACGCGCCTTGACAGGAACGTGGGTGAGCGTGGAATTGTTTAAAGCTCTGGACCTGGGATACCAACTGTTAGAAGTGTACGAAATTTATCACTTTCCCAAGACACAACAATACCGCAAGGGCGACGAGACACAGAAAGGAATTTTTGCAGACTACGTGGATGCCTTTTTAAAACTAAAACAAGAAGCTAGCGGCTATCCTTCCTGGTGCCACACTCCCGAAGACCAAAAGATATTCAAAGAAAAATATCGGGAGCAGGAAGGTATCACTTTAGACCACATCGAGAAAAACGAAGGAAGGCGATCGTTTGCCAAAGTGATGCTCAATTGCTTGTGGGGTAAAATGGCACAACGACCGTCTTTACCCAAGACAGAGTATTTGTCCAAAACCGTCTCGCTACTTTCAGATGATTCACGACCAAACCAAAGTCATGAAACACGTGGACGTCATTCGTGAGGACTTGATCTTAGTCAATTACGAAGAAGAACTAGACTTTGTAGAAGCCGACAAGTTTGGAAATGTCATCATTGCAGCTTACGTGACAGCCCACGCTCGCTTAAAATTGTACGAAGTGTTAGAACTGTTAGGAGATCGTGTGTTGTATTTTGACACGGACAGTTGCATCTACATTCACCGACCGAACCAGTGTAACCCTGTTATCGAAGGAGACCGTTTAGGAGCCTGGACCGATGAACATCCCGTCGACAAGATTCTATGTTTTGCAAGTGGTGGTCCTAAAAATTACGGCTACGAATACCGAGACCCCAAGGAGAAATGCACACCGAATGTAAAGTGAAAGGATTGACTCTCAATTATCGCACCAGTCGAGTGGTGAACTTTGACGTGCTTCAAGAAGCCTTACAGTCTGGACAGGATGAAACGTTTAAAGTGACCACCCACGAGCCGCACAAGATTGTCCGTTTACCCACACACCAAATCGTTAGCCGACCTTTGGAAAAAGTCTATCAAATCGTGTACCAAAAAAGAGTACGACTTCCCAATCACTTCACTCTACCGTACGGTCACGTCGAAATTGGGCAGCATATAAAAAGGGACATCGTCCAAGACCAATAGTTCATTTGTCACCACAACGACCAAGCGAAATGAAGATGAATCCATTTAAACAGACATCATTCAAGTTTGGGGATTGTAAAACAAGTGTACCTTTCCAGAGTGTGAAAAGTACTGGATTGATAAGACCCATGCATTGCAACGGAAGTTGTCCGGAAGGAAACTGTAAGTGTCCTTGCGGTATGCACTGTAATTGCGTTACAGAGTGCGATGCTATACCTTACGATTGTAGTGATGCCAGGCGCTGTGACCTTAGCGATTCAGCAGGATATCGTGGGAACGTTGCTATGACTACTACCCTTATATCTACCCTGGAAAGTGATGCTGTACGTGTCAAACCTGAGGGATGCGAAAGCGGTGCCACACGTTATCGTGGACTCCTAGGAATTTCACCGTACCTGTATCGAACAGAAGTGAGGAGAGTCGAATATTCGTTCCCTACGAGTTTGCCTGAATACTGTCACTTTAAAAGTCGATTCCAAACCTTCAAAGATAAATGGCCAAAATATCTGCCTGGACCAACTCCTGAAGAATTAGCCAGAGCCGGATTTTTCTACTTGGGCGAAGGGGATAAAGTCAAGTGTTTCAGTTGTGGTGTATCCATTTACGAGTGGGAACATAAAGATTCCGCTTACCTGGAACATGCTCGATGGTCTCCGAATTGTCAATACCTACCTTTAGTGGGACCTAGTGATTGGAAGTGACACTACTGCTCCATGTCGTGTAACAAACCTAGACCAGTATATAAGCCCTCTCTAAAACATAATATTCAAGGATTACCACACGAATTGCCAGAGAAGATCTACAAGGACGTTTGGCAGGGTCTTGCTAAAGAAAAATCTCAATGGGTGACTGTATAACTTTTGTGTCGTGAAATTCACAAGAGGAAAGTGACAAAAATTAACCAACGTATTAGATTTCTCTGGATCAAGGGTATTTTTTTGCTCTGTTTCTAATTTAGTACGTTTACATCTGAAGATGTTTTGATCCTTCTTGACCGTTACCCTGAATGGCAGTGGGACGAAATTACACGTTATATTAATCACTTTCGCTTTTGGAGCAGATTTAATTCTGTGTTGAATATACACTGATAGTCTTCGACAAAAAAAAGAAGTATAAAAGAGAACGACCATGCCACAACCTTTATCATTGGTGATCCAACAGATTCCGTGGAAGGATATCAATGAGAAGATTCACACGGTGAAAGATTACGAACACTTATTGCAAGAACTATACCCTATGAATTGGGGTCGACGTGTAGTGTGTGTTTTAGTGACTTGCTTTCTGGGATTTCGTTTACCTGTTGATTCTTTGTGGACACTTTACGATCACTACCTATCAAAAAAATAAGACAGTAGGGTGGTTCCTTTAAATGTCCACGAGAAACTCATTCTGTTCAAAGCCTTGCGCTTTCATCTGGATACGTCTCGACCTCTCCAAGAAAAAAAGATTCGTCAACTTTTACGTACGGAAGCGGTGTACGAAGATGTGTGTGTAGCTTGTGACTTACACCCTCATTGGACAGATGTACGTGACTGGAAAAGTTGGGATTTTGAGGCTTGGACAAGCGAAGCATCCCATTATGCCCAAGCGTTGTGATCGAACATAAACATCATTTGATCGATCGTCCACCTCAACGCATCGTGTGGTGTTACAAAGAGTGGCAATCGGTATACAGCCTCTTGCAAGAAAGTCAAGGTGATTCCATTGTGTTTGTAGAAGGCATTCCTAAAGAAGACGAGGGGATCGTGTCTGACGCTAGTCAAACTCATTGGGTCATTTTTGACAACATGTTAGGAGAAGACGAAGAAGAAATTAAACTGTGGTTTACGCGTAAAGGGCATCATCGTAATGCCAGTGTCATTTACATTACACAAAATTTATTTCAACAAAGTAAAGCCCATCGTACCATTAGTCTCAATGCTCATTACGTGGTCTTGTTTAAAAGTCCTCGAGATAAATCGCAAGTGCAAGTTTTAGCCAAACAGTTAGGAACACCTTGGCTGACTCATGCGTACGATGATGCCACTCAAACGCCACACGCCTATTTACTCGTGGATTTAAAACCCACCACCCCTGATTATTTGCGATTTCGTACCGATTTGTTTCACGACTGGTGTCAAGACAGAGGACCTGTCGTGTACACGTCCTCGTCGTCGACATAACCATATGAAGCACTAAAAAAAATCAATAAAAACCTTGGGTCACTTTGACCTTGTCTCATATATCGTCAACATGACGTCCCTTCAGTCTCATCATCCTATCAAATTGATTCGTGCCTTGTACGGTATCAGTCGCGAAAAAAATCCACAAATACGTGCTCACGTTTTAGAAGCCAGTCTCAAAGAAGTCTTACGATGGTTTACGGTGACAGCACGTCAAATACTGCAAGGCATCATTCACATTCCACATCAAACCAAACGCTTTTTTGACAGAAACAAAGTAGCCTTGACGCAACTGGCCAATCCTCGCTTCGACTCTCAAACCAAAAAGCAAATCATATTGAAACCTGGAGGTAGTGGTTCTCTAGGAGGTGTCATCATTCGTTCCATTTTAAAATGGGATCCCAATACTCCCAAAGTTCACCCCAAGAAAACAAAAAAAGCCAAACAAGCCCCTAAGAAAAAGAACAAGGGTGACAAGACCAAAACACAGAAAAAGAAAAGTCCACAGAAAAAAGCGGTCACCCGCAAAAAAGGCACTTCGGCCAGGACACAACCTTACATTCGTCAACCACGGCCTGTAAGAGAAAATCTACAAGGACATTTGGCAGGGACTACGTTGCCAGTAGCCTCAGGTGCTGCCACTTCTCCGTTGCGGGTGATGCCAGCCAAAGCCAATTTGACACCCGTTTTTCCTAATTTGATGAAACATTGGAAATCTGCGTCTCCCAAAACGTCTCCTCCACCGGTGACACCCTCGTCCACATTAGCGGCAGTAGCAGCTGCTCACAAAGTACCTGCCCCCAAAGTCAAAGTCCAAGAAAGATCTGGCATGTTAAAAAGTTTACTAGATTTGTCCAAACAAGAACTGTTCCGATTGAGTCCGTTACGAACCCCTTCACGACGTGTGTTACCTGCCATGAAGTTGATACGACGCAAAGATAATCAGTGGCGACGCATTCCAGTATAAAAATATGACTTGAGGACCACGACGTCAATCAGTATTTTTTCTGTACCACTGCTGAACACTCAAGAATGCCTCCTCAAAAACGTGCACACCACCACCCTCGTCGTTCTGCTGTCCAAAAAGGAAAAGGAAAAAGACAATTTCGTCATCCCACCAAAAGCTTAAAAACCAAACATCGACGTCCTTCCCTCCAAAGACGTAGTCTTTTAAAGAAAAAGAAGAGTCACCAAAAAGGAGGATCCTTTGGCAATTTTGGGAAACACATCGTTACTTTTTTGACAAAGCGCTAGTAAATAAAAGGGTGTGTGTTTCAAGTCATCGACACCAGTGTCATTGTGGAACGAACAAACAAAGATGGCACCTCGCACAAAACATTCTTCTTCATCCCACAAAGGAAAGAAAAGGAAAGGACTACCTTCTCGTTTAGTCAAACACGGAGACGTGTTGTCTGTCCTGTCCAAAGCCTCTTCACCCATGCGAAAACAAATCATTAAAACAGCTTCCAAAGATGTCATCGATACTGTGTGCGAATGTTGTTTGAATGTCTTGAAAGGAACGATACCTTTGTCTTCACACCAGAAAAAATGCTTAGCCAAACATCGACACGTTCTTCGTCAAATGGTCCAAAAGAAAATACCCATTCGTCAAAAGAAAAAGTTGTTGGTGCAACGTGGAGGATTTTCACCCATTCTTGCTCCTTTGTTGACAAGCATAGTACCAGATTTGGTACAAGGGATGGTCACAGGGATGGGTAGAAGATAAAAGGACACTATGGAGCACCACAATCTCAGACGTAACCTTTGGAAGCCCATGGAAGGACGAAAACTGACTTTAGTTCCTTACAAACGATGGATGGAATACCATCGTTGGCAAGAACAACGTACCCCCCATTTACCACCCAATCCTGATTTGAACGAGATGTCCCAATTGCAACACGAATTGCAATCTTTGATGCATCGCCACGATTTGCTCGAAACCGAAAAATCGCAAAAGTACGGTCAACTTTTGCAACGACTACAACTCTTTCATCGAAAAGCTGTGGAACAAACAGCTCTACCTACTCTGTCCGATTTGAAGGCTCTAATGAATAATCCGTCTCCCTTACCCTCTACAGTGGCCAAAACAGACGTCACCCCACCATTACCCAAGGAAGAAGAAGAACCCCATGATCTCTTTCAAACACCCACTGCTACTCCTATTCCGAGTAAGATTGTCGCTTCCTTATTGACCCCTTCTCCCACTCCCCAACGAGAAGAACTCAAAACTTGGGTTAAAAAGATGATGGCTACTCCTGCTTCAACAGAAGTGAAAAAGAAAGAAAGGAAACCAGAGGTGAGAAAAGAAAAGAAGACCAAAGCTATCTCATTACCTCCATCACCACCACCACCACCACCAGTACCCTCGACGTCGACTCCTGTGGCACATCGGACACGTAAAACCGTTTCCAAACAACCCCCATTTCGTCCCACCCAAAGCAATATCCTCGAAGAGTGGGTCACTTATTAACCTAAACCATGGAGAAGGTATTAGCCAGCATTTACTACGATCCAGCTCACCCTGCAGGTTACGGAGGTATTCAGAAATTGTATCGTGCTGCAAAAACTCGCCTGAAAAAGCTCCGTTTACCTGCAGTGCAACGATGGTTACAAGAACAAGCAACATACACTTTACACAAACCCATTCGACGAAAATTTCACAGAAGTCGCACTCAAGTGGAAGGCATCGATCATCAATGGCAAGCCGATTTAGCCGATGTCTCTCATTTAGCCACCTACAATCGCGGCTACAAATATTTGTTTTGTGTCAGCGACGTCTTTTCTAAATTTGCCTGGGTCGTACCATTGACATCCAAATCTAGCGGAGAGTTAGTACGAGCTTTGCAACTGGTGTTGAAACAAAGTGGTCGTCACCCTCTTCGATGGCAAACCGACAAAGGCACCGAATTTCTGAACCAAGCTTTCCAACGAGAATTAAAGAAACGTGACATTCATTTTTTCACCACCGAAAATCCTGAAACCAAAGCTAGTATCGTGGAACGTTTTCAACGTACCTTGAAAGAACGCATGTGGAAATATTTTACGCATCAACACACTCTCAAGTACATCGACGTCTTACCGCACTTAGTCCAAGCCTACAATCAATCTTACCATAGAAGCATTGGACGTGCCCCACAAGAGGTGACACCTGACAACGAAGTGACTCTTTTTGAGCGTCTGTTTGGTACGTCCCGGACGAGGGCTGTCCCCAAGAAAGGTGGAGAAGTGTTAACCCCAGGAGATTGGGTACGCATTGGCAAAACCAAACGCACTTTCGACAAAGGTTACTTACCCAACTGAACCACCGAATTGTTTCGTGATACTGAACGAGTGCGCGATCGTCATCCTACCGTCTATAAATTGGAAGACATGAACGGAGAAGTATTAAAAGGAACGTTTTACTTGCCTGAGTTACAACGTGTCACCAAAAAAGAAGACGACGTGTACGACATTGAAAGCATTCTCGAACGAAGAACCCGTAAAGTAGGAAAACGTCGTGTCAAAGAAGTCAAAGTACGTTGGAAAGGATATCCTCCTAGTTTTGATTCTTGGATTGACGCTTCGAAAGTCATCGACTATAAAAAGAAGTGACCATCATGCCCTTCAATACAGCTTCAGCAACCACAGTGACTACTCCTTCACCCACGTCATCTCTGCAAGATTTACAAAAGCAACCCTTGTGGGTGTGGTGTGGAGAACGTGTCCCTAAAACGCAAGTCGTCTTTTTCTGTCAAATCTTTGTGGTGTATTGTGTCATCGGTGCAGCCATTGCTAATTTGAGTTTGCAACAAGGAGACAAACAATTGTGGACTATTTTACTCAGCAGTTGCATCGGGTATCTTCTTCCTAATCCTTCCCTGAAATACTCTTACAACGGGAACAACAGTAACAATATTGGGAGCCTTGCGTCCAACGTTAGTCATTCTCCTGACAGTCACCCTTCCAATCACAATCCTCTTTTAGACACTCCTTTAACCTCGAGTGACTCCTCGGACAAAAGAACATTGGAAATATGAACAACACTATTAACCAATTTTACTTAACGTTACCCAGTGACAGTTCCATGGAGGTGTTTCCTAACAACACGTTGTGCTGTTACACAGCTAAATTACCTCAAGCCATGCATTTGGATGAAGATGCTCATTGGGAAGCGGCTTTAGTGGAAATAATACACCCGACACAAATCAAAAAACATCGTCGAAAATCAAAACAACACTTTTACAGTAGAAGTGTTTGACAAGCAATTGCAAGATGCCTTAGACGCACGAGGCAAAGGTGGCGAAAAGAAATCATCAGATGATCCCCCAACTAAAGCCCTGTCCACTCATTACTTCGTCATTCCTCCAGGTTATTTTTTTAGTGGTCAACATTTAGTGACTACAATTGCTACCATATTCAATGTTAAGTTTGGTAAAGTCATGGAGTCCACAAAAACCACAAAAACCCCAAAAAGTGTTACCTTTGAGTACCATCCAGTGGCTCGTCGACTCATGATGACATTTTCAGAGGAAAAAATGATAGCCATTACTTTTTGTCCTGAATTGTTTGATATTTTAGGTGGAGACCTCAAGATGCTCCCGAACAAAAAGCAAATACCAGCCATAACCGATAACATAATTTTTGCAAAATATTTTCGATTCCCTGTTGAATTGAACCAAGGTCTCAACTTGATGTTTGTGTACTCCGATGTGGTGGAGTACAACGTGGTAGGACACACCTCTGCACTGTTACTACGTGTCATTCCTTTCAAAGTGGATTCTGTCACTAGCGCTAAAGAAGAAGGTGGAAATACCTATCACGTTCACCGCGAATTTGTACATCCTCATTATTTACCTGTCAGTAAGTCGTATTTCGACAGTGTCAACATTACTATAAAAGGAGAACTAGGACAAAATATTCCATTTCCCAAAGGGAAAGTCACAGTGAAACTCCATTTTCAAAAACGATTCTCGAACAACTAAAAAAGTGATGTATCCTGTGTACCAAGGAGTCACTCGACAACGAGGACATGGTTTAGGAGATATGTTTAAATCAGCCTTTCGTTCTGTGGTCCCTGTTTTAAAACCGATGGTGACACGAGGATTGCACGCCTTAAAAGATGCCGCATTGACTCACGGCAAAGATTTTCTCCACAATGTTCTCATTGACAAACAAAACCCCAAAGAAGCTTTTTTAAGAGCAGGCAAAAATGTCTTGCTTCAAACGGGTAAAGAGATTTTGGGTCGACGAGAAAGTCCTATAAATGCCCTGAATGGTACCGAGTCTGGCATTCCTGCTTCCCTGAGGACACAGCAAGGACAAGGTAGAAAGCGACGACGAAGACACCCTTTCAAAAGTCTCCGTACCTCTAAAGTTAGAAAGACGAAGAAAAAAAAAACGCTCGAGACTTAGACATTTTTGATTATTAAAAGTAAAAAAAACATAGAGACTGAGAGAAAAAATGATGCACCAAGAATCGTGTGCCTGTTCCAAGTCGGAACTAGATCTCTTTGCCATGCCACCCACGATGATGACCATGCAAGAAGCCCAATGGGTTGAATTTCATCCCGTCTCCTCCTTGACGGATTCAGCTCCCATCGAGTTTGAAATCAAAGGACAACCCGAAGATTAAATCGATCTCAACAACAGTTACTTGTATTTGAAAGTGAAAGTAACCAAAACGGACGGCTCCAATCCAGCAGCCGATACCCCATCAGCTCCGGTCAACAATTTCATGCATTCCTTGTTCAGCGAAGTGGATTTGTACATGAATAACAAAGTGGTCAGCAGTAGCATGGATACTTACCCTTACCGAGCGTACCTCGAAAATCTCTTGACGTACGGAAAAGAAGCCAAGAACACTCATTTAGATGCTTGCGTGGTATGGAAACCTGACACCGCAAATAAGTTTAACAGCACAGCCTTGGTCGCGGACGAAGCGAACAATGTTGTTGTCAATGAGGGTTTTCTCGAGCGTCGAAAGAAAATTCTGCAAGGACGTTTTTTAGAACTGTTCGATCGTTTGCATTTGGACATGTGGTTTCAAGAGAAGTATTTGCTGAACGGGGTGGATATTCGCTTGAGACTAAATCGTAGCAGTGCTGCTTTCCATTTGATGGCTACTGATGGTGCTGGTGATCAGAAGACTATTCACCACTGTAAAACCAAGATCGAAGAAGCCAGATTATACGTGCGTCGTGTGGAAGTGTTACCTAAAGTGGGAAATGGAAATGGGGAATATGATTTGTATGGGTATAGGGAACTGTAGAGCGACAAGGGAAAAAAAAGGGTGGCAAAGAAAGCTAATATCTTTTCGAGACCTATGAGTGGCCCTGAAAAGGGCCTTTGGATACTTCTTCTTTTTTTCTGCCGTTGTTCCACCACCTTTTAATTTTACCAATGATTCCCGTTTTCTTCTTTTTTTCTTCCTCGGGAATCCAATTGGGATGTCCCATAGCTCTAAACTTTTCCTGAACTCTCAACCTTCTTAGATTGAGTAGATCAAAATCCTCTTTCTTCTTTTTGTTCTTTTTTTCCTTTCTCTCCTTAGACCAGTTTTCTTTAATCTGGATCACCTGTTCCTCCATCACCATTCTCATCATTGCTTCTGCTTTCTTTAGCCTGTCTAGACCCCACTGCACATATTCCCACTCTATCAGATGTAATGTTTCTTCTAGAAAGCACCTGACTTTGATGACATGATCAAGTGCCTGCTTCAAGTCCCCTATTCTTATATATTTTGTTTTAATACGTCTTCTTAATTTCTGGTCTTCCTCCTCTATCATACCTTCTAATAGATCTCTTGCTAATTTCAGTTGGCTTACAAAGCCATGGTTACTCTGAAATTCTTCCTCAAGTCTTTCCACTTCATATTCTGCATGAAGGATCCCAAACCAGCTGTTTCGGAGTTGGATAAATAAGTCGAAATTCATCTTGATGTGTTCAAAATTGAATGGCTCCAAGGACTGACTGACTGACATTATGCGTTTAAAGTGATTCGTCCCGAGGGCTCTTACCACTGTTTTATCCGTCAAAAGACGGTTATTTACTTTATCCTGAGGGTAGGAATGGAGCCGCCACCCTGCAGGCATTTATGTGTTCATGGAACACTATTTACTTGGGCCGTCACATCGGAGTAGCTATTGAGCTACTACTGTGTGATTGTAGGGCCACATATATGAGTGGGAATAGTTCCAGCACACACTCATATTAATTCATTCTGTTTCTGTCTGGTTGTTTTAGGACGTGCTAAGCACGTGTAGTTGCTGCGGCAGGTTTTGCGGGCAAGGCGAAGTGCCTGGCAAGGGCTGCTTCTTTGGTCGTACCCTATCCCTATTTATATACTCTGTGCTGTTTTTGAGTGTACAACGTTTATGTAACAGTGTTTTATAATGTTTGTTGCTGGTTGTGTATTTTTGTGTAGTTGTTTTCCTAGGATTTTGTTATGTGCAACCTTGTGTTGCTGGGCCTGATGATCTGGGCTTTGACCACCTTATATGTTCTATTTGGGGTTCTAATTATGCCATATTTCTTAGGTTATTTAGTTAGCTTTGCAGCCTTGTGCTGCTGGCCCTGATAGTCTTGGGTTTTTGACTACCTTATATGTTCTAATTTTGCGGGACCTAAATTACGTTTTTTCCTTTTTCTATTTGATGTGCGACCTTGTGTCGCTGGACCTGATAGTCTTTGGAGGTTTAGACTACCTTATATGTTCTTGATTTGGGGTCTCTATCATATTTCTCTACCTGGTTAAGTTGCTCCGTTCTCGGTGCATCTGTTGGTTCTAATTAAGCTTTTTTTGGTGTGGTTGATACTTATGTTTTTAACACTGTACACTTGGTTGTACTCCTAATGAGAAGGTATCTAGGGAGAGTGTCTAGAGAGGAAAGAAGAGAGAGTAGAGTGTTAGCCTACATCCTTACTGCCTATGATGTTTGTTTTTTGGTGTCATCTTGTTATTTCTTGGTGTTATTTATTGGGTAATTTGATTATGTTTTTATGACCTGTTTGTGTTATAGCTCTTGATTTCCCTTTTTGTTTTATTGGGACCCTATTTCCATATTTGTTTTGGCCCCTTGGTTTAGTTCAGGTGTGTGGTTCGGTTATTAGGTAGTAGCAATGGGTCCCTGCGGGAAATGTCCCGGGCCGGTTAAGCGACACGTCAAGGATTGTCCATTTCTACACCCAGTCACCTTCCCACGACCGGTCCGTGAGGTGCGGCTGCCAGGCAACAACAAGGGACCTCTGCCGGAAGTATCCGGGGCCGTTAAGCGACACGTCAAAGGTATTCCTTGTTGAGCCCAGTTTCCACACCCCGGTCCTGGCCGTTTCTTGTTTTCCTGTCCTAAAGGGGTTTATTAATGTTTTATTTGTATGCATGACTTGTTTGCGTTATGGATCCTGGTTTCCCTTTTTGTTTTATTGGGACCCTATTTCCATATTTGTTTTGCCCCTTGGTTTAGTTCAGGTGTGTGGTTCGGTTATTAGGTAGTAGGAATGGGTCCCTGCGGGAAATGTCCCGGGCCGGTTAAGCGACACGTCAAGGATTGTCCATTTCTACACCCAGTCACCTCCCCACGACCGGTCCGTGAGGCGCGGCGGCTAGGCAACAGCAAGGGACCTCTGCCGGAAGTATCCGGGGCCGTTAAGCGACACGTCAAAGGTATTCCTTGTTGAGCCCAGTTTCCACACCCCGGTCCTGGCCGTTTCTTGTTTTCCTGTCCTAAAGGGGCTTAGTAATGTTTTATATGTAGGCATTAGGGTCCTGTTTTGTTGTTTGTTGTGTTTAGGATTTTAATGGATAAATGGCTCCAAGGACCGACGATTGCGTATATATATCTTAAGCACGGACGTGAAAGAAAACACCCCTTACATTCACTTTTCATATTAGATACTATTCACAGACCATACTATATACTATCCAAAATCACACCATATACTAACCACACACACACGGGGAAGCAGCCAAAACAAACCATACTATATACTATCCAAAACCACACCATATACTAACCACACACACACACACACGGGGAAGCAGCCAAAACAAACCATACTATATACTATCCAAAATCACACCATATACTAACCACACACACGGGGAAGCAGCCAAAACGAACCATACTATATACTATCCAAAATCACACCCTATACTAACCACACACACACGGGGAAGCAGCCAAAACAAACCATACTATATACTATCCAAAATCACACCATATACTAACCACACACACGGGGAAGCAGCCAAAACAAACCATACTATATACTATCCAAAATCACACCATATACTAACCACACACGGGGAAGCAGCCAAAACAAACCCTATTATTTACTATCCAAAATCACACCATATACTAACCACACACACACACACACACACACACAGTAAAGAGTCAGTGTTTATAATCACACTACTCCTCTCTCACACCCATTGGCAATTGACATAGTATTTCTTTTCTAGACATTTGGGTAGCCCTGAGAAGGGCTGTTTTTTTAAACTTCAAAATGCACCTGGTTAATGCTGGCATCTCCCAGGTCTAGTCCCACACACACATCTACTCCAATCATTCTCCCAATTCACTCTTGTGATTGGGAGCGCAGAGGGAGAATGAGTGGCTTCACTATCCCAATCTTCTGTTTGAGGGATAGTGAAAGTCTCTTCATTTCTTCCTCTATTCCGCAACCGTGGATGAGGCTGTGGTTGTTGCGGCTGAGACTGTGGTTGTTGCGGTGGGGGCTGTGCCTGTAGTGGACGAACTGGTTCTGGTGGTGAAGGTGTCCTCACCATGGGCTTGACTTGACTAGTTTGTCTCATCATGCGGTGAGGCAAGATGGGCCTTTTCTTCTCCTCCTCTTCTTTCTTTTTTCTTTCCTCCTCTTCTTTTTCAATCTTGGCCTGTTCAGCTATGGCCTCCATTGCCAGCTCATCCAGGAGACGCCTAGCATTCTCCAAGTGCATTTGAAGTTCTCTCAATTTTTGTACTCTACTCATCTTCTTTGAGTTGATACACCAACAATAGGTAGTCAGACTGAATTGAATTGAATAATGGGCTTTAAGTGCTCCGTCCACTATGGCTCTTAGCACTGTTTTATCTCCTAAAAGGAGTTATTTAATTATCCTGAGGGTGGGAATGGTGCCGCGCACCCTGCAGGCGTTTATGGGTTCACAGAACCCTATTTAATTTGGCCGTCACATCTGGCCAATAATTGTACTGGCGCGGTGTGATTGAAAGGCCGTTTGGGTGGGTAGGAATAGAGCCTACACACACCCACCCTAGTATTCATTGGATTTGCCTACCTCTGCAATAGCAGTAAGGAAAAGCGAGAGAAAAATAGTTTTCTCATATCGCCTGTATCTGCATAGTTATCGGGCGTGCACGCACGTGTATTAACTGCTGCAGGCAGCAAGGGAGGCGAAGAGCCAAGCACGCGCTCATGCATCAAATTCAGTCCAGTTGTACTAATGGACAGCCTAACAACCAATAATGTGTAAACCACCTGTGCAATTAGCCAAATATCTGAGTTGTAAATATTTCTTTATCATCCTATCAAAAAGAAGGGACTTAGTACCATGAGCGTACATACAAAATCCCTTTAGATTTAAAATTAAAATGTCTAAGCGACATATAATAGTGTAGTCAATGGTAGGTGAGTTTGGTTATAAATTTATTGAAGGCAGTGCCAAAAAGGTCAAATTAGTCTTTTCAGGGCCAAAAGTTAATCGAAGAGGGTTTTCTCTCAGCCAAATGAGAACCCTATTAGAATGGCAATGAAGGTAGCCCAAGGGCTAATATTCCACCGGTTGGAAGGTGGCCCTCCTATCTTCCATCTCAGCAAGGAAAGCGGCAGTCCTTTCTTCCACGAAGGTCCGTCTAGGGAAGTAAAATCCGTGTTTCTTTGCAATATAGGCTGCCGCATCTTGCAGGTGGTGGAGTGGTCTATCCTCGTAGGCCTCGTAGTAATAGCTTCCCAAGATGTTCAGTGCGTGATGCCACTGACTCACACGTGGTGGCGAAGTTTGCATTGATCTAAAGCCAATGTATTGTACAGCAGAGACGAAATTGGATGCCTTCTTCTTGTTGGTTAACAAAGGTTCAAGTCCCATTTCTCTGCATAGCTTCACCATTAATTTCTCTTTGTTTTCGTCTGGCATCCGCACTGTTTTAGTGGGCGATTCCCATTTGGCCTTCGGGCTTTCTTCTTCCAAGATTTTATCCAGGGTCACTGCCGGCCCTGGTGATGGAGTGGGGGGTGTCGATGTTATTATCTTCCCCTTTTTCCCCTTTCCTTTTCCTTTTTTTTTTAGGGGGTGGTGGCGGTGGTTCTGGAGTTTCCATTGCTGGTTCTAGCTGTATGTCAATAGGAGACGTGGCCGCTTCCACTGTTTCCGCTGTGAATAGAGTCAGCATTTTGTTAGATAGTATTTCTATCTGTTCTCGAAGAGCTTGGAGTGTAACCTCTTGTACAGGTGAGTCTGTAATAGTCTCTTGTGTTACCTGTTCTTGAACTGCTGGTGGGGTGGGGGGGGTGGGGGGGGGGGGGCGGCGTGGTTGCTCGGTTTCCCGCCTTCGCCGCCGTCCATTTTGTCCTCTGTACTTTTTTGCCCCTGGTATGTCCTTGAGGATTTTTGTTTCCCAGATAAGCAGCAGAGAAGTTCTTTTCCCTGCTGCTCTAAGGCTCCAATTTGTAGCCATTTGTTGCCCCAAGCTGGAAATTGCTCGAAGGGCCATCTCTGGTATTATTTCCATCGCTAGAGTAGATTTCTCCGACATTGTGCTACGTGTGTGTAACGTGCTTGGTTCACTGCGACTGTAGTCAGACTGATTGATTGATTAGATGAGTTTTAAGTGCCTCGTCCACGTGGGCTCTTGACACTGTTTTATCTCCCAAAGGGGAGTTATTTAATTTATCCTGAGGGTGGGAATGGAGCCGCGCACCCTGCAGGCGTTTATGGGTTCAAAGAACCCTATTTAATTTGGCCGTCACATCTGGCCAATAATTGTACTGGCACGGTGTGATTGGAAGGCCGTTTGGGTGGGTAGGAATAGAGCCTACACACACCCACCCTAGTATTCATTGGATTTGCCTACCTCTGCAATAGCAGTAAAGAAAAGCGAGAGAAAAATAGTTTTCTCATATCGCCTGTATCTGCATAGTTGTCGGGCGTGCACGCACGTGTATTAACTGCTGCAGGCAGCAAGGGAGGCGAAGAGCCAAGCACGCGCTCATGCATCAAATTCAGTCCAGTTGTACTAATGGACAGCCTAACAACCAATAATGTGTAAGCCACCTGTGCAATTAGCCAAATATCTGGGTTATAAATATTTATTAATCATCCTATCAAAAAGAAGGGACTTAGTACCATGAGCGTACATACAAAATCCCTAAAAATTTAAAATTAAAATGTCAAAGCGACATATAATAGTGTAGTCAATGGTAGGTTAGTTTGGTTATGAATTTATTGAAGGCAGTGCCAAAAAGGTCAAATTAGTCTTTTCAGGGCCAGTTAGTTAGTCAAAGAGGGATACTCAGAGCCAAATGAGTCCCTATTATTATTCAGGCAAATGAATAAAAACCGTTGACGTTATACATGTGTCTCCGGGACGTCGGTTACACGTGGCAGTAGGTTGTCCTTGGGAGTTTTCCTCTTACTATGGTCAGTTTTCCTCTTTGTTCCGCAGTTTCTTGGAGTAAATGTTTCTGGGTGTCGTCGTTTCAAAACAATTTCAGGTGACTTTGCTGGGCCCATGTCCTTCTTCTGGTGAGGACGCCATCTTGAATTCCACGTGGCCTCTCGTCCGCCATTAGCCTCAGTCCTCCAAGTTCTGTAGAATGTTTCTTTTAGACGTGGCTGCTGTAGTTTGGTTTCAGTGGGGTGTTTTATTACATCCTCACACCTAGGCTGCTCATATGGCTGCATTTTTTTTGTCCACAGTCCTATAGTGGCGCCTTTTCTCACTGCCGTCCACAGCTAACTCTCCGTACTGAAAGACCGGTCCGTCCTCTTCGGAGTTCTCTGCCTGAATGCAAATGGTAGTCAGACTGCACATAATTGGTGTTTTATAGTTGCCTCCGCCCACTAGGGGCATATGGGCAACTTTTATATCCAGCATATCGCTGAACATTTATTTACCTTTACACACGTGTACATTAGTACACTTATTAATTTGGGCGTTATACCGAATTACTAAAAAGTAACTATCGGTATAAATGGAAGCCCTGGGGCAGGTAGGCAAGTCCCATCCACACCTATCCCCATCAACTTCATCGACAGGCAAGCAGGAAGAGGCAAAGGCGGAAGAGGTCCCGGAAATTAATTCATCATCGTCCTGCACGCAAAGGGAGCCGAACGCACAACCGGACCCAAAAACAAACAAACCCGAGGAGCCCAAAAAGTACCACACCCTTATTATATTTGCAACCCCATAAGACATGTATAAAAGTGGAAGTGCTATATTATGTTGTGTTGTGTGTCGTTTTAATGTTATTTATTGTATTTCATTACTATTGCAACATTGTGTTGCGGGGGTCTGATAGTCCTGGATTAAGACTACCTTATATATTCTAATAGGGTCATACTGAGTGTGTGCAATGTATGCATATGTGTCTATGAGGTTGCAATCCCTTTTGATTGATTTCAAATTTATTTAAGTTTTTCAAATGGATGCCCTATACCAATTATGTGTAAGCTACCTGTGCAATTGTGTCAAGCTATATAAGTTACGAATTTCCTATCACTTATTACTATGCCCCTAAGTAAGTACATAGTGTACTATACAATCGCCACCATCCTACCGGTGAAAATCCCTTCTCGGAGAGGGAAATTCACCCTAAGAAAAAAAACAAATACCTACACTATTGTGTCAGAGTGACTATAAAAGTTTATTCTCGATAGGTTGTTTTAAGTTGTGAATTTGGTTGGGTGTGAGCCGAAAATGCCATATTTGAGATTGATGTTTGGTCAGTCAAATAGAATTCTCTGTTACCAATCGAGTTTGAGAATTCTATATCTATTGAAATAACATTTAACATAGACAAGGACATAGAGTTTAGAAATAGAGGAGGGAAATGGGTCAACACCAGCTTCCCAGAGAGACTGTTTGGATTAGGCAAAGAGGTATACCTGATTGTATGCTTATGCGTAGGCACAGAGGTATACCAATCTGTATACATGTGCGTACACCAATCCAGGCGATTTCTATATAGAAAAGAGCCTGTGTCTCTACTGTTTCACTAGCCTTCCCCTATTTCCAAGAGTCACAAAGGGTAGGAAATAGTAACAATACAAGACAATTACAACAGTACAACACAATAACAATTAACAATTAACATTAATATAAGTAGCAACATCAACATCAACATTAACATCATTAACATTAATATTAATACAAACATCAACATCAACATCAACATCAACATCATTAACATTAATATTAATACAAACATCAACATTAACATCAACATCAACATCAACATTAACACCAATATCAACATTAACATTAACATCAACATTAACATTAATTAGCCCTAAGAAAATAGCCCTGAGAAGGGCTGTTCTGTAGTCTGGTTCCCTACGTTTCCTCTGTTGTCAGTGATAGCATCAACTGTTCCATTTGTTATCCCTCGAATATTGTCCAGGCAATTTTCACTTCCATTGAAGTCCAGTTCAAGGTTTATCAAATAATTTTGGATGTTAAGTGCCACTAGCTTTTATTCTGACAGAAAGAGGGTGGTGTTAGTATGGAGGTTTTTCTCAGACTACAATTATTAATTATATATAAAACCTATATAGCGGTGATCTCTGCTAGAACCATGATTATGAGTGAGTTTAAACTCGCAAGTCGCGTATAAGTTCTTTATGAACTCAGTATCTAAACCCACCCACATCACCATTCCAACAGAGTAACAGGCTAGTTTTAACTATTTTTAAGTAATTAGTTATTGTTAATATAATTATTTTTAGTATTAATAATAATAGAATCCTAGCCAATTAATTTAATTTTAGCGGTGATCTCTGCTAGTACATGATTATGAGTGAGTGTAAACTCGCAAGTCGCGTATAAGTTCTTTATGAACTCAGTATCTACACCCGATCATATCACCACTTCAGCAGAGTCACAGGCTAGTTTTAACTATTTTTAAGTAATTAATTATTGTTAATAGAATTATTTTTAATATTAATAATAATAGAATCCTAGCCAATTAATTTAATTTTAGCGGTGATCTCTGCTAGTATATGATTATGAGTGAGTGTAAACTCGCAAGTCGCGTATAAGTTCTTTATGAACTCAGTATCTACACCCGATCATATCACCACTTCAGCAGAGTCACAGGCTAGTTTTAACTATTTTTAAGTAATTAATTATTGTTAATATAATTATTTTAAATATTAATAATAATAGAATCCTATCCAATTAATTTTAATTTTAGCGGTGATCTCTGCTAGTATATGATTATGAGTGAGTGTAAACTCGCAAGTCGCGTATAAGTACTTTATGAACTCAGTATCTACACCCGATCATATCACCACTTCAGCAGAGTCACAGGCTATTTTGAAACCTTATCTATTAATTAATTCTTTATTAATAAACTTATTTTAATATTTATAATGTTAATACTAATTAAGTCCCATCCTAATTATTGTATGATATTGTTATATTTTGTCAATTAAGTTTGAGTTTATAAGAAAATCAATTATGTTTTTTGCAGTTAATTGTATATTAGGTTGAGTTAAATTAAGCATTTTTGGATATACATTTATTGATTTCCCTAATTTTAATTTATTTTTAAGTTTATTTCTGTGAATAAGATTGTTTGTGCATTTATTAAATATATGGTCTAAATCTTCTGGTTGTTTACATTTAAAGCAATTAATATTATGTGGGAATGGTCCTATGTATTTACCAAAGCTGTTAGCCAACTTTGTTTTTCCTATCATTATCCTATTCATTTTAATTTGTTCCCTCCTTGTATTACCTAATATTAGTGATGTTCTTTTAACAGTTTTGATAATATTATGTAGTACTCTCCCTTTAATGGATGAGCTCCAGGTTTTTTGCCAGATGGTATTTATCATGTTATATATTAATCTATACATTTCAGTATGGCTATACTGCAATGGGTCATAATGTAGTTCATTTAGTTTATTATTAGCTAACTGATCAGCTAATTCATTTCCCTTTACACCTATGTGTGAAGGTATCCATAAAAAATCTACTATAATGTTTTGTGTTTTAAGTTTAGTTATTTGATATTGTAATTGATACAAAAAGTTTTTCCTACTATTAGAGTTATTATTATTAATAGTTTTGAGGACACTAAGTGAATCACTTACAATTAGAGTTTTTGATGGTTTATTTTGTTGAATCCACATCAGGGCTTGCAGTATAGCCCAGAATTCAACACTATATATAGAACAATAATCTGGTAATCGTTGGCCTGCATTTATTTGTAAATTAGGTATGACCCATGCTGCTGCTGTTCTTGCAGGATCAGTTGTTTTAGAACCATCAGTATAAATTTTTAAATGATTTTTATATTTATTATTTAACTTTTTATTTATAATCATTTTCAAAAAATGTGGGTTCTGTATTTTATTACCCTGATTTAGCAGGGAGAGATCTACATATATATGATTTAGTCTCCAGGGAATTATAATTGGAGGTTTAATTTTTTGTACTTGAAATATATCCACAGGGAGTTTAGTTTTAATATTATTTATTTGCTTACCACATGAATTAGAATATTTACCTTTTTTAATTAGTGGTTTATTGCATTTTTTAATAATCTGTAATGTGTGGTGTGTTTCCTTATGAGCTGACAAACGAGCAACATATCTTAACATGACCTCTTGTCTTCTCAAATGAAGTGGAAGTTCCCCTGCCAAGACCTGTAACTCCTCTGTGGATGTAGACGGTAATGCTCCAGTTGCTATAAGGAGAGCTTTTCTCTGTATTTGTATAATTTTATTTAGTAGTGTAGATGATGCCGTAGCATAAATCTGACACCCATACTCAATTTTAGATCGAATAAGTGATCTATATAGAGTAATTATTGTTTTTTGACAGGCACCCCAATGTGTACCTTGAATACTTTTAATTAGATTAAGGTCCAAATTACATCTTTTAACTAGATCTGTAATATGATATGACCATTTCATGTGTTGGTCAAAATACATTCCTAAGAATTTAACTACTTTTACAAATTTTATATCCTGATTTTGTAGAGTGAGTTTTGGATATATTATATTATGCTTATGAGGGGTAAATAGTACAGCTACTGTTTTTTGGTGTGAAAATTTAAATCCCCATTTATCAGACCAGTTACCTATATTATCTAAACTATTCTGTATTTCAGCAATATAACAGCAATAAATCATCATCATCAATAGTTGTTTTAGAGTTGTCACCGCCCACTAGAGGCATATGGACAACTTTTATAGCCACCATATCGGTGGCCATTTTAGGTCCCTTGGGGAGGGGTCGCTACTCCCTCCCCTCAGGCATTTAAGTGCTTAAATGCACTATGATTTAAATAGGGCGTTCTCCCGAATTACCAAAAAGTAACTATCGGGAGAGATGTAAGCCCATGGGGTGGGTAGGAATAGTACCCACACACACCCACCCCTAACAACCAATCGATAGCATTCAGTGGTAGCGAGGGAAAATGTTTTCTCATTTCGCTAGTAATTTGGTGAGTCGGACAAGGAAAAGGCGGAAAAGGCCCAGGTCCAGGAGGCCGTCGACACAGCAGCACACACCAGAGCACGCAAACAGCAAGACAGCACAGCAAAGGACGCAGTCCACACCTGAAACAACAAGGTCATACTAAAGGTCAAATTCAGTCCAGTTGTACTAATGGACAGCTTAACATCCAATAATGTGTTAGCCACCTGTGCAATTACTCAAATATTTAAGTTGAAGAATTGTTATTTAAATTCCTATCATTCGAATAAAACTAGTACATAAGCGTACATATAATAAGTCCCTAACAAATTTAGAAAATTAAAAATGTCTAAGTGACATATAATAGTGTAGTCAATGGTAGGTAATTTTGGTCTTGAATTTTGTTGGAGGCGGTACCAATAAGGTCGAATTAGTCTTTTTAGGGCCACGGAAAGTTGTTCAAAGTGGGGTACTCGTAACCAAATGAGTCCCCTATTATTCAGGCAAAGGTAATGGCAATGAAAATCTTTTCATTGTACAGCGTTCTTCGTAGTCCAGTGGTGACGTCTATATCTGTATGATAGCTGAAATTCTATCACACTTCTGGATATCTGGGGTAGTGTTTCACTGTCTTGGCAATAGCATCTTATATCCTCATGCAGTCCTGTGGGACAATCTCACTCCTATTCTGCCATCACCAGACAGCGCGCCCCATGTCCGCCATATTGCTTAGATTTCCATGGCATGTTGCAATATGGTTCCAGCAGTGCGATACAGCAGCAAACCAACATCTATAGCGCCATTTCTCTTCAATTCGTCGTTAAGTAGAAGTAGAGGCCTCTATCTTCTTTCTGTTTCTACCCCGGCCGCAAAGCAAGTTCGGGACTTATGTGGTATCCGCTTCTAGAAGTCAAGGTCGCTGCCGCTATACATACTCCCCTCCATTTCTATTTCTGCCACGAAGCAAGTCGGGAGTTACGAAATATTCATTTCGAGTTTCTGTATAGTCCACCGCTGTACAAATTGATGTTTCTGTCTGTATCAGAGACGGGATAATATCACAGTAACATCCTTAACTGTGAAAGCCCGGTATTCATGCTTTCGCACTACAACTGTGACGTCACCAGGTCGCCTGCTCCAGATAAGCCGTCCTACTCAGTCCGCTGCCTTCGCCTGAATGAAATGATACGATAACAGCAAAAATGAATGAATGAATTATGGTTTTAAGTGAAACCGGCCACAAAGGGTCATTTGTTCACTATTTTACACTACCAATTAATATGGTAGTGATTTAGATTTTCCCGTGAGGAAGGAATAGTGCCACATCCGCACGGGCGTTTATGCATACATAGTATGCTATTTAATTTGGTCGTCATGCCGCACCCCTATAAGGAGCTATCGACATGAATGAAAGACCTAGGTGAGTGGGAATAGAACAGCCACGCACTCAACCCTATCAACCAATCGGAGGATGCAGAGCTAGAGGTGCAATGGCACCGAATGACTAGTGAAAAATGGTTTCCACTTCTAGTCATTTGCTGGTGTTGGAGTCAGGCAGCGGAGGAGGAGGAAAAGGATCTGTGAACTGGCACCTTGATGTCGTTCGTCTTGCACGCCCTAGCCTTATCAAATCGAGTCCAGTTGTTGCTAGTGGACATCCTATACCGATATTGTGTAAGCCACCTGTGCAATTGAGTCAATCTTTCAAGTTATATTTTTTCCTAACATCCTAACATTCCAATTTTTGTCTAGTACATAGTGTACATTTTGTGTGTTCCCTATCAATTTTGTAAACTAGGTATGTCAAGTGACATGTGTAGGTTGGTCAATGTCGGGTTAAATGGGTTGTTAATTTTGATGGTGGACAGCCAAAATTGATCAAGTCTGATTTTTGAAGAAAGAGATTGTCGAATAGAGTTTCTGAGCCAAAAGGAAACTCTGTAAGTATAAATAGCCCTTAAAAGGGCTTTTTGATGGAGTGTTACAGGGTGTAACCGAAGTTCCCTCATTCCGTCCGGTGAGTCCCCGTGTCCTTCTTGGGTGCCTTGGTTTTGTTGTTCCTCCATCTTGAAGTTGCCTCCTTCCGTCGTATCCATTCCGTGTTCTCCCTTAACAATTTGGAATACTTTGTGCTGTTATTAAAGTAGAGTATACAACCTCATATGACAGCCTATTCTCGCGTTGGTAGTTATCCAACGTAGAAATTTTAAAGTAATTAAGGTTATTGTGTAAAAATTTATTGCAGCGTGTGCTGTCTTGCTAGATAGTCAGGTATTGACCACCTAAATCATGTTATAGGCCTTAGTTCTTATAGCTTAGTTTATAGTGCAGCTTTGTGCCGCGGGGCCTGATAGTCTGGGCATTGACTACCTTATATGGTAATAATTTAGTGATCTTACTTAGAGTAAATATTTTTATGTTGCGACATTGTGTCGCTGGGCCTGATAGTCTTTGGACTTTGAGACTACCTCATAAAATCTATTTGAGGCCATAAAGCAGGAGACGTTTTAGATGGTCCCGTTTAGACCATGTGGATATCCCGGTTTGTTGGGGTTTTTAACTGTAAATACATTCCTAGTTTAGTTGTATAATGCTGTCAGTGAGGCTGTATATAGGAAGAGTTGTAAGAATAGACAGAAGAGAGGTGGTTTCCTAGACACTTGTTTATTGTTTCTGTTTTGTTCTTTACTTTGTTATAATGCAAATTTCAATGTTTATCTGTATAGTCTATAAATTTCAATATCTTTAAAATATCCTATTAGGTTTGTTTAGCACAGGTACCATCCGGGGCGTTATACCCAGCGTAGTGTAGGTGAGCTCTTTTCAAGTAACGGAACCCTTCAGGTCCTATGCATTCGCATCCCTTATGGATACTGTTTATTTTATTTTTTGTTATTATATAAATTCCGCTTAACGTATTTACGCGGTTGCAGGTTCTGTCCCCTGATTGGCCAATCTTTTATCGTCTAAGATTGCGTCCTCGTCTGGCAACACGATAGGGTCTGCTTCTTCGGAAAGAGAAAGAGAACTCTTTCGTGTCCACACGACAGTCGACAAAACTTCTGTCTGGGTTCTGCTGCTGTTGTTGCTGCTGCTGTTCTCTATGCTCTCTCTGCTGCTTTTGAAGTCTATACTTCTCAGTACATTCTTCTTTCTCTTTTTGAATTTCCTCTCTGAAGAGTTCTTCTATGAGGTCTTCCGTTACTTATAGCATTCTAACATTCTCTATCTCTTCAGGCTTTGGCATCAGATTGTGTCTGATACGATGCAGAGTGACGTAAGCTTCGTTCAGCTTAGCTAGTCTTGAGCACATCTTCGTAGGAGAATGAGTCAAACAATGGATGGTCAGACTGGACTGACTGATTGGTGTTTTAAAGTTGCTACCGTTCACTAGGAACATTTGAGCAACTTTTATATCCAGTATATCGCTGGACATTTATTTACCTTTATATATGTGTACAGTAGTACACTTATCAATTTGGGCATTATACCGAATTACTAAAAAGTAACTATCGGTATAACTGGAAGCCCTGGGGTAGGTAGGCAAGCCCATCCACACCTACCCCCATCAACTTCATCGGCAGGCAAGCAGGAAGAGGCAAAGGAGGAAAAGGTCCCGGAAAATAATTCATCGTCGTCCCACACGCAAAGGCAGCCGCACATACAACCGGACCCAAAAACAAAGAAACACGAGGAGCCAAAGTACCACACCCTTATTATTATATTTGCAACCCCATAAGACATGTATAAAAGTGAAAGTGCTATACTTGTTGTGTTGTGAATCATTAAATGTTATTTATTGTATGTCATTACTATTGCAACATTGTGTTGCGGGGGTCTGATAGTCCTGGATTAAGACTACCTTATATATTCTAATAGGGTCATAAAGTGTGTGTGCAGTGTATGCATATGTTGTCCATGAGGTTGCAATCCCTTTTGATTTATTTCAAATTTAATCCAGTTTTTCTAATGGATGCCCTATGCCAATCGTGTGTAAGCCACCTGTGCAATTGTGTCAAGATATATAAGTTACGAATTTCCTAAATAAAAATAAAATAAAATAAAATAATTAAAACAAAATAAAAATTAAAATAATTTAAAATAAATTAAAATAAATGAAAATAAATTAAAATAAATTAGAAAATAATAATAAATAATATAATAAATTAAAATAAATTAGTATAAAAGAAAGCAACAATGGCAATGAGCCCTAAAAAGGGCTGTTAGAGTTAGGTCATCCACGCTCCCTCAGGGTCAATGACACAGCTACCATATCCAAGTTCATTGTTGTTTTAAGAATATTGTCCTCACTTTCCTGTTGTAGCCGTTTAGGCATATAGTAAATTTTGAATCTCAGTGCCATTAACTATAGAGGAGGTGTTTCCAGACTATAATATTGTGTTTAACAGTTAATTTAATTGAGAGTTTCTAGGCGGTATTCTCTGTCAGGTTTATGAATAGGAGTGTGTGTAAAATCGCAGGTGCGTGGAATCCATTAGGAATCCCCTATGTACACCAACTCTTATGCACTCTCCCTACAGATATACTGGCCATTTTACCTGATTTTCTATTCATTTGAAAAGTTACCAGTATTTTAAGAGGAGATTAATGTATTTTATAGATATTGAGGAGGTATTTTCTGTTAGGTTCCTGACTAAGAGTGTGTGTAAAACCGCAGGTGCGCGGAATCCATTATGAATTCCCTAGTTACACGAACCCTTATTCATTCCCCTCCTTACAGATATACTGGCTATTTGATTTTTTTGCTATTTATTTAAATGGTTTGTAAATTTGTAAGAGAGAACTAGTTAATTTTATAGTGGTTGAGGCGGTATTTTCTGTTAGGTTCATGATTAAAAGCGTGTGTAAAATCGCAGGTGCGTGGAATCCGCTATGAATTCCCTAGTTACACCCACTCCTATTCACTCCCCCCTTACAGATATACTGGCCTTTTAAACTCTGTTTTACATGTTTTTAGGAGTTTAGGAATTTAGATTTTAGAGCAAGATTGAACTCCCATTGATTAATTTATTGGTTTTAAAATTTTAACGCATTTTTAGTAGGGATATACGGTAATGTGCCTTGTCATATTACGAACGTTTTTTATGTAGTGGTATATGACTTTTAGTTACTTAAAATTTGATACTTTGTGTAACTGACTCAGTCTCTGTTTTGCTGTCGAAGTATTTGTATCGCAATACAATGCATGTTCTAATTTGTGGGCATAGTTTTGTGCGGCGCATGGAAAGTTTTTCATGGCTAAGTGCCATGTGTCACCAGCCTCCCGATTTGGATGTGCGTTTTGAGGGACGGTCTGGGGCCCTTATTGAAAGCTTTTTGAATAGGACACCAAGCTTGGATCCTATGCCAGACATCATTTATTTAATTGTCGGCAATGACATCGGGAGAATAGGACCAGATGCCATTATATCGAATTTATTGAGGTTATGCGGACAGTTGTTAGCACGTGGTGTGCAGTATATATGCTTGGGGACTTTGCTTCCCCGATTAAAACCAAGGGGTATAAGTGTGGCGTCCTATAGCCGTCTGGTGCATAGAATAAATAGGAGACTGGAGGCTACTTTTGCATACGAAAATAGAGTGGTGATATGCAGATTCAGGGATTTCAGGAGATATTATGTAGGACGCGATGGTGTACATCTTAACGATGCCGGGAACCGTTGGTTGTATTCCCACATTATTGCTGCTGTTGTGGAAGTGCTACGTTCCCGGGCCGAAGCATTCCGAGAAGATAATGTTTAGTACTTGTTTATATTATATATATATGAACTGAACTGAAGTTGGATTTTTAAGGTTGCCGCCGTCTACTAGAGACATATGGGCAACCTTTATAGCTACCATGTTGGTAGCCATTTAAGGTCCCTTGGGGAGGGGTCGCTACTCCCTCCCCTCAGGCATTTAAGTGCTTAAATGCACTATAAATTAATATTGGGCGTTCTCCCGAATTACTAAAAAGTAACTATCGGGAGAAATGAAAGCCCATAGGGTGGGTAGGAATAGTACCCACACACACCCACCCCTATCAACCAATCGGAAGTATTCGCTGGTAGCGAGGGAAAATGTTTTCTCATTTCGCTAGTAATTTTGATGAGTCGGAAGCAGAAAAGGCGGAAAAGGCCCAGGTCCAGGAGTCCGGCGACACAGCAGCACACACCAGAGCACGCAAACAGCAAGACAGCACAGCAAAGGACGCAGTCCACACCTGAAACGACAAGGTCATACTAAAGGTCAAATTTAGTCCATTTATACTAATGGACAACCTAACATCCAATAATGTGTTAGCCACCTGTGCAGTTACTCAAATATTTGAGTTGAAGAATTGTTATTTATAGTCCTATCATTCGAATAAAACTAGTACATACGCGTACATATAATAAGTCCCTAACAAATTTCGAAATTAAAATGTCAAGTGACATATAATAGTGTAGTCAATGGTAGGTAATTTTGGTCTTGAATTTTGTTGGAGGCGGTACCAATAAGGTCGAATGAGTCTTTTTAGGGCCACGGAAAGTTGTTCAAAGAGGGGTACTCGTAACCAAATGAGTCCCCTATTATTCAGGCAAGTGAAATGGCAATGTGAAATTATCACATCTTGCTCCGCAGGCTTCGTCTTCGGGGTGCAGCAGGTGGTAGCCACAGAGTTTTTCATGTGACCTTCAGTTATCCCTGCTGTCTGGATAAATTATATCTTCTACTCTGCTGAACACTGGGTTGTCGAAACGTTTTCTACTCCACGTGTGTCCCCTCCATGTGCTCTGTCGGCCATCTTGGTTCTCCACGTAGAGGCATTCCTTGTTCAGCATTGTATCGATTTTACAGCAGTCTATCTTCTGGTGGCTGGAATTTCAGTGGTGAAGTCTAATAGTAGAGATAAACTCGATACTATTGCTCCTTACTACTCGTATGGGTGCGTTATATTTTGGCACTCCTAAGTGGTAGTAGTTATCTCACTGTACCCCATGCTTTCACTCTGGATAGCCGTTGTCCCGGTCCTGCCTGCTCCGTGTTCACTGTCTGAATGATGGAATGGAATGAATGGAATGATACCAATGATTATATATATATATATATATATATATATATATATATATATATATATATATATATATATGAGACTACCCCTGCTTTATATGGTTCAAGCGCGGACGTGATGGAAAACACCCCTCTACGGTTTAGGGTTTTGAAACGTTGGGATAGTTTTGATGTGAGGGATAGAAAGAAGTCAAAGAGCATTTATATGAATACAAATGTAAAACAAACGACAGACGTATTTGGTTTCAAAACACAACATTTTTATTCAAATAACAAAACAACTCACAAAACACAATTTTTTTTCTTCAAATAACAAACATTTTTTCAAATAACAAACATTTTTTTCTTCGATAACACTAATACATTATCTTTGACATGGTTGACAACGTTGTGAATTAAATTAAGATTTCCACTGTTGGAAATCATTGGGCCATTGATGTACACTACGTTTCCTAGCTAAAGACAACAGATAGCCATAATGGTCACAAAACCATCGATCTACTTTGTCATCGTTTCGAGACGAATGACGATCAGAATAAGTCACTAAATGTTCTAAAGAATATCCAAGACTGCGATGATGCAGATAATAGACACAATATTGTCCACACACCATAGAATCTGTGCTTTGTAATTTCACATTATTGAATCGTGTCGTCTGGGCATTTCTTCTCATAAAGTCAATGATATCATCTTCGAAAGGGGGTAATCCATACGAATCAAAATACTCCACACAACCCTCTTGAGGAAAGTAGACAGCTACCCAGTGAGTTCCTGGAAGATGACTGTCATCTGTGTTGATGACATAAGCTTGATTCTCTTGAGGTTTGCGATGAGGTAGTTCATCTTTAGCACACACCACAGGATTCCAAGAAGCAGTGTACGAACTACGGTTCAAAAGATAATAAAGTTCCCAGGTATCCATTTGTTTGTTGTGTAGCCTTGTTTCTTTTCTTTCTTCACAGGTGATGATAAGTCATCAATTCAATCCAGACTTTTTGTTTGAAACGGTCTGACAAGTAACTGATGGTTTGCTTCGTCTCCTTACTTTTGGCCAAGAGAGCTTCGATGCGATCACTTTCTCGAGCAAACAATGGAGGAGAGGAATGATCACGTAAGCCTTTATACCACTGAAGTAACACGGCTTCTTCTGAGATGAGACTCCAAGCTTCGTTCAGATAATCATCCAATTTTTCTTCTTGACTCATCATCATACATTTATCGTGTTGAATTTGACTAGGATGATCGACTTGACAACCATAACAATCTTTTTTAATCATGTCTCTCATTGTATCCTCCAAGTGTTGTGCAAAACAGGCCACTAACTGTTGTTCCTGTTCTGGCCATCTGGATTGCATGATCACTACTTCTTCTTTTTGGTCTTGGGGATCTGCTTTCTCTGTTACCTCCCATTCCATGGATTCTCCACTATGCAAAGAAGGACAAGGGTCTTCCATAATGTCTAATAGTCTAGAATGACTTCTCTCAAACTGTTGATTTCTATGGTATTATCGAATTCGGCATACAGAATGACATTCACCGTTTCGGTAAGAGCCTTTGCAAACTGAAGTTCCACACGTATCTGCCCAGATTTTATAGGGTGGAAATGTCCCTCGTCGCTGCCTTGGTCTGGAGTGAAATCAAAAGCCCACAAAGCGTAACCTCCTGCATAATCGTCGTAGGAAATACCGTGACTGGTGTTGGTTCCTAACTGTCCTGTGGCTTTGTACAGTGACAAGTAAGACCTCAAGTAATTCTTCTGCTCGCCAAACTTGGGTTCGAAGGGTCTGGTACACAAAGTTTTGCCATCGCGACTGACTTCGATTTTGGATACTCCGTAGTTCTTAAACTCGAAAGGATTTTGAGTGTAGGCACCGTTGAAGGCTGCATTGCTGACGATACCGATGAATAAACGTTTGGGTAACTGTCCTTGGAACAGATGATCTTCGATCTTAGATTGGAGTCCAGTGGTAATGGTGAACGTTTTGACTTCCACGCATCGTATCGGATACTTGGCTGTCGTTCTGCTCAAAGTGTGACTGATGTCATTTCCCACTTTAGGTAATACTTCCACACGACGCACGTATAATCTGGCTTCTTCGATACTGGTTTTACAGTGGTGAATAGTCTTCTGATCACCAGCACCATCAGTAGCCATCAAATGGAAAGCAGCACTGCTACGATTTAGTCTCAAGCGAATATCCACCCCGTTCAGCAAATACTTCTCTTGAAACCACATGTCCAAATGCAAACGATCGAACAGTTCTAAAAAACGTCCTTGCAGAATTTTCTTTCGACGCTCGAGAAAACCCTCATTGACAACAACATTGTTCGCTTCGTCCGCGACCAAGGCTGTGCTGTTAAACTTATTTGCGGTGTCAGGTTTCCATACCACGCAAGCATCTAAATGAGTGTTCTTGGCTTCTTTTCCGTACGTCAAGAGATTTTCAAGGTACGCTCGGTAAGGGTAAGTATCCATGCTACTGCTGACTAGTTTGTTATTCATGTACAAATCCACTTCGCTGAACAAGGAATGCATGAAATTGTTGACCGGAGCTGATGGGGTATCGGCTGCTGGATTGGAGCCGTCCGTTTTGGTTACTTTCACTTTCAAATACAAGTAACTGTTGTTGAGATCGATTTAATCTTCGGGTTGTCCTTTGATTTCAAACTCGATGGGAGCTGAATCCGTCAAGGAGGAGACGGGATGAAATTCAACCCATTGGGCTTCTTGCATGGTCATCATCGTGGGTGGCATGGCAAAGAGATCTAGTTCCGACTTGGAACAGGCACACGATTCTTGGTGCATCATTTTTTCTCTCAGTCTCTATGTTTTTTTTACTTTTAATAATCAAAAATGTCTAAGTCTCGAGCGTTTTTTTTTTCTTCGTCTTTCTAACTTTAGAGGTACGGAGACTTTTGAAAGGGTGTCTTCGTCGTCGCTTTCTACCTTGTCCTTGCTGTGTCCTCAGGGAAGCAGGAATGCCAGACTCGGTACCATTCAGGGCATTTATAGGACTTTCTCGTCGACCCAAAATCTCTTTACCCGTTTGAAGCAAGACATTTTTGCCTGCTCTTAAAAAAGCTTCTTTGGGGTTTTGTTTGTCAATGAGAACATTGTGGAGAAAATCTTTGCCGTAAGTCAATGCGGCATCTTTTAAGGCGTGCAATCCTCGTGTCACCATCGGTTTTAAAACAGGGACCACATAACGAAAGGCTGATTTAAACATATCTCCTAAACCATGTCCTCGTTGTCGAGTGACTCCTTGGTACACAGGATACATCACTTTTTTAGTTGTTCGAGAATCGTTTTTGAAAATGGAGTTTCACTGTGACTTTCCCTTTGGTAAATGGAATATTTTGTCCTAGTTCTCCTTTTATAGTAATGTTGACACTGTCGAAATACGACTTACTGACAGGTAAATAATGAGGATGTACAAATTCGCGGTGAACGTGATAGGTATTTCCACCTTCTTCTTTAGCGCTAGTGACAGAATCCACTTTGAAAGGAATGACACGTAGTAACAGTGCAGAGGTGTGTCCTACCACGTTGTACTCCACCACATCGGAGTACACAAACATCAAGTTGAGACCTTGGTTCAATTCAACAGGGAATCGAAAATATTTTGCAAAAATTATGTTATCGGTTATGGCTGGTATTTGCTTTTTGTTCGGGAGCATCTTGAGGTCTCCACCTAAAATATCAAACAATTCAGGACAAAAAGTAATGGCTATCATTTTTTCCTCTGAAAATGTCATCATGAGTCGACGAGCCACTGGATGGTACTCAAAGGTAACACTTTTTGGGGTTTTTGTGGTTTTTGTGGACTCCATGACTTTACCAAACTTAACATTGAATATGGTAGCAATTGTAGTCACTAAATGTTGACCACTAAAATAATAACCTGGAGGAATGACGAAGTAATGAGTGGACAGGGCTTTAGTTGGGGGATCATCTGATGATTTCTTTTCGCCACCTTTGCCTCGTGCGTCTAAGGCATCTTGCAATTGCTTGTCAAACACTTCTACTGTAAAAGTGTTGTTTTGATTTTCGACTATGTTTTTTGAATTGTGTCGGGTGTATTATTTCCACAAAACCGCTTCCCAATGAGCATCTTCATACAAATGCATGGCTTGAGGTAATTTAGCTGTGTAACAGCACAACGTGTTGTTAGGAAACACCTCCATGGAACTGTCACTGGGTAACGTTAAGTAAAATTGGTTAATAGTGTTGTTCATATTTCCAATGTTCTTTTGTCCGAGGAGTCACTCGAGGTTAAAGGAGTGTCTAAAAGAGGATTGTGATTGGAAAGGTGACTGTCAGGAGAATGACTAACGTTGGACGCAAGGCTCCCAATATTGTTACTGTTGTTCCCGTTGTAAGAGTATTTCAGGGAAGGATTAGGAAGAAGATACCCGATGCAACTGCTGAGTAAAATAGTCCACAATTGTTTGTCTCCTTGTTGCAAACTCAAATTAGCAATGGCTGCACCGATGACACAATACACCACAAAGATTTGACAGAAAAAGACGATTTGCGTTTTAGGGACACGTTCTCCACACCACACCCACAAGGGTTGCTTTTGTAAATCTTGCAGAGATGACGTGGGTGAAGGAGTAGTCACTGTGGTTGCTGAAGCTGTATTGAAGGGCATGATGGTCACTTCTTTTTATAGTCGATGACTTTCGAAGCGTCAATCCAAGAATCAAAACTAGGAGGATATCCTTTCCAACGTACTTTGACTTCTTTGACACGACGTTTTCCTACTTTACGGGTTCTTCGTTCGAGAATGCTTTCAATGTCGTACACGTCGTCTTCTTTTTTGGGGACACGTTGTAACTCAGGCAAGTAAAACGTTCCTTTTAATACTTCTCCGTTCATGTCTTCCAATTTATAGACGGTAGGATGACGATCGCGCACTCGTTCAGTAACACGAAACAATTCGGTGGTTCAGTTGGGTAAGTAACCTTTGTCGAAAGTGCGTTTGGTTTTGCCAATGCGTACCCAATCTCCTGGGGTTAACACTTCTCCACCTTTCTTGGGGACAGCCCTCGTCCGGGACGTACCAAACAGACGCTCAAAAAGAGTCACTTCGTTGTCAGGTGTCACCTCTTGTGGGGCACGTCCAATGCTTCTATGGTAAGATTGATTGTAGGCTTGGACTAAGTGCGGTAAGACGTCGATGTACTTGAGAGTGTGTTGATGCGTAAAATATTTCCACATGCGTTCTTTCAAGGTACGTTGAAAACGTTCCACGATACTAGCTTTGGTTTCAGGATTTTCGGTGGTGAAAAAATGAATGTCACGTTTCTTTAATTCTCGTTGGAAAGCTTGGTTCAGAAATTCGGTGCCTTTGTCGGTTTGCCATCGAAGAGGGTGACGACCACTTTGTTTCAACACCAGTTGCAAAGCTCGTACTAACTCTCCGCTAGATTTGGATGTCAGTGGTACGACCCAGGCAAATTTAGAAAAGACGTCGATGACACAAAACAAATATTTGTAGCCGCGATTGTAGGTGGCTAAATGAGAGGCATCGGCTAAATCGGCTTGCCATTGATGATCGATGCCTTCCACTTGAGTGCGACTTCTGTGAAATTTTCGTCGAATGGGTTTGTGTAAAGTGTATGTTGCTTGTTCTTGTAACCATCGTTGCACTGCAGGTAAACGGAGCTTTTTCATGCGAGTTTTTGCAGCACGATACAATTTCTGAATACCTCCGTAACCTGCAGGGTGAGCTGGATCGTAGTAAATGCTGGCTAATACCTTCTCCATGGTTTAGGTTAATAAGTGACCCACTCTTCGAGGATATTGCTTTGGGTGGGACGAAATGGGGGTTGTTTGGAAACGGTTTTACGTGTCCGATGTGCCACAGGAGTCGACGTCGAGGGTACTGGTGGTGGTGGTGGTGGTGACGGAGGTAATGAGATAGCTTTGGTCTTCTTTTCTTTTCTCACCTCTGGTTTCCTTTCTTTCTTTTTCACTTCTGTTGAAGCAGGAGTAGCCATCATCTTTTTAACCCAAGTTTTGAGTTCTTCTCGTTGGGGAGTGGGAGAAGGGGTCAATAAGGAAGCGACAATCTTACTCGGAATAGGAGTAGCAGTGGGTGTTTGAAAGAGATCATGGGGTTCTTCTTCTTCCTTGGGTAATGGTGGGGTGACGTCTGTTTTGGCCACTGTAGAGGGTAAGGGCGACGGATTATTCATTAGAGCCTTCAAATCGGACAGAGTAGGTAGAGCTTTTTGTTCCCAGCTTTTCGATGAAAGAGTTGTAGTCGTTGCAAAAGTTGACCGTACTTTTGCGATTTTTCGGTTTCGAGCAAATCGTGGCGATGCATCAAAGATTGCAATTCGTGTTGCAATTGGGACATCTCGTTCAAATCAGGATTGGGTGGTAAATGGGGGGTACGTTGTTCTTGCCAACGATGGTATTCCATCCATCGTTTGTAAGGAACTAAAGTCAGTTTTCGTCCTTCCATGGGCTTCCAAAGGTTACGTCTGAGATTGTGGTGCTCTATAGTGTTCTTTTATCTTCTACCCATCCCTGTGACCATCCCTTGTACCAAACCTGGTATTATGCTTGTCAACAAAGGAGCAAGAATGGGTAAAAATCCTCCACGTTGCACCAACAACTTTATCTTTTGACGAATGGGTATTTTCTTTTGGACCATTTGACGAAGAACGTGTCGATGTTTGGCTAAGCATTTTTTCTGGTGTGAAGACAAAGGTATCGTTCCTTTCAAGACATTCAAACAACATTCGCACACAGTATCGATGACATCTTTGGAAGCTGTTTTAATGATTTGTTTTCGCATGGGTGAAGAGGCTTTGGACAGGACAGACAACACGTCTCCGTGTTTGACTAAACGAGAAGGTAGTCCTTTCCTTTTCTTTCCTTTGTGGGATGAAGAAGAATGTTTTGTGCGAGGTGCCATCTTTGTTTGTTCGTTCCACAATGACACTGGTGTCGATGACTTGAAACACACACCCTTTTATTTACTAGCGCTTTGTCAAAAAAGTAACGATGTGTTTCCCAAAATTGCCAAAGGATCCTCCTTTTTGGTGACTCTTCTTTTTCTTTAAAAGACTACGTCTTTGGAGGGAAGGACGTCGATGTTTGGTTTTTAAGCTTTTGGTGGGATGACGAAATTGTCTTTTTCCTTTTCCTTTTTGGACAGCAGAACGACGAGGGTGGTGGTGTGCACGTTTTTGAGGAGGCATTCTTGAGTGTTCAGCAGTGGTACAGAAAAAATACTGATTGACGTCGTGGTCCTCAAGTCATATTTTTATACTGGAATGCGTCGCCACTGATTATCTTTGCGTCGTATCAACTTCATGGCAGGTAACACACGTCGTGAAGGGGTTCGTAACGGACTCAATCGGGACAGTTCTTGTTTGGACAAATCTAGTAAACTTTTAACATGCCAGATCTTTCTTGGACTTTGACTTTGGGGGCAGGTACTTTGTGAGCAGCTGCTACTGCCGCTAATGTGGACGAGGGTGTCACCGGTGGAGGAGACGTTTTGGGAGACGCAGATTTCTAATGTTTCATCAAATTAGGAAAAACGGGTGTCAAATTGGCTTTGGCTGGCATCACCCGCAACGGAGAAGTGGCAGCACCTGAGGCTACTGGCAACGTAGTCCCTGCCAAATGTCCTTGTAGATTTTCTCTTACAGGCCGTGGTTGACGAATGTAAGGTTGTGTCCTGGCCGAAGTGCCTTTTTTGCGGGTGACCGCTTTTTTCTGTGGACTTTTCTTTTTCTGTGTTTTGGTCTTGTCACCCTTGTTCTTTTTCTTAGGGGCTTGTTTGGCTTTTTTTGTTTTCTTGGGGTGAACTTTGGGAGTATTGGGATCCCATTTTAAAAGGGAACGAATGATGACACCTCCTAGAGAACCACTACCTCCAGGTTTCAATATGATTTGCTTTTTGGTTTGAGAGTCGATGCGAGGATTGGCCAGTTGCGTCAAGGCTACTTTGTTTCTGTCAAAAAAGCGTTTGGTTTGATGTGGAATGTGAATGATGCCTTGCAGCATTTGACGTGCTGTCACCGTAAACCATCGTAAGACTTTCTTTGAGACTGGCTTCTAAAACGTGAGCACGTATTTGTGGATTTTTTTCGCGACTGATACCGTACAAGGCACGAATCAATTTGATAGGATGATGAGACTGAAGGGACGTCATGTTGACGATATATGAGACAAGGTCAAAGTGACCGAAGGTTTTTATAGATTTTTTTTAGTGCTTCATATGGTTATGTCGACGACGAGGACGTGTACACGACAGGTCCTCCGTCTTGACACCAGTCGTGAAACAAATCGGTACGAAATCGCAAATAATCAGGGGTGGTGGGTTTTAAATCCACGAGTAAATAGGCGTGTGGCGTTTGAGTGGCATCATCGTACGCATGAGTCAGCCAAGGTGTTCCTAACTGTTTGGCTAAAACTTGCACTTGCGATTTATCTCGAGGACTTTTAAACAAGACCACGTAATGAGCATTGAGACTAATGGTACGATGGGCTTTACTTTGTTGAAATAAATTTTGTGTAATGTAAATGACACTGGCATTACGATGATGCCCTTTACGCGTAAACCACAGTTTAATTTCTTCTTCGTCTTCTCCTAACATGTTGTCAAAAATGACCCAATGAGTTTGACTAGCGTCAGACACGATCCCCTCGTCTTCTTTAGGAATGCCTTCTACAAACACAATGGAATCACCTTGACTTTCTTGCAAGAGGCTGTATACCGATTGCCACTCTTTGTAACACCACACGATGCGTTGAGGTGGACGATCGATCAAATGATGTTTATGTTCGATCAAACGTTTGACAAATTCGGTTTTGCCTGAACCGCTCGGTCCAGCAATTAACATGTTAAAAGGATGACGAAGATACAAGGCTTTCCAACTAGCATGATCTAAGTGTTCGTCAATGACTTTGAATGTGGAGGAGGAAGGAGTAGTAGAAATAGCAGAGTGAGCCATAGTCGTGTAGTGGTATGACACGACTGACACAAAAACAGACAAGACAAGAGGTTTTTATACTTTTTTCAAGACACGTTTATTTCAATGCATGTTTTAAATTCGAACAACACGAAAGACAAATATACATAAAAGCCAAATGGATAAATACAGGGATAAAATACATAGGGAAACGATCAAAGTGGCATATAAACAAGTCACTGTACAACATTGTTTGGGTAACGACGGTGTCCTAGAGGTAGTGTGTAATGTTCTTATAGTCTCCTCTACATGGGGTATAGTCACATACGTGTCTTCTCGAAGGGGTCTTTGTGGGGGAATGTCCATGACAGTTCTGTCTTGAACAGAGGGATTGTCTTCGGTGACAGATTCTTTTTCTTCTTCTTCTGGTACTGTCACTAACACAGGATTAAAAGTGACTTTTTTCACTCGACGATGAATTTTAGGAACACAACGCTTGGGCATAATGGGATGCTTCGCTTGTCCAAGCCTCAAAATCCCAACTTTTCCAGTCACGTACATCTGTCCAATGAGGGTGTAAGTCACAAGCTACACACACATCTTCGTACACCGCTTCCGTACGTAAAAGTTGACGAATCTTTTTTTCTTGGAGAGGTCGAGACGTATCCAGATGAAAGCGCAAGGCTTTGAACAGAATGAGTTTCTCGTGGACATTTAAAGGAACCACCCTACTGTCTTATTTTTTTGATAGGTAGTGATCGTAAAGTGTCCACAAAGAATCAACAGGTAAACGAAATCCCAGAAAGCAAGTCACTAAAACACACACTACACGTCGACCCCAATTCATAGGGTATAGTTCTTGCAATAAGTGTTCGTAATCTTTCACCGTGTGAATCTTCTCATTGATATCCTTCCACGGAATCTGTTGGATCACCAATGATAAAGGTTGTGGCATGGTCGTTCTCTTTTATACTTCTTTTTTTTGTCGAAGACTATCAGTGTATATTCAACACAGAATTAAATCTGCTCCAAAAGCGAAAGTGATTAATATAACGTGTAATTTCGTCCCACTGCCATTCAGGGTAACGGTCAAGAAGGATCAAAACATCTTCAGATGTAAACGTACTAAATTAGAAACAGAGCAAAAAAATACCCTTGATCCAGAGAAATCTAATACGTTGGTTAATTTTTGTCACTTTCCTCTTGTGAATTTCACGACACAAAAGTTATACAGTCACCCATTGAGATTTTTCTTTAGCAAGACCCTGCCAAACGTCCTTGTAGATCTTCTCTGGCAATTCGTGTGGTAATCCTTGAATATTATGTTTTAGAGAGGGCTTATATACTGGTCTAGGTTTGTTACACGACATGGAGCAGTAGTGTCACTTCCAATCACTAGGTCCCACTAAAGGTAGGTATTGACAATTCGGAGACCATCGAGCATGTTCCAGGTAAGCGGAATCTTTATGTTCCCACTCGTAAATGGATACACCACAACTGAAACACTTGACTTTATCCCCTTCGCCCAAGTAGAAAAATCCGGCTCTGGCTAATTCTTCAGGAGTTGGTCCAGGCAGATATTTTGGCCATTTATCTTTGAAGGTTTGGAATCGACTTTTAAAGTGACAGTATTCAGGCAAACTCGTAGGGAACGAATATTCGACTCTCCTCACTTCTGTTCGATGCAGGTACGGTGAAATTCCTAGGAGTCCACGATAACGTGTGGCACCGCTTTCGCATCCCTCAGGTTTGACACGCACAGCATCACTTTCCAGGGTAGATATAAGGGTAGTAGTCATAGCAACGTTCCCACGATATCCTGCTGAATCGCTAAGGTCACAGCGCCTGGCATCACTACAATCGTAAGGTATAGCATCGCACTCTGTAACGCAATTACAGTGCATACCGCAAGGACACTTACAGTTTCCTTCCGGACAACTTCCGTTGCAATGCATGGGTCTTATCAATCCAGTACTTTTCACACTCTGGAAAGGTACACTTGTTTTACAATCCCCAAACTTGAATGATGTCTGTTTAAATGGATTCATCTTCATTTCGCTTGGTCGTTGTGGTGACAAATGAACTATTGGTCTTGGACGATGTCCCTTTTTATATGCTGCCCAATTTCGACGTGACCGTACGGTAGAGTGAAGTGATTGGGAAGTCGTACTCTTTTTTGGTACACGATTTGATAGACTTTTTCCAAAGGTCGGCTAACGATTTGGTGTGTGGGTAAACGGACAATCTTGTGCGGCTCGTGGGTGGTCACTTTAAACGTTTCATCCTGTCCAGACTGTAAGGCTTCTTGAAGCACGTCAAAGTTCACCACTCGACTGGTGCGATAATTGAGAGTCAATCCTTTCACTTTACATTCGGTGTGCATTTCTCCTTGGGGTCTCGGTATTCGTAGCCGTAATTTTTAGGACCACCACTTGCAAAACATAGAATCTTGTCGACGGGATGTTCATCGGTCCAGGCTCCTAAACGGTCTCCTTCGATAACAGGGTTACACTGGTTCGGTCGGTGAATGTAGATGCAACTGTCCGTGTCAAAATACAACACACGATCTCCTAACAGTTCTAACACTTCGTACAATTTTAAGCGAGCGTGGGCTGTCACGTAAGCTGCAATGATGACATTTCCAAACTTGTCGGCTTCTACAAAGTCTAGTTCTTCTTCGTAATTGACTAAGATCAAGTCCTTACGAATGACGTCCACGTGTTTCATGACTTTGGTTTGGTCGTGAATCATCTGAAAGTAGCGAGACGGTTTGGACAAATACTCTGTCTTGGGTAAAGACGGTCGTTGTGCCATTTTACTCCACAAGCAATTGAGCATCACTTTGGCAAACGATCGCCTTCCTTCGTTTTTCTCGATGTGGTCTAAAGTGATACCTTCCTGCTCCCGATATTTTTCTTTGAATATCTTTTGGTCTTCGGGAGTGTGGCACCAGGAAGGATAGCCGCTAGCATCTTGTTTTAGTTTTAAAAAGGCATCCACGTAGTCTGCAAAAATTCCTTTCTGTGTCTCGTCGCCCTTGCGGTATTGTTGTGTCTTGGGAAAGTGATAAATTTCGTACACTTCTAACAGTTGGTATCCCAGGTCCAGAGCTTTAAACAATTCCACGCTCACCCACGTTCCTGTCAAGGCGCGTTCTTCCTGGGTGTGATGACAAGGTTGGTCTTGGTTGCACGTTTCGGCACATGTGCGACACAAAGGAAACATCAGTTTTCCTTGGCAATGGTGAGGTAAAACGGGATGGTACAAGTCTATGGGTGGTAAGACTTTACACTTGATCAATCCTTCGTACAGTCGAATGTGGTCCAAGTCAATGTGTTCTGTCATCAATTCTGGATACCCTACGGGAAAGTGACAATATTTGCACACGTAAGGATACAGCGAACACACGTCCAAGTATTTGATTTCTTCTCCTTTCTCTTCGTCCACCAGGTACAGCAAACAGGTGGCATTCGTTCGTCCTCCGTACAAACTATCCCGGGGGTTCAGGGGGTCCACCAACTTGTAACTTTCTACGATGCGTTTAAACTCGGGATCAGTTTTCAAACGCAGATCGTACTCATGTTCCCACATTTCCACCACCTGGTATCCTTGCTGTTCTAACTTCAAACGTCGCTGACAAGTAGTCTGGTACAAGTCTTCCATGGTTCGTTGTAAAAACTGATTTTTGGTGTTACGCTGAGGGTAGCATAGGGAACATCCGTGAAATAAGCATCCGTTAAACTCGTACACGATCTGAGGGTTTTCTGAGTCCCATCCATCTACCGAATACGTTCCGATGGTCTTTTCGCCTCCTCCGTTGCGAGCGTGTTGGATCCATTTGTCTTCCTTGTCGCACAAGTAATGGAGCCAGCGTAGGGCTTTGACCGAGTATTGACGTTTTTCAAAATTTGTCGTTTGAGGACTGATGACTGCTAGAGTATTTTCGGGCATGAAGCGTTTTCGGTACACTAAGGAACATGCTTTGGCAATGGTACAAGCTTCTTTCAAAGGATCGATCCCACCGTACTCCATGAACAATTCTCGAAATTTTCCACAGCAGCGTCGTAAAATGTCCACGTCAGATCGACAGTACTTTAACATTTCTTCTTGAAAGTCAAAAGGGTCCGAGGCGTGAGTCTGGTACCAAGCATGGAAAGCTTCTCGTTGTTCGGTGCGCATGTTGTCGGGGTCGTAGTCGTCAGCCTTAGGCAAATGGGGTAGAACGGTATGTTGATTGGCTTCGGTATTGAAAAAGTGTGGAAAATAACCTTTAGCCATTTCTGTCATTCCAAACGTTTTAGGCATGCAACTCAATGGCATGGCCAAGTAACTCATCGAATCTTTAAACTGCACTTGTCCTACTTGCATGTAAATGATTTTGGCTCCGTTCAAAGTCACTTGAGGCCGTTCGGTACTTTGTTCCGCATAGTATCTGAGCAGAAATTGCCTATCGTATCCCGAGAAATTGTGAGCCATGACCGTGGCATGGCGATGACAATCGCCGTAACGTTCGATGTCTTCTGGACTCCACGTTTCGTCGATGGGGTTTAGGATCCATTGGGCAAAATCAGCTAGCGTGTTTGACCCTCGAAAGATTTTTTCACGTCCTCCAGGAATCTTGCTGCAGTGAGGGCAATGACTAAAGATAGGTTCTTGGATGCACTGCTCGCAAGCACGGTGAGCCACGCAGAAATTAGGAATGTGAATGCCAGTTTCTTGCATGCATTCGAAATCAAAAAAGATAAAATTCCCTTTCTTCTGGGTATCTTCTGGTTGGGGTTGGTATTTTGGAATGAAGCATTCGTGTTCCAAATCCACGATTTGGTGACAAATGTGATATCGTTTCTTACCTCGACAAACGTGAAACTTGGCACTATTGGTACGTATGCCTTGTCCACAAGTAGTGCATAATCTCAGGAGTTGACAAGTATTTTTCTGCTGTGAACCTTGCATCTTCAAATGTTGTTGGTAACAGGTAGGACTGACAAAAGTGCGCTGACAAGCAGGGCAATGCACTCTTTCTTGTCCTTTGTCCAGACAAGGTTGAGAGGCCAAACATCCCTCACATTTCGATCCACAATGTTTGTGTTGTTCTCGATTGTTATAACCATAATCACATTTTTCACAGTAGTAACTGTATCCCAGGAATCCAGTGATACTGGTAATGGTATCAAAATGACCATCGTGATGATAGACGTGAATGTATTTTCCGTCTTTGAAATCGTGACCTCGAAACAAAAGAGGTCCACGCACTTCTTGAGGGTGTACTTTCAAAGTGTAACGTGGAGCCAAGACGTCTTGCAACTTTTGCATTTCTGGAATGCCGCAAGGGGTGTCTTTGGATATCCCCGCTTGCTGTAACAGGAGTTCTGCTTCACTTCGTTGTTTGGCTCGGTCCGATTGTTGAATAGTTTTCCAGGCTCTTTTCCATTCTGTCGTGTCGTTCTTGTTGGCATACGTTTGTCCCACGACGACAGCACGGGCTAAACACATCTGGTCTTGAAGATTGTTAATTCGGACGAGGCTTAGTTTGGTGTTGCGAAGGTTGTCGACCAATAATACTTTTTTGCGTCCTGTCCCCTGGGGAAGAGACACGTGGGTCATGAACAGTGTGGCTTTTCCATCGGTGATGTGAAACCTGTCGTTGGATTGTTGCACATGTTGAATTTTGTCGATGACTTTGGAAGGTCCTAATTGTGTTGGGCTAGTAAACTCGATCCAAACGGGAGACTTTAAATTATCGTGATGAATAGAAAGTCTCAAGCGATCGTCTTCTTTGGCTTGACATTGCTGTTTCAATGCAGTTAACACAGAATCCCACACCTCGGTAATGAACCCTTCTGTATTCTCCAAAGGTACATTGGACTTGAAATCTTTAAACTTTACGGCATACGTGTAAGCCGTTGTTCTAAATTTTCGAGAGGAACGCTTTTCCGTCTCTCGAATGTGATAGTAATTTTCAGGGTTTACTAAAGGTGGTGCAGTTTGCTTGGACGTCGATTGTCTGGATATAGATTCGGGCTCACTCATGTCATCTTCAAAATCACTGGCATGAAATTGAGCCAAGACTTCAGCTACTGTGCTAGGCGATACATTACGTTTCTGTCTCTTACTGTTTTCTCCTTTCTCCACAACATGATGCGGTCTTTTCATCTTGTCTGCAAAAAGTCAAATGACTACCTTTTAAAGACCATAACCCCTATATATTTATGACCGATCCGTGCATATATAAAGGGTTAGTGTCTAACCTTTCAGTATTCATTTTATTCTCACATTGACGAGAACGATGAAAGAACCTACAGAAGTGGAACTTCTCATCAGAGCTTTACGTGGGGTCATACGAAAGTTTTCGTCAGTCAAGCCTACGGACTACTCTCCCTCCTATCGAGATAAAAGTCAAGATACTTGCTATATCTGTAAGAAGAAAGGACATTGGGCTACAGAATGTTCAGATCGTGACAAAAATAAAAAAGGTAACAATAGAGACAAAAGTCAAGATACCTGTTATTATTGTAAAGAGAAAGGACATTGGTCTCCAAACTGCCCTAAGAAACAACAGGAGCAGGAGGAGGAGGAGGAGGAGGAAAGAAATTCTGAACAGGAGGAGGAAGAGGTACCCTCCCCCAAGGAAGAACCCCGACACGTTCACAAAGACAAGAAAAGAAGACGAAACGAAAGTGAAGAGGAAGAAGAAAAACCTGTGACAGTAAAGAAAATGAAAAAACAGAAAGAGTGAAACAGAAGAACCTATGAACTTTTTAAAAATGGTATTGTGTTATGTTATGTTATGTTGTGATATTGAATTGTAACGTTTGTACAAGAATATACAAGAGAGAAAAAAACGTAAGTGTCTCTTGGTTTTAATTTTATAGAATAGGAACCTACACTCGTACATTCCTTCACTCTCACTTACATTATGGGTTTAAACAAATTAATAAAAAGGACTTTTGAGTTTTCATTGAATTAAGCAATTGAAATAGTATTTCTTTTCGAAATAATTGGAGTGGCCCTGAAAAGGACCGTTGGTGTTTTAATTGTTTAAATTAAAACAAACACAGAAACGGGATGAAATCCTCTTGAGCTGTCTTAAGCCTTTGCCACGGCCAAGGCCTACTTCGGGACTGGTGGTTCCTGTCAATGATTTGGTAGAAATCACTAACGGTGGTATGGCAGACGTAGTCACAGAGAGATCGGGTTGTTTAGCTCGAGAAGGTCTTTTTCTCTTCGGTCGTGATAAAGAAGTCTGATACATTTGTTTCAGACTCCTTAACTCAGCTAAAATATCTAAAAGTACCGTTGTGACCATTTGATTTTCACTATTTTCTTTCAGTCCTTGGTCTTCTTTCTTCTCTGTTGCTGCTGCTGCTGCTACTGTTTCTTCCTGGTGTTTTCTTCTTGCTTCTTCTTCCTGATGTTGAATAAGAAAAGCTTGTTCTTCTACTTTCTGTTGTTGTAAAAATCGCTTCAATTCTTCTTTTTGTCTCTGCTTAAAATCATCGACGTGTCCATAAGAAGAAGCAGAAGGCAACGAAGGTTCCGGAATAAATTCTTGCGATGTTAAAAAATCCACAATATCCCAGTTAAAATCAACTTCTTCTGGATGTAGATTTGTCATGACTTTAGTAGTCACTGCTGGCCCATGACTTGCTGTCTCTATTCCTGTCTCACTCCAATTTATCGTCTTCTTAGTGTCCACCATGATTGACAACTCTGTCTCATCGATTGACTGCGCACAGGCGCTAGTACCTCTATATAGAAAAGGTGACGTCACAGACTGCTCTCTTCCAATTGGATGACTGTGACGAACTTTTGTAACGCGTGTTTGGATTGGTGGATACACTCAATCCGCTTCGATCCGCTCTTCCCCTATAAATAACCGCAGTACACGGCATTCGCTTCACCTGTTTCTCATCACAAGATGTGGACTAATGTAGAATCTTCTACCCTTGTCTCTAACATGCTGTTTAGGACTGACATACCCATGTATGTCAGATCATCATGGAGTGTCATTCATATGACGGATACAGTCTTTTGGAAGAGAAGGGTCTATGTGGAAAGGCAAGGTTGCTTAAAGAGAGATCTCTTCTATGGACCCACAGTGAGGAGAAGTTTAAGGAAGAGAAGAAGATCTGTGAGATGTCCTCTATGTTAACAAGATACTGTTAACATTACACATAACGGCCCTTTTCAGGGCCACTCATAGGTCTCAAAAAGATATTAGCTTTCTTTGCCACCCTTTTTTTCCCCTTGTCGCTCTACAGTTCCCTATACCCATACAAATCATATTCCCCATGTTCCATTTCCCTTGACGCTAGATAGGCCCAAATAGTTCCCATGTTCAATTCCCCTTGACGCTAGATAGGCCCACCATGTTCAATTCCCCATGACGCTAGATAGGCCCAAATAATTCCCATGTTCAATTCCCCTTGACGCTAGATAGGCCCACCATGTTCAATTCCCCTTGACGCTAGATAGGCCCAAATAATTCCCATGTTAAATTCCCCTTGACGCTAGATAGGCCCACCAAGTTCAATTCCCCTTGACGCTAGATAGGCCCAAATAATTCCCATGTTAAATTCCCCTTGACGCTAGATGTGCCCAAGCCCTTTTTGACTGGATTTTCCCTTGACGCTAGAGTGCCCCCATATACTACTTATATATATATATATATATATATATATATATATATATATATATATATATATATATATATATATATATATATATATATATATATATATATATATATATATATATAGTCTTGCAATGTCAACACCAGCATATGAGCTTTTCCTGTTCTTGTTATGAATTTCTGGGAATATTCATTTTTCCTTTAATTTGCAGAAAGCAACATGCCAAGCAGTCAAAGATGTGCAGTTATAGGATGCAGCATTAAAACAAGCATATAAAGGACTGGCGTAATGAGTACTGCGAACTTCACGAGCGAAAAAGGATGTTTTGTGAATGCATATGCCCTATTAAACAGTATCCATTCCCAACGGAGATGAAAGATTCCGAAAAGAGGAAAAAAATGGATCTCAAACATCAGTAGGACATCACCAGCAAGTAAAAAGACATGGACTCTAAAGCCAGAGGATATGGTGTGTAACAAGCATTTCATGCACGGATACCCCACTCAAGAAAACCCAGATCCGAATTTACTTATGGGGTATGACAAAATAAAATCAAAATCTGCACGGAGAGTATTGTGTAAAATTCAGCCACAATTGGAACAGCAGTCATTGCACAAATGGAAAATATCCAAAGTTCAATCTGGAGTAGATTTTGATAATACAGAGAAAATTTGTATGTGCCTGAATCATGAAAGTTCCTCTGATATTCACACTCACAGAGATGTAGAAGTGCAGACTGACATGAAAGTGATCTCAGATATCTGTGTTCAGACTAAGTATCATGAAAACACACAGCAGTTTGATCACAGTTATTCAGTACAGAATTGTGATAACTGTAGAATGAAGATAAAATCATCAATTCATTGACATAAAAACTAAGAAAAAAAAATAACCAGAAATTGCGTGGTTCAGTGGAGTACAGGTACTAACAGAATGATAAAAAAAATCAGATTTTACACTGGAATTCATGACAAAACTACTTTTTATACTCTATATGAATTACTTTCTTCTGATGCTGAAAATTTGCGTTACTGAAAGGGAAAGAAGACATCACAGTCTGTTAACAAAGGACGTATAACTTCCCTCTGTAAACAGAGAAGAGACAATAAGCGAATTCTATCCGCAAAGGATGAACTTGTCCTTGTTTTAATTGGGCATTCATTGATAACTTGCTGGAAAATTCCAGACATGAAGTTTGAACCTTGATCAAACTGAATAGATTTGGGAAGGCCATACTGAGTAAAAAACTTTATCAAAGCTTTTACTGTAGTTTTAAATTGTATATTCCTCAACGGAATAGCCTCTGGAAACCTTGTTGACGCACACATAATGGTTAACAGGTATTGGTTACCTGACTTGGTCTTAGGTAAGGGATCTACACAATCTACCATAATTCTACCAAATGATTTATCAAAGGCAGGAATAGGTTGCAGATGAGCTTTAGGTATCTTCTGATTGGTTTTTCCTACCATTTGACAAGTATGACAAGATCTACAGTATTTGGCAACATCACTTTTGATTTTTGGCGAATAGAAATGAGTCAAGATCTTGTGATACATTTTATTAATCCCTAAATGACCAGCCAAAGGAGTTTCATGAGCCAAATTAAGTATTTCCTGTCTGTAAGGTTCTGGAACTACTATCGGATAGTTCACTGACCGCTCATCACCAGCAGGTACCTCGGAAGGTCTCCATTTTCTCATAAGAATTCCATTTTTAATGAAATAACAGACAGGAACTTCAGTGACTTCAGTCTCATTTATGACCCTTTGAAACAAGCAGGAGATCTCAGGATCTTTTTCCTGTTCGACGACAAGTGACTGTCGTTTATCACCCTGATTAAGAGAATGAGTTGTTAAAAGAGGATCACTATGATCAATACCTTCTGATTGATATAAACCAAGAATAAAAGTGACCTCATCAAAAACCTGACCTATACAAGGGTCAGTTGAAGGAATGCTGCCTTCTGTAACATGATTCTCAAAATCATCACCCTGATTAGAATAAAGAGAATGAGTTGCTAAAAGAGGATCACTATGATCAATACTTTCTGATTGATCTAAACAAGAAGTAAATGTGACCTCATCAAAAGCCTGACCTATACATATGTCAGCCAAGGGAATACTGCCCATTTCAATTTCATTCTCAAGAGCTTTCTTTGCCATAGCTATGGTAACTGTACAAGCTTGACATATATCAGGGATTTCTTTTGCAATTGGATCAACTTTCTGATCCAAATTAGGCTTGTCAGTTACAAGTGGATTAACCACAACCTTGGCCCCAACTAAGTCGTTGCCTAGCAACAAATCTATTCCCTCAACAGGTAAAACCGAGACCGTTCCGATTGTCACAGGTCCTGACACTAAGTCTGATGACAAATTTACACAATGGAGAGGAACATTAACAACGCCGCACTCTACTCCCTGAATAAGAACACTTTCATTAGAAGAAGACTTCTCAGAAAAAGGCAAAGTACCTTATAATAAAAGACTCTGAGAAGCTCCTGTGTCCCTTAAAATTTTAATAGGGGTGGGATTGGCTAAATCACCCAAGAGTGATATAGAACCCTTCGATCTGAATGGTTCATAATTCTCCATATCAAAATCAGACTTGGATTTATTAGACCCAACAATTGTATTGCTTTCAATACATGACTGTGACCTTGACCTCTTGGAAATAAGAGCATTTGGAACTGGCCTGTCTTGATTCTGATGCCTATTTTTCAATTTGTAGCAATCAGAAATAACGTGTCCTTTTTTCTTACAAAAGTTACACGTCGGAAGAGACAAGGATCTAGAATCAAACTTCTCTGAAGTCTGATTTTTGAAAGTTGTGTTAGTTTGAGTTTTAGAAGGGCTTGAATTAGGCGGAAATTCTTTTCTGCCATTAAATTGTTGAGTAGAAGTCTTGTTAACAAGAGGAACTTTATGTGTCAAAGAATATTCGTCAGCAGCTCGAGCAGCATTTTCCAAGGTTTCAATCTGATGCTCATCAAGATAAGTTTTAACATCATTATGGACAGTTTTTGAACTCTTCAATTAATATAATTTACTTGAGATTTTGATAATCTTGCTCGACTTTCTTTTTGTTTAGCAAATTCGACATGAGTTTGTCCAGCTTCTTTTCTGTAATTTCTAAATTTTTGCCTATAAGCTTCAGGAACTAACTCATAACCTCTTAAAATGCATTCTTTAACTACATCATAGTCACTACTTTGATGAACAGACAGTGAAGTGTAAATCTCGCTAGCCTTACCAGTAAGTACACATTGTAGTAACTGAGTCCAATTCTCTCTTGGCCACTTTAAATTTTCTGCAACTTTTTCAAAAAGAATAAAATATTTGTCTATTTCTTTTTCTTTGAAAGGGGGCACTAATCTAATATTCCTTGCTAAATCAGAATTTTGATTTGAAGTATGATGGTGATTCTCACTTGCCAGCTCCATTTCTTTCATTCTAATTTCATATTTTAATTGTCTTTCTTTCTCCCTCTCTTGAAATTCCAGTTTCTTAAACTCTAATTCCGATTGTAATTGTCTTTCTTTCTCCCTTTCTTGTCTCTCTCTCCTCTTTTTCAAATTGTAATTGTCTTTCTTTCTCCCTCTCTTGTCTCTCTCTCTCTCTCTCCTCTTTTTCAGATTGTAATTGTCTTTCTTTCTCCCTCTCTTGTCTTTCTTTTTCTTCTTTTTCAGATTGTAATTGTCTCTCTTTCTCCTCTCTCTCTTTATCAATCCGCATTTGCTCTTTTTGTAATTCAATTTGTTTCTCTTTTTCCCTTTCCTGAAACTCCAGCTTCATTAACTCTAATTCCATCTGGAATTTTAATTCTAATTCCTTTAGTTTAATGTCAGAGTCTGATGCAGACTTACTGACTGGAATCAAAGCACTTTGTTCCAAAAGATCCTGTTCTACCAAATACTGGACCAAAATCTTTTTGATATCTTGTTCCGTTAAAGAAGCCTTCACTTCGGAAAGATCGTATTTTCTGGCAAGTTGAACCAACTCGTCTTTTTTGAAAAGATCTAATTGCTCCTGGGTAGGATTAGAAAGAAATATTCTACCTTAGATGTCATTTTGATACAAGCGTGTCACTCTCACTAAAGATTTAAAATTTTCAAAAAACTAGGGGAAATTCAAATTTAAATTCAAATTTATCTCAAATCTCAATCCCGGACGATAGCCACCAATTTCTATGTTACGTGCTTAGGCTCGAATAAGCAGCAACACAGAAAGAGTGAAAACTTACAAGCTTGTATAAATTGAACAATGAATTTATTAAGTACAATTATTTTCATAAAATAAATAAACTTACAGTTTTAGAGAATCAAATCCAACATTAATCCAATATAGAATTCACAAAAATAATCCACTAATGGAATTGCAAGAGTCCTGATAAATAAATGTTCTAATAGTTCCAGGTTCGAATCTTGACGATGTAATCCAAAATGGCCGACAATGTCACGTGATGCAGTTCTTGTTTAATTATCATCCAAATGAATTATGAGCACATGTTTTCTCCTCCAAATAGATAATAAATCCTCTTTCTTCAATGAATTGACACAAAGTCCAGAACAAAATAATTAAAATTAAACTCAAACAGAAAATACACAACTAATATCTTTAAGCCCAAAATTCTACTGAATTGTTCTATCCCAAACAAGTCTATATAACTGTTTTTCTTAAGTAAACAAGTGATCACGTGATTTTCTAGAAATTGATAGAGGTTCATGGAAGGTCACAGAAAGAGACTGCCTTCAAAAAGTCACGCATTAAAAGAATGATCCAGAAGAAAAACCATCCCCAATATCTAAAAATATAAAGATGTCCTTGAAATTAACCAATAGTTTTAAAGGACTGTTTATCAATCTAAAGCAAGGTCAGATATTGAGGTAACCAACCCAAGGTCAGCCTGTTTACAACTAGAATCTAAGTCAGCCTGAATTTTCTAGAAAAAATCTCCCAATTAATGAATATTCAAGGCAAAATGACAAATTTGGATTTAACAATTAAAAGATAAATAATTTAAATCCAATAGCCGTAACACTTGTAAGCTGCTATTTTTTTAAAAACAAATATACACATATGCAAAGACCATACATCTGATTGCATATGTCAGTGTGTGCGTCTCTCTCTCTCTCTCTCTCTCTCTCTCATGAAAAGGAAAATAATTGCCTGAAAGGAATAAAGTGAAACAAAGCAAAATACATCAGCTCGTATTCATAAGACTCACCAGCTTGAAAGCACATACATATCAACACACATACGCTTATACATATATATATATATATATATATATATATATATATATATATATATATATATATATATATATATATATATATATATATATATATATATATATATATATATATATATATATATATATATATATATATATATATATATATATATATATATATATATATATATATATATATCATACATCACATATTAGAATATGTTTCCCAAGTCTTGACATTCCTTTATTGAAGCTGTGTGCAGATTGGAGAAAGACAATAAAATTGAAGCTGTATCGATTAATTGCTTTTGACACCCAAATTCACTAATGAGGCACAAATCAATGTCGCTGACACGTTATCACTTATCTTGCGCGTGCCCACAAAATTATAGGTATTCTGAAATTTAACGTTTTAAATTTGAGACGTAAGATTAAGACACAAAATATTAAATTTGAGCGACTAAGTAATAAACTATGACTATTTCCAGAAGATAAGGAATTAAGTCCGAGTAAAAGAGCCGATGTAGAGGTGTACAAATTTATATCTGATCCGAAGAAGACGGAATCTTGTCAGACGAAAACTCCTTGTATTCAATGCAGTTTTGTCTGAAACAAAGGCGTTAATTAAGGCAGTCGCGTTCTATAAAATGACGCCGTGTTCTATATCAGATTATTTATGGGTTGAATATTCAAAAATGTCTGATGTCGAAATGGAATTAAATAACAATGCATTTGCTTTACGTTAGTGAAATACACACGTTACATAAACAGTACACATGAGCCGACTCCACGCTCTCATCTGCTAAAAATATTGTTTTCTATATGTGAGACTGTATATAAGTTCAGGCCATTTTAATTGCACACAAAAGTGTATATTTAAGTTGTTTGAACTTTAAGTATATCCGTGTTTTACACTACGATGCGTACGTTACCATTCTACGTTACAAAATATTTTTGTAAATACATGTTACTTTTCTTTTTAAATTTCGTGAAAGCACTTAACTTAAGTATAAAAATGTTATTCATTTCATATTTTTATAAAATATAAAATAAGTCATATGATTATATCAAAAATGATCATGTGAATAATGATGTTCAGCTGTCATATACAGGAGAAATGAAATAACTACAATGAAGAATGTACGTGTTTAATATGGTGAATCAAACATATTTGTAATAATTTCATGCCATATTTTCATGATCAAAAGGGAACCAAGAAAACTGAGTGAAAATGATTACAGATTTAATGAACAGTCTCGTTGTATATATCTGATACATAAGTTATATGTCTGGAGTGACTAAAAAGGCATACACATTGCAAACATTTGCACTAATATTTTGAATTGGAAACTGGTATGATTAGAATGGTATTAATTTGACAAATTTTCACAAACCGTGCATTCGAATGTTTTATCTCCAGTATGTATCCTCATGTGGCTCTGTAGTCCATCATTCTTAAAACATTTTTTCACAAACTTCACATCTGAATGGTTTCTACACAGTATGTATCCTCATGTGCTTCAGCAGATCATCATTCGGACAAAACATTTTATCACAAACTTCGCATTTAAAAGGTTTTTCTCCAGTGTGCATCCTCGTATGTTTTTTCAAACTACAACTATCATAGAACATTTTATCACAAACCATGCACTTGAATGGTTTTTCTCCTCTATGCCTTCTCATGTGGATCTTCAAGCTGCTATTTTGACTAAACATTTTTTCACAAACTTCACATTTGAATTGTTTTTCCCCAGTATGCAATCTCCTGTGGCTCCATAGATTACTATAGTTACCAAACATTTTGTTACAAACTTCGCATTTGAATAGTTTTTCTCCTGTGTGCACCCGCATGTGTATTTTCAAATATTCACGCTGGCTGAACATTTTATCACAAAAATCACATTTGAATGGTTGTTCTCCGGTGTGCATTCTCATGTGGTTATTTAACTCGGCATTCCGACTGAACATTTTATTGCAAACTACACATTTGAATGGTTTTTCTCCGGTATGTATCCTCTTGTGGCTTCGTAGAACTTGATTCCGACAGAACATTTTATCGCAAACTTCACATCTGAATGGTTTTTCCCCAGTATGTATCCTCGTGTGTCTCTGTAGAACGTCCTTCCGACTAAATATTTTATTGCAAACTGCACATCTGAATGGTTTTTCCCCCGTATGTACCCTCGTGTGCTTCTTTAAATCACCACTATGATAGAACATTTTATCACAAAATCCGCATTTAAATGGTTTTTCTCCAGTATGTATCCTCATGTGGCACTGTAGCTGATCAATCCTACTAAACATTTTATCACAAACTTCACATTTGAAAGGTTTTTCTCCAGTATGTATTCTCATGTGCGACTTCAAGTTATTGTGACTAAACATTTTATTGCAAACTTCACATTTGAAAGGTTTTTCTCCAGTATGTATTCTCATGTGGGTCTTCAAGCTGCACTTGTGACTAAATATTTTATCGCAAACTTCACATTTGAAAGGTTTTTCCTCAGTATGTATCCTCGTGTTCTTTGGTAGACCACCATTCTGACTAGACATTTTATCAGAAACTTCACATTTGAAAGGTTTTTCCCCAGTGTGTTTCCGTCGTGTTATTTTTTTTAAATACCCTTACGACCACACAGTAGTATATCACAAAAGTCACATTTGAATAAGCGAGTTCACAGAACGTTACTTCGCATGCGCAGGATTTTCACAGCTGTTTCAGGATCAAAGGTTAAAAGGGCCTATATCAGAGATTTAGCACCGCAATAAGCAGCACTTTGATCAAGTGACTTCGGTGAGTATGTTTTACTCTCTGACCAGATAAAAGTTAACATATTATTTGCTGAAAAAAAATATCTGACGATGCAAAGCTTAAACGTCTGACAGTAAACAGGCTATAACTTATAGTTATAATTCAAATTTTTCGGTAGTGACAGGAGTACTCTGTTTTCGAGTTTGTAATATATAAAGTCGACTTGTGACTGCCTCTCTCTCTCTCTCTCTCTCTCTCTCTCTCTCTCTCTCTCTATATATATATATATCTATATATATATATATATATATATATATATATATATATATATACATACATACATATATACATACATATATATATATATATATATATATATATATATATATATATATATATATATATATATATATATATATATATATTGACGTATCTTAATAAATATAGTCTTGCAATGTCAACACCAGCATATGAGATTTTCCTGTTCTTGTTATGAATTGCTGGGAATATTCATTTTTCCTTTTATTTACAGAAAGCAACATGCCAAGCAGTCAAAAATGTGCAGTTATAGGATGCAGCATTTTAAAAAAAGCATATAAAGGACTGGCATAATGAGTACTGCGAACTTCACAAGTGAAAAAGGATGTTTTGTGAATGCATATGCCCTATTAAACCGTATCCATTCCCAACGGAGATGAAAGATTCTGAAGAGAGGAAAAAAATGGATCTCAAACATCAGTAGGACATCACCAGCAAGTAAAAAGACATGGACTCAAAAGCCAGAGGATATGGTGTGTAACAAGCATTTCATGTACGGATACCCCACTCAAGGAAACCCAGATCCGAATTTACTTATGGGGTATGACAAAATAAAATCAAAATCTGCACGGAGAGTATTGTGTAAAATTCAGCCACAATTGGAACAGCAGTCATTGCACAAATGGAAAATATCCAAAGTTCAATCTGGAGTAGATTTTGATAATACAGAGAATATTAGTATGTGCCAGAATCATGAAAGTTCCTCTGATATTCACACTCACAGAGATGTAGAAGTGCAGACTGACATGAAAGTGATCTCAGATATCTGTGTTCAGACTAAGTATCATGAAAACACACAGCAGTTTGATCACAGTTATTCAGTACAGAATTGTGATAACTGTAGAATGAAAGATAAAATCATCAATTCATTGACACAAAAACTAAGAAAAAAATAACCAGAAATTACTTGGTTCAGTGGAGTACAGGTACTTACAGAATGATAAAAATATCAGATTTTACACTGGAGTTCATGATAAAACTACTTTTTATGCCCTATATGAATTTCTTTCTTCTGATGCTGAAAATTTGCGTTACTGGAAGGGAAAGAAGACATCACAGTCTGTTAACAAAGGACGTATAACTTCCCTCTGTAAACAGAGGAGAGACAATAAGCGAATTCTATCAGCAAAGGATGAACTTGTCCTTGTTTTAATGAAACTTCGCTTAGGACTCACAAGTGAAGATCTAGCAGATAGATTCAGCATATCTGACGGATTATGCTCTCAGATTCTTAATACCTGGGTCAAATTCCTGTCAGATAAATTGAGAGGTTTGATCCAGTTTCCCCCAAAGGAAGTGATTATGCGTAATATTCCAAAGGCATTCAAAAATGAATATGCATATACAAGGGTCATCATAGATTGTACAGAGATATTTATTGGGCGTCCCAGAGATCTGTATATACAGGCAGTGACATGGTCTGATTACAAAAAGCATAACACTGTAAAATTTCTAGTTGGAATAACTCCATTAGGTATGATAAGTTGCATATCTGAAACATGGGGCGGGAGGGCATCAGATAAATTTGTTAGATCCATATGACCTAGTTATGGCAGATAGAGGATTCCCAATTAAAGAAGAACTATTGCTACGCCGTGTTCGCCTTGCCATTCCACCTGGTGCATGGGGTAAGGAGCAAATGGCCTCACGTGATGTTAAAATAACCAAAAAAGTTGCAAATCTTAGGATTCATGTGGAACGAGCCATCAACCGACTTAAATTTAAAATGTTCAAAATTTTGAAGGAAACTCTTCCAATTACACTGCTACCAATTATTGATGCCATTATCAATGTAATTGCTGCATAATGTAATTTGCTTCCACCATTAGTCAGTTCTGAATGAATGCAGAAATATCACCAGTTACCTTAGGTTCTCTGATGTAACATGTTCACTGTCACTATTACCAAAACTAAGTAAAATAAAATTTGATTTCTTTTTGTTTACCATAGCAGGGTTCGAAATTAGTGGTAGTCCGCTAGCCCGAGGCTAGTATATTTCCCGTCGGGCTAGTAACTTTCATAATGTTAATAGTCCGACGGACTAGTAAGTTTTTGGTTATCAACAGTCAGCGTTTGTTTACTCAATAACCTAATAAAGACGTGACTTCGGCCGATGTTCTTTAGAATCAACGCAGTGACCGTTGTAAACACAGGCTATTGGACAATTCGGACCAAAGACAATTCAGCCCAACTTTTACGGAAAATTAGACAATTCGGCCCAACTTTAAAGACAATTCGGCCCAACTCGAAAGACAATTCGGCCCAACCAAAGACAATTCGGCCCAATTTTAAAATACAACTGACAAGTATTTATTTGTAAGACATATTTTGACAATTCTTATATAATATTTTTTATAAAATAAAATTTGGAGCATTTTGTGAACAAGATAAATGTTTTCCGAAGTTATTATTGTTAGGAAAAACTGGAGAAAGAAAGGAGTATAGTAGAGCTGTACGCTTGGTGTCCAAAACTTAATTATCAAGCAAAACATGAGATATTCTCGCATTTGAACGTATTGTTACAAATAAATTTATACAGATAAAATGGTTGAAAACTGCATAAATAGTTAATTTGCGATAATCTGACAAATTTAATTCAGAACATTATTCCGTTTTGCTGCTATATGTTACGAAAAAGACAGATAAATGTGTACAACGAAAGATGCATCTTTACCAAAATTTCTTACCAAACCAACATTATCGTTTGATGTTAATATTTTATAACAGTGTTTACTTTAGCCACTGCTTTGTTCGTGCAGAACATCCGCTGAAGTCAAGTCTTTATTAGGGAGAAGCCATTTGATGGGGAGGGGGGCATAGGCACGTGTTTTGTACTATGATAGTACAAGAAAGGTAATAGACTTGCTGAGTATTTTCCTGTCTTGACTTCAAACTTGATAAATGAAATTTTTTTTCCAACTATTTACAAAGAGCAATAGAAGTCAACAGGAGCCATACTATAGAATAGAGAAAAAGAGAAGGAATGGAATTTTTTTTAGGAATTTTAATGGTATACATTCATGATAAATACAAATATCTCTCACCAGTATAGCAACATTGAAATACATGTCCTATCATTCTTCATAGGAGTAGCAATATAATGGTACCATGTAAGTTATCTTTTAGTGATATACATCTGCATTGTTGTTACTTATATACTTAAATAAACTGTGTAAACTAATGCATTCTTTGTTTTATGTATAGATATTTATCATGCTTAAATAACTATAAAACAATGATTTCACATACCAATGTTCACACTGACTGCTTTCAGTAATGAGAAAATCAGACTAAAACAAAAAATGTCACAAAACACCTTTACATTATACAAATGTTCAAAGGAGTTCAACACTTCGTATGCAACAAAACCTTATGTCTTTACTAAGCATCTTTCACAAAACCATTTGTCAAGTTCAACTTCTTTGTTTTTGTGGGTGATATATATATATATATATATATATATATATATATATATATATATATATATATATATATATATATATATATATAGTGTCTTCTTCTCACTGCATATAGTTGCATTACACAGCAATCTGGGTGCAACATGTTTTGTGAAGAAATGCAACAACTTTGGTTTCACACCTTCCCAAAACTCTGGATCGAATATAACTCTTTCCTGGTAGTGACCTTTTGTGGTGTATACATAAAACTCACACCACTTTCTACCACTTATGGCCATAACTCCTTGAATCTGCATGTAGTATGCATAATTCTTATTAAGTCCACCATCATCACACATAAGAGGGTCTTGCAACCTTTGGATCTGAGAAGCGTATGGACCATGAACACTTGACTTCCAGTGCTCCAACACCAAAACAGTCGCACTGTAACAAGAAATCAGGGCTGGCACCCAGAAATGGCTCATCAGCATGAAGTAGAAGGCCAGTATCTCGTGAGAATACATTGCGATGCCCATCTCTCCTCAACTGTTGAAGATAATTTCTTTTAGCCACCACTTCCTTCTCATGACCCCACTTGGTGGCAGGTATACAATTCATGTGATCTTTTGCACCAAGAATCTCTGCAAGCAGAGATTTGCTTTCAGGTTTACCATGGTCCATCATGTTGACATTTGATACACTCTGTAAAAATTTGATGACGTAATTCGTCCCTTCCGCTGCTTTTAACATTCCTGGCTCAAACTTTGATTGCAAGTCAATTTTTCAATTTGATTTTTCAAATCTCTTAATTTTTCTCAAAACTCTGGCAGAGATTTGGAAGATAATGACACAGTTTCCATATCACTTACTGGAATCTGACATGTTTATTGCTCTTCAGGAGCTGGATCTTGAAACTGAATACTGACCACTGCTTGTGGAAGTACTGAAGTGAAATACTTCAAAGTGTCACTCGTGCTTGCTCTACTCGCTGTAGGACTCAACAGCTGTCGCTCAGATGGGTTGATGTGTACATCGGGCTCACCTGCAAAACGATAAAAGCCACTTCCTGTTAATTCCATAATAAAACGTTTAAGGTAGCTTTTTCAGAAATGAGAGTCAAAAGCTTTCATGTTAGCAGAACTTAATTGTTCTCATTGAGATAATAAGAAGCTAGCAAAAGCTTTGAATGAGTAGACAAAAACATTTGTACTTACAAAAAAATATTAATTTAAACATGTCTTGTTTAAGATATTATTCTCTGTGCAAAGCTTTTGAATGGCAAATTACTACAGTTTTTCTGTTTGAATTTTACCTTGCTTTCTGAAATGTGGTTTCTTTATCTTCATGTCCTTGACTCGGATTGGTTGGATCATTGCAAATTTTGTCTTTGGCTTGTCCCAGTTTGATTCCACAGATGTGCAGGCTGGATTTGTGAGCCCCGACTTCAAAGCAGCATCTATCTTGAAGAGAAGAGCGGCATCATGGTTACAAGTATGACCAAATCTGAAAAAAAATGTTTATGAAAATTTAAATCAAATGTTATAAAAATTATAACATTATTCACAACTTCCCCTGCACTACTTTTGGGGGAAAATTGTTTTTTTGCAATGCAAAGTGTGTTCTCTTGCTATCGAGTAGATTGCATCATATGTCGACATGTATGAATGGTAGGCAGCAGAAAATTTCCCCGATACTCTACTTTCATATGGCAGCATTGAAAACCTCTATATTTCATACTGTAACATCTACATTCATCTCTCTCTCTCTCTCTCTCTCTCTCTCTCTCTCTCTCTCTCTCTCTCTCTCAAGTAAACACTTCTGACAGCACCCGATTGCTTCTCTGCACAATCCAAACCTTGTGTGGCTCTGAATTTTGATGTTGGGATGGCTTGCAGATAACCTGCCCCCCCCCCCCGACATTATATATATATATATTTAAGGGACGACAATTTCCCATAGCTCCTGCTTTCTAGTTAAGATCTGAAACCAATGTTTCAAGCTACATGCCACTGTGTAATAGTTTCGCTCAGAGATTCGACATTTTGGACCAAATATTTGGCTTACAACAAATAGCAGTCCGTTTTCTAATATGGTTTTCCTCATAATATTCCATTCCATTTTTCACATTTGGATATTTAGTTTGGGGTGTGGGGTCAGAGCAATTGCATATAGAAATTTAGAATTTACCGACACCCACCCACACATCTCACACATCCCACACAAACATTAGTTTCAGATCTTAACTAGAAAGCAGGAGCTATGGGAAGATTAATCCGTACGCGATTAGCAATTTTATTCTTATAACTCAATACAACCAAATCAACGAGGAAGAATTGGACTTCAAATTCAGGATACAAGTAGATATTTCTTAACCGCTGAAGGATTTATTGAAGTAAAAGGATAACGAATGCTGCAGCTAATAAGCCATATGCAGAGAATTTAAGAGTTGGTTTTGTTAACAATGTAATTAATTTTTTTTATTATATATATATATATATATATGATTGACGGGTGAGATATTGAATCAATTCAGAATGATATTGACGTTGCCACAGCAATAGTGGGTTTAGCGAGATATTCTGATGACGTGATCAGAATGTAGATACAAATGTCCTAAGTAGATTCTCAAAATTTATACCCAATTTATTACTTTTCGTTTGAACATCTTGATTTTAAACGACAGACTGTCGTTGATATACACTTCTGAGCTAGTGTAACTCTTCCGGCTGCTCTAGACCCCACTATCCAGAATTACAGAGCAACTGTGACAAATCGATGTGGCTTCATGTGCTAGTGGACGAGTGAGAGTCATTGATGCACCAGTAGAAAATTTGTAAAACAGTTAGATCACTCGTAATATTATAAATGTCATAACATCGTGTAAATGTTACTCTGACTCCGGGTCAGTTTAAAAATCTACAAACCGTGTCAGTGAAAACATTAGGAACTAAATGACACTAAAACACTGTCAGATCACAGGTGGTCATGATAAGCTGTCACTGACAAAACGGCAGCGTATCCAATTCAATAATGATAAACATAACAGAACCGGAATCCGGCTTACTCTATCCGTAGATGCTATTTCAGATACAAATAAATCAGGTGGTATATTTCCACATCCTACAGCAATACTATCATTATTCGCAGCGGCTGCTGCTGTACTGGCATTAGAGAAAGCAACGGGAAAAAGGTTTTTAAAAAAATTAAAGGTTAGAGAGTTGCAGGAAGTCGTTCCATGTACGGAAACGGCATGATTTTACCAGGAAGTCGTTTCACGTATTGAAGCGGCCTGAGATTACCAGGGACGATTTAATAACACCAATGTCAAAGTTTGATTTAATCGATGCGGTTAGGAAAGTAAGAATAAAAAACTTCAGAGGTGTGTTTTTGCGAGACCAGTTACCTTCCAGACCAGACAGCGCTGAAACTGGTATCATTAATGTCGATAATTTCACCAGACCTGAAACTCACTGGACCGCATACGCGATTGATCCACGTGGAATTATTTATTTCGATTCGTATGGGTTACCCCTGCCAACAGAATTTATTAAGTATATCAAATATGCACCCGAGAAGTAATTGCTGTATCAAGTATATATCAAAATCAACCAAACCACCCCATCCAGCTGTATACGAGTACACGAGTAATCGCATTTAAAGATATCTTAAATTATAATGGTAGATATTTACGGGACATTTATCTCTAAAACAAATCTAGAGGAATATCGCAAGAGAGTGTAAAAAAAATCAGTAACAACGAATTATACGAATTACTAAATCTTGCAAATGTGGATTCAAACGAAATAGTTCTATTTCAGGATAAGCTAGGAAAATTAAAAACGACTGATCTTTCATTGAATAATATTATCGTTAAAATGGAGCACCTGAAAACTCCGCATCAGTGTTTGATTCCGACGGAGGAATTAATCCCAATGTTACTATGTCAACGATGTCGGACAATATTCGTGCACGAGTACAAACGTCCGGTGATACAATGGTAGGTGAACTCATCATGAACGGGCATACAAAATATTAACGTTTGGAGATCTAGAATCTGACAAGGAAGTGGAAACAAAAAGTTATGCAGATGTTAACTACAGCACCGTAGATAATAAACTATCAACGCTACAGGCGGAGTATGATGTTCATGTAAACGCGCTTGCAAATCTCCATAGAAATGTTGGAAAAATGAATGAAATCACCAATGATTTCTTTGGAAAACCGTTGACTGTTGTCATGAAACTTTCAGATATCAAGACGAGCATTGACATTATTAAAAAGAAACGCAGGATAATATTTTTAGCGATTTTCCTACTAACGCTTAAAGGCTTGATAAGTTGCAAATACCACATGAATAAAATATCAATACCGTGTACTCGATACAGCAGGGATCTTTCAACTGGACATCTCAAAATAACTGTTCAAATTACTGCATCATTCCGGAGTATATACAGATTAACTGTTATTTCACCATTACAGTTTAATGTATCATCAAGTACATCTACTGGCGTTAATAATGCAAGTGTAATAATATAAAATGGATCAACTGAAACATTTATAATAACCCCCCCATCAGTGGTAATTTAGAATCAGCGTCACTCACATGGTATGTAGAATTTGTAAATAATTTAAGCTCATAATATAATGAACGTGAAACAGTATAGATACAATCAAGTGCTGAATTACAAATTAAATTAAAATATCTCATTGATATGTACACGGTAGAAACAAATATATCGCAGGCGTGTAGTTGTAGTTGATATAATTGTGTATTCGGTTTCAGTTATTATTGCTGGGATTGGTGTATTGCTATGAACGGTAAAACCGATTGCATCTGCAGTTGTAACAATTTGTGTTTCAGCAGCAACAACAAATACTGATGTTCTTAATATAATGACATACAAATATATACATACAACCAGAATAAACTACACGAGTATATAATTATGTTACATATCGCGGCTGCTGCATATTCACGATTATCCTCGTTGATATCATCAAGCTTTAACGACGAAATCATTTCAGATAACGAGTTCTCAGCGATGATTAAGATTTACAAGGCAACGACGTCTGATTTAGAAAATAATAATAATAATAATAATAATAATACTAATAATAATAATAATAATAATAATAATGTCGCAAGAACTACTGCAACATATCGTTGATAATACAACGCCACCAAAGACAAAACTAATCTCAATAACTTCCACCAGCCCTGAATTTAGCGTAAACTTTCCAACTGCATTGGTGGGAGAGTGTGGTTTTCTGTTGAATTTCGATGATTTTTGGCTGAATAATGATCATGTCCTTGTTAATGAAAAACTGTCATACTGAATAAAAATTCCGAACCAGGAATGTTGACTGGTATTGACAAACCGTATTATGAAAGAGCGTATTCTGTAACCACGGTTATTTGTGGAATTTATCCGATAAATGAAAAACCCAGTGCTGATAATCTGAAACCAATGAAATTTTCATCCTTGACAGTGTCAAGGATAAATTGTATGGTGTAACGAGTAATCGAAAATTTTACAAACGTGATACGTGGATACGGGTTAACTGATTTAAGACGTAGAAAAACAAACGAGTGGACTGAGTTAGTAAAGAATACCGGAGCTACAATTAATGATGTATTCATGTTAGAAAAGATACTAAAATTTCCAATAATAGTAAAACCTATAACGGGAGATTTTATACGATTCGAAACATTTAAAAACAGGAGGAGCTCCAATAAATATCATTGATCATAATGCCCACGCGTGGAATAACGAAGTAACAATATTTCCACGAGATCGAACCGTAAGATTTTACCCAGAGAACATGTTTGATTTTATTCACTAAATAAGCAAAAACGACCCTTTGTCAGTATGGTTATTTCAGAAAACGACAATTAACTTATTAGCCTATATGAAAGTATTTGTGTCAAGGAAACATGTAAGTTTGATCAATTTGTAAGACCTAACACGATTTGACTTTTTGAGGATGTACAATCAAGTTGAATATGGACACGGTGGATTGTGGAAAACTAAATACGATTATAAAGATGTTCTTTCGGTTGATATGGTCGCGTGTTATCCAGGAAGTGTTCTAGGCTATGGAGAATGTTCTGGATAGTTTTTAATATTTGGACACGAAATGACCAGAGTATCGATAAATGGACCACTATCCGATTTTGTTCTAAGCGGATTCGCTCGCATTATATCATTCTAGGGGATTCCATCCGATCTGTTAAATTTGGTTTGGTAGACATTTCTCTGAGAAACGTTGGGCTCCAATAGTTTTATTAGGAAATATGACTGAATGTAAGTGAGGAAATTATATCACATAAGAAGCAGACTGAAGTTTGGTAACCATACGATTATGATAAACTGCAAAAGATCTTGGTAGAAGAATAACTGGTAAATTTAATCAAGCTGGTGTATTTGATCATAAGCGACAATATGCACGATTAATTCGACGATAATTATCGTAGCAATCAGATATCTGAATTATCGTCCGCGCCATCTGTGTCCGATCCAGTATCCAGACATAAGACTGTTTATCTAGATGGACCAGGTGCATGCGGGAAAACAACTTGTGTTTTTGAATTATTTAGACAGAATTCAGATTTAGTTGTCTTAATCCTTACCCACAGACGTGTGAGAGAAATGAAAGAGAGAGGTTTGCAATCATGTACTTATCACAGTTTTTTTTTATCGGTACAAAGGTGACGCATGGATTCCAGATCGAATAAGTGAGAAATATATACCCGGAATAATAATTTGGGATGAAATATGCACAGTGTCGCTAGTTATATTTAAAATGTTTCTTGATTGGCTTTTGTTAAATAATACAGCTGTGATAGTTGTGGCGATCACGATCAACTCACCACCATTTGTTGGTTTGTCTCCGCATAACTGGTTGAAGGATTTTGTAGTGTATTACGAAAAGATAACTGAAGGTCATAATCTTAATCCAGAATTAATAGAGTTTAAGAAGTTAATCAGACTACAACCGAATGAAATTCAATGTAAAATAATGCGTGAACAAATTTCAGAAACTACTATAAATAATATTTTGGAAATTATGGAGACCAAATGATTTTATAGTTGAAAGTAGTTCGTGATAAACTTAAAAAGCAGTTATTTGAAAAACATAAGGAAATGTTTTCAGAATTACCAGTGCCATTGTGTTATCGACCAACAGTTACCCGACGACAGAATATTGAAGTTGAAACTCCAGGAGAGTCAAGGAAACATAATCTGGTATTAAATGATGTTGTCGGAATTCCTATCAGCGCTGTCGATGATGCTTTAGAGGACAAATCTCCACAGATAGGATACGCTATTGAAATCCACTCATCTCAAGGGTTAACTATTTCTGATGCTCGTATCGAGTGGTCAAACTTAGGCTATCTCGCGGTATCACGAAGAATATCTCTGCTGTGGAGGGTTATTGTAAATTTTACTGACACCAGCAACGAAATTATAAACAAAGTGACCCCCCAAAAAATCGCGACTTCAATTATTGATGCTGAATTTGTAATCGGATGCTGTTATTTGACGTCCTCGTATTTTGAAAGTATCATGTGGTAAAAATAAAATATCCGCCTGATGAACTTCATTAGGAACAATGTCATTAAAATGCGTATATTCGATTCTTTTAGGCGGTGGTTGATAAATTTGCCACATTGCCTGTTTGATAACCATTTTCAGCATCAACACGTGTAACATTTGCAGCTTCTGTGAGTTTACTAACTGCTGCTCTGCCTCTCCAGTATCCTTTTGCACTATAATAAATGAATTCCATAATATTAATTACCAGCCTCTAATACTAGTTTACCTTACATTGCAGATCTTACTAACCAGTTTGCTAATGATTCCTTGAAAGATTTATTGCAATATGCCTATGTTGTAGATCTTTACTCCGTAAGCTACATCATGAGCATGACATACTTTACAAATTTAATTTACCGGATACTCGTCGGGTTTTGGTTGGTTTTGATCATCACAGTAATTATATCCTGGTAGATGTTTTTCTCATGGGTATTTAGCCCACGCAATCCTCGTAATTTTGTTAATTTTGTTGCAATATCACCTCGCTGTTTTCAAAATAAAATTTTATTTGTCACCTCTGTCTCTGACATAGTCAGAGGGGATAGATTTAAATTTCTTTGTACCACATTTTTCACACCTACCAGTAAGTGCGGGTCTATTATTTTTAATTCTGATGGTCATTAATTCACCTGTAGAAGTACGCCTCCTGCACTTAACACAATATAATCAATATTATTTATTATATATCATGGATGTAATTAATTTTTAAGCGACAAGAGCGCGAGAACTTGTAAAACACCATCCAGCTCTACCAAATTCTATCATAATGACTACCTTAGGTCCATCTGGAAGTGGTAAAACACAGTCATTACTTAATTTAATAAGTATATGGTTGGATTATCCTTAAACCTAATTTTTAATGTAGAAGGCATGAGCCTAATTATCAGAATCCTATCATTTATAAATTCACACGTAAGCTAAATATGTAATGTGGTTTACATTTACTTTGAGTTAGGCTTGGAAATGGGTTGGCACATTGGTGACCCCGCCTGTGACATTTAGATTATCGTTGGAGATCAAATGCGTAACTTGGGCTGCAAATGGGCAGCCGACTTGGCTTACGTATTTTCGTGTGTTTGCTACGGAGGTAAATATCTAAAAATCGGCTATTGGACAATTCGGACCAAAGACAATTCGGCCCAAGACAAATCGGCCCAACTTTTACGGAAAATTAGACAATTCGGCCCAACTTTAAAGACAATTCGGCCCAATTTGAAAGACAATTCGGCAAAACTTTTAATATACAACTGACAAGTATTTATTTGTAACATATATTTTGACAATTCTTATATAATATGTTTTATAAGAAAATTTGGAACATTTTGTGAACAAGATAAATGTTTTCCGAAGTTATAATTGTTAGGAAAAACTGAAGAAAGAAAGGAGTATAGTAGAGCAGTACGCTTGGTCTCCAAAACTTAATTATCAAGCAAAACATGAGATATTCTCGTATTTGAACGTATTTGTTACAAATAAATTTATACAGATAAAATGGTTGAAACTGCATAATTAGTTATTTTGCGATAATTTGACAAATTTAATTCAGAACATTATTCCGTTTTGCTGTTATATGTTACGAAAAAGACAGATAAATGTGCACAATGAAAGATGCATCTTTACCAAAATTTCTTGTATTTTAAATTTCATTTAATTTGATAATGAGTATTCAAAACACCAGAATATAAAATAAGTCATATGATTATATCAGAAATGATCATGTGAATAATGATGTTCAGCTGTCATATACAGGAGAAATGAAATAAATACAATGAAGAATGTACGTGTTTAATATGGTGAATCAAACATATTTGTAATAATTTCATGCCATATTTTCATGTTCAAAAGGGAACCAAGAAAACTGAGTGAAAATGATTACAGATTTAATGAACAGTCTCTTGTTGTATATATCTGATACATAAGTTTTCTGTTTGGAGTGACTAAAAGGCATATACATTACAAACATTCGCGCTAATATTTTGAATTGGAAACTGATATGGTTAGAATGGTATTAATTTGACAAATTATCACAAACCGTGCATTTGAATGTTTTATCTCCAGTATGTATCCTCATGTGGCTCTGTAATCCATCATTCTTACTAAACATTTTTTCACAAACTTCACATCTGAATGGTTTTTACCTAGTATGTATCTTTATGTGCTTCATATATATATATATATATATATATATATATATATATATATATATATATATATATATATATATATATATATATATATATACATATATTGACGTATCTTAATAATTATAGTCTTGCAATGTCAACACCAGCATATGAGCTTTTCCTGTTCTTGTTATGAATTTCTGGGAATATTCATTTTTCCTTTTATTTACAGAAAGCAACATGCCAAGCAGTCAAAGATGTGCAGTTATAGGATGCAGCATTAAAACAAGCATATAAAGGACTGGCATAATGAGTACTGCGAACTTCACAAGTGAAAAAGGATGTTTTGTGAATGTATATGCACTATTAAACCGTATCCATTCCCAACGGAGAAGAAAGATTCTGAAAAGAGGAAAAGATGGATCTCAAACGTCAGTAGGACATCACCAGCAAGTAAAAAGACATGGACTCTAAAGCCAGAGAATATGGTGTGTAACAAGCATTTATGCACGGATACCCCACTCAAGAAAACCCAGATCCGAATTTACTTATGGGGTATGACAAAATAAAATCAAAAAAATCTGCACGGAGAGTATTGTGTAAAATTCAGCCACAATTGGAACAGCAGTCATTGCACAAATGGAAAATATCCAAAGTTCAATCTGGAGTAGATTTTGATAATACAGAGAACATTAGTATGTGCCAGAATCACGAAAGTTCCTCTGATATTCACACTCACAGAGATGTAGAAGTGCAGACTGACATGAAAGTGATCTCAGATATCTGTGTTCAGACTAAGTATCATGAAAACACACAACAGTTTGATCACAGTTATTCAGTACAGAATTGTGATAACTGTAGAATGAAAGATAAAATCATCAAATCATTGACATAAATACTAAGAAAAAAATAACCAGAAATTACTTGGTTCAGTGGAGTACAGGTACTTACAGAATGATAAAAACAAAATCAGATTTTACACTGGAATTCATGACAAAACTACTATTTATGTCCATATGGATTCCTTTCTTCTGATGCTGAAAATTTGCGTTACTGGAAGGGAAAGAAGACATCACAGTCTTTTAACAAAAGGACATATAACTTCCATCTGTAAACAGAGGAGAGACAATAAGCGAATTCTATCAGCAAAGGATGAACTTGTCCTTGTTTTAATGAAACTTCGCTTAGGACTCACAAGTGAAGATCTAGCAGATAGATTCAGCATATCTGAGGGATTATGCTCTCAGATTCTTAATACCTGGGTCAAATTCCTGTCAGATAAATTGAGAGGTTTGGTCCAGTTTCCCCCAAAGGAAGTGGTTATGCGTAATATTCCAAAGGCATTCAAAAATGAATATGCAAATACAAGGGTCATCATAGATTGTACAGAGATATTTATTGAGCGTCCCAGAGATCTGTATATACAGGCAGTGACATGGTCTGATTACAAAAAGCATAACAGTGTAAAATTTCTAGTTGGAATAACTCCATTAGGTATGATAAGTTGCATATCTGAAACATGGGGTGGGAGGGGATCAGATACATTTGTTAGATCCATATGACCTAGTTATGACAGATAGAGGATTCCCAATTAAAGAAGAACTATTGCTACGCCGTGCTCGCCTTGCCATTCCACCTGGTGCACGGGGTAAGGAGCAAATGGCCTCACGTGATGTTTAAATAACCAAAAAAGTTGCAAATCTTAGGATTCATGTGGAACGAGCCATCAACTGACTTAAATTTAAAATGTTCAAAATTTTGAAGGAAACTCTTCCAATTACAGTGCTACCAATTATTGATGACATTTTTTTTTTTTTTTTTTGATGACATTATCAATGTAATTGCTGCAGAATGTAATTTGCTTCCACCATTAGTCAGTTCTGAATGAATGCAGAAATATCACCAGTCACCTTAGGTTCTCTGATGTAACATGTTCACTGTCACTATTACCAAAACTAAGTAAAATAAAATTTGATTTCTTTTTGTTTACCATAGCAGGGTTCGAAATTAGCGGTAGTCCGCTAGCCCAAGGCTAGTATATTTCCCGTCGGGCTAGTAACTTTCATAATGTTAATAGTCCGACGGACTAGTAAGTTTTTTGGTTATCAACAGTCAGCGTTTGTTTACTCAATAACCTAATAAAGACGTGCCTTCGGCCGATGTTCTTTAGAATCAACGCAGTGACCGTTGTAAACACAGGCTATTGGACAATTCGGACCAAAGACAATTCGGGCCTAGGAAATTAAATTAACAAAACTTTGGGTACTAAGAATTAGAGATTACACGCAACTTTATTGTTAGCACATATGATGTAACTGAGTGGAACTCTACCGTATCAGTTTGTGATTGCCATCCATATGCCACAAGGCAAGAGGGGACGGAACTGAATATACCCATCGCTCTATACAACGTAACTGCCTCAATTGTTGTCCAACCACAATGTTAAGAAACAGGAAATAAAGAAACAGGCAATCTCCACTATGAAAACAAATAACATCCACACCCCACAAACAAAGCCAAATAACGATAATGCCACCCCAATAACGACAGGAAAATCAAGGCCCACAAATACCACAGACCAGAATTTACGTATATTAAAAGCAGATCAACGCAATTCATCAACCTGTCTACCAATAGTATTGCAAAACCCATAACAAAAATTCACCCGGGCCAAAGTAAAATAATTAGACCCAATAAGGATTACATAATTATACATTATAGTAATATCAGCCAAGCAGCTGAGTATATGGAAATCGAAACAATGTGCGAAATGCCAAAGTTGAACAACATCATAAAACCAGGACTACACCCAACCCCAACCCACTAAACTAATTACCACAAATAAGGACCATTCAACCACAACAACTACCACCACAACAACCACTAAAATACCGCAACCCATCAATTACAATGCGGTTCTCAAACTAACGGGACGACTAGGCCAACCCACCAATGACGAAAAAGCAATCAAACTAAAAGAGGGAGGGAATAGTATGCATAAAAACTATCAAATAGGAAACTGAGAGAAAAAGGTAACCAACGTCACCATATTGGAATCCTCGCCCCCCCCCCCCCCCACCTACCAACCACAAATCAAGCTAAGAAAATAAGGAACTTGGTACCGAATTGAAAAGTACATAAATAAACCTAGATTATGCCCCAAGTGTCAACACTGTGGTCATTACAAATCCAAATGCATATTTCCAGCTGAATGCATTAAATGTGTGGGAGAACATAGGGGGAAATGTAATAGACAAAACCCAAAATGCACACACAGCAGTGGCCCCCACCTACCCCAATCCCCAGACTGCCCAGTTTCGGTGGCCGGACAAAATGTCCGCGGACAAAATGTCACGGACAAAATGGCACGGAAAAAATGTCATGTGGACAAAATGTCAGTGGACATACTGAGTTCAGAATAAAAGACTACGAAGTCCAAGTAGGATGAGGCAGTTGGAATAGAAAGACTCGAGAAAGTAGGAAACGTTGGAACACGGTCGAGAGGAAGGTGATTGAGTCAGTCGTGGATATTGCGCTCTTTTCACCACTCGTTATGATGATGAAACAAATCCTTTTTAGACACAGCTAGTAAACGATGTTGATATAAGTTAAGTTGAATTGAAAATTACCACTAATAACTTGTTTGATTAAATTTGTGGGTTTTTTTTCTGATCTAAGTGGGCCCGTATTGCATTATTTCTTCGCAACAATCTTGCCCAGTTCTCTGTTGGTATTCTCTCTTTTCACTCATACCGAGTTATAATATCGACGGAGGTCATTCCGTGGACGACGTAGCTAAATCCAATTAACTACCCCTCCTTCTTAGAGGGAGACGTTACAGTACGTTATACTAAAGGTAGACTAAATTTTAATAAATAGATTAGTTAATTTTTTCATTGGTTTTTCCATCTTATATTTTTTTCCGCAAATTTTTGGACCGCGGGCATTTTGTCCGTGTCATTATGTCCACTGACATTTTGTCCACATGACATTTTGTCCGTGCCATTTTGTCCCGGGACATTTTGTCCTAGCACCCCCGGTTTCAGCTAGGGAACACACCATAGTAGGGATCACGAGCTCATTACATCTGGATTACAAAACAGGTAAACTGCACTGCAAAAAAACCCAAATGCAAAACAGCAAAGAACCCAATAAAGAAGTTCAATCAATTAATAAAATAGCCCCACAAAGTAGGACAAACAAAAAGAACAATAACAACAAAACCAGTCAGGCTGACATTATTCTAGAACTGAGTGAAGTCTTCACTAAAATGGACAGACTAATTGACAAGCTGGAACTAAAACACCCAAATATCAAAATAAATATCCAGCTATCAATAACAAATGTCAAAACTCAGCTAGAAAACCTAATTACAGTAAACGAAACCAATGAAAATGGCTAATACACGACTAGGGAACGTAACTATATGGCAATGGAATGCAAGGGGACTGTCAGAAAACATCAATGAATTAAGACTCAATTTTGTAAAAAAAAAGACAGTGCACAAACCTTACATCCTCTGCATTCAAGAAACTAAACTTTCTACAAACTCGAAAACATTGCCATCAATACAAGACTACTCCCCAGGTTATTTCCAACATAGAACGGAAGGCCGGGGGTGGGGTGGGATGGATTAGCCATATTTATAAATAACATCTTACCATCTGCAACTGTAATACCCATAACATCTAGGGATATCAGCAATTCACTAACAGAAATACAATCTCTATTAGTTAACACCGGGAAAAGTGAATTGCAAATCTTCAATATTTATGACCCAGGAGGGAATACTAAAACCATCAATTAGCACTAAAAGAGTTAACCAAATGATTTAAATCCGAACTTACATTCATTGGTGGGGATTTCAAAGCCCACAACTAGCTGGAGGGGGATGACGGATGGAAGGGGTATGTGGGTGGAGACATGGGCCACTGAATCCATCCTAGATATACTCAATGATGGTGCAAAAACCAGACTCAATCCGGTTGACGTCACCCAATCCGCCATAGACACCACCCTGTGCACACCCAGAATAGCACAGGTGGCGGAATGCGAAGTGGATCAATCCGATTCCATGTGGAGCGACCACTTCCCCATAATCACCACCCTGCAGATGGCCGTACAATTCGAATCAAGTAACAAAATACCCAGGTGGAATTATACTAAAGCCGATTGGGAATATTTTCAAGAAATAATAATCAATATAAATATGCAAGATATAGAATCAGATGACATAGATATCCACTATGATAACATAATTAAGATCATAGCTCAGGCAGCCACCAGCAGTATACCCAAAACTAGCGGTAAAACAAGAAAGCTAAGTATAACGTGGTCGAATGAGGAAATCAAATTACCCAGACAGGCAAAAATGAGAGCTTTAAATAAATTTAAAAGAACGAATATTACAACTCACTTCTTAGAGTGCAAAAATCAGGACAACAAGCTCAAATACTTAATTAAGCAGTCAAAAGAAAAACACTTGGCAAATATACTGCAGTAGTATAAACTTCAGAACTAATTCCAAACAGGTGTGGGATAAAATTAGAACTATCAGGGGGAAGCACACCAATAGCACTCCCGAAATAAACAACACTAGCAACAATAAGGAAAAAGCTGACTCATTTGCCCAACACTTCAAAAACATGAGCAGTAATAACAACAACACCAAGGAATTTTAAAATCACAGGGCTAAAACTGAAATTAAATTCAAGGAACTATTTAAAGACCTGGGACCCAAACTATCACATCTAAATACAGGCATAACACTATATGATTGGGAGCAGGCACATAAAACCAAAAAAGAAATTCACCTGGTGAAGACCAAATAGGGTATGCAATATACAAAAACCTAACCATTTACTTGGTTAACTGAATAATAAAAATGCTAAACAAAATATGGGACACAGGACACCTAAAAAATGGAAAACATCGATAGTAATACCCATACTTAAATCAAATAAAGACAGAAACGATATCAATTCGTACAGACCCATCTCTCTCACTAACAACATATGCAAAATAATGGAAACAATTATTACTAATAGACTTAAACACCACCTTGAAAACAACAACTTGATATCTGCAAATCATTGAGGGTCTAAAAATAAAAGATCCACTACGGATCAATTAATAAGATTAGAAACCGCTATCAAACTGGCATTCAACTCTGTAAGAAAAGCGGATAGAAACTTAATTGCGGTATTTCTCGATCTGGACAAAGCATTCGACCTTGTATGGACCAAAGGTCTTGTTGTGTTATTGTGTTAAAACATAATATAAGACGTCGTGTTCGAACTATCAATAACTTTAATATGTACAAACGACTACTGTGAGGTCTTAACACAGAGTGGTATCAAAGAGGCAGACGCCTGATGATAGTACCAGTGGAACCAATGACTCATGCACAGAGGGCTCCGATTGGTCAGCTACACATGTATGTTACATCTCTCTTCTTACAAAGAAGGTTTTAACACACTTTAATAAGTCGAAAACACTCCTTCCCAAACATCGGAAAGGAGAATTTCGTATGCGCAAGCCGCTACTACTAAGCCAAAATATCACAATAGTCAAACCCCAGGGCCTTCTAAACCTTTGCAGGAAAGGGATCTAATATACCCCACCCCGAACAAGGAACCCCAATGCCCCAACCCAATCTCAGTCGCCAATAACTGGGACGGAAAGGGAAAGGGAAAGGGACCCTCCAAAATGGGGAACAAACCAAACACAAACCCTGTAGTCAATACAATCAACAAACCCAAAACTTCAAACTTAGGACCCAAACCAAAGTTCCACAGACCAGAATTAACCTTATACATCCACAGCAAGTCTAGTAAATTTATCAACCTTTCCACAAATAGTTTAACCGGAGCACTATCAAGGGCACACCAAAGCCCCTGTAAAATCATTAGGCCCAATAAGGATTATGTTATTCTACACTGCAGCACCAGCAGTCAAACAGTGAAATTGCTTGAATTAGACAACATAGGAGGTATCCCCATCAAAGTAACAAAACCCTTCAAACTATCCAACCCGCCAAAAAACACTGCTGTTGCAGAACAAACTAAAGACACAATCACTCCTACCCCCAAAACACAGCAACCAACCAAATTCAAAACTGTGCTAAAACTAACAGGGGAAATGTCCAAATGGGACAATCAAAAACTCAACATCGAAATTAAAAAAGGAAGGAATAACATTATTCAAGCATATAAACTAGCAAACAGATCACCCAAACACACGGTTACGGTGATAGAATCAACCATGCCATTGCAAACACCCATACCAATAGGCACAGCAGGAACTAAATACAGAACAGAACCTTACACTAATAAACCTAGATTCTGCTCTAAATGTAAACACTGGGGCCATTTTACAACAAAATGTAGGAGGAAAAATAAATGCCATCACTGCGGAGGCGAACAAAAAGGAAAATGTCTTAGGACCCACCCCAAATGCGCCCAATGCAGAGGGGCTCACCTTCCAAAATCCCCAATATGCCCCGCAACTATTCGGGAAAAACAAATCATTGAACTAATGGAATCTAAACAAGTAAATTACATAACAGCAAAGAAACAACATAAAATATCCAGAAACAGTCAAGGACAAAGAAATAAAAGATATAAAGAAAATGAAATAAATTTAGACCTAACAAGGATAGATAAATCCATAGACAATATATTGGACAAAATTAAGGAAATCAAAAGCAAAAATACTCAAGGCTTACAAAAAAGCCATTAAGACCGCCAAAAAACAAATTCAAACACTAATTGTTGTAAATGAACCCATCACAAATGGCTGATACAAATAATGGAAATGTTTCGATATGGCAATGGAATGCTAGAGGACTATACACCAACCTAAATGAATTAAAAATAAAACTAATAAATACAAAAACAAAACCTGATATTCTCTGCATTCAGGAAACTAGATTAACAAACAACCAAAAAACATTGCCAACAATACAGGGTTACGCCCCAGGTTACATCCAACATCGTAAAGAAGGAAAGGGGGAGGTATAGCCATGTATGTAAACAACAACGTAACATCAATACAAATAATACCAATAACAGCAGAGGTCATACATAATTCAAATATAGATGTACAATCCATAAAAAGTAAAATAGGAACCAGAGACCTACAAATAATAAACATTTATGACCCTGCGTGAAATCATACACTTAGCTATGAACAATTTTATGGAGCAATTACTACCCTAATCACCTGTGAGCGCACTGTCATATGCGGTGACTTCAACGCCCATAACAGGCTGTGGGGGGGGGGGAAATGACGGACAAGAGGGGCAGGTTGATTGAGGCCTGGGCCAATACATCAACCCTAACCATACTTAATGATGGATCCGGAACCCGGCTAAACCCGGAAAACGGTACCTTGTCTGCCATTGATCTCACCCTATGCTCAAATACACTGGCACAAGTGGCTGAGTGGGAAGTTGATCAGTCTGACCCCATGGGCAGTGACCACTTCCTAATCATCACCACACTGCAAATGGCAGTGCAATCACAGGTACCTAAAAACATCCCCAGGTGGAATTACAAAAAAGCAGACTGGGAATTCTTTAAAGAAACTCTAATTGACCTAGACCTATCCCAGCTGGAGTCAAACGACATAGATCAATATAACGAAAACATCATGCAGGTTATTATAAATGCAGCAACAGCCAGCATTCCTACCAGCAATCTTAAAGCAGCCAGACTAAGTGTCCCATGGTGGAATGATGAAATTAAACATACCAAAAGGGCCAAAATTAGAGCATTAAATAAATTTAGAAGGTCCAATGTCACCACCCATTTCCAGGAATACAAAACTCTAGCTCAGAAACTAAAACAATTAATTAAACAAGCCAAAATGGACACCTGGAAAGAATACTGCAGTACCATTAACCGTAACACCAAATCTAAGCAAGTATGGGACAAAATAAGAAGAATTAGAGGGAAAACAACCAACACTACCCCTAAAATAAGTAACACAGCTAACGATAAGGAACAAGCCGAATTACTAGCTCAACATTTCTCCAACATGAGCAAAAACAGTAATCATACTAAAGAATTTCAGACCTATAGAAATAACGTAGAGAATTCAAATTATGAAATATTCCAAGACCTGGGACCCAAAGATTCACCATTAAATAACATAATAACAAATTATGAATGGGACCAGGCACTTAAAACCAAAAAAGAAACTTCACCAGGGGAAGACAAAATAGGGTACACAATCTATAAACAACTACCACCAAATATAGTTAGTGCAATAATTAAATTCTTAAATCACATATGGGACACAGGAAGGCTATCGACAAAATGGAAACATGCAATAGTTATACCCATATTAAAACCTAATAAAGACAGACACGATATAAACTCATATCGTCCTATCTCACTGACCAATAACATATGCAAAATCATGGAGACAATTATTAATAACAGACTCAAGTCACATCTTACTAAAAAATAATCTACTCTCAGAAAATCAATGTGGATTCAGAAACAAGCGTTCCACTACAGACCAACTAGTAAGACTTGAAACTGCTATCAAACTAGCGTTTAACACCAAAAAGAAAGAAAGCAGATACCTAACTGCGGTATTTCTCGATCTCGAGAAAGCATTCGACCTAGTATGGACCAAAGGCCTTATAGCTAAATTGAACGATTATGGCATTACTGGGCGAATGTTTAACTTTATACAGGACTTTCTAACAAACCGCACAATTACAACTAGGGTAGGGGCAACATACTCTGAGAAACACTCCCTCGAAAACGGAACTCCACAAGGGAGTGTACTCAGCCCCACCCTATTCAATATAATGATAAATGATCTAGATAAAAATTTGGCATCATCCAAAGTCGAACTATCCCAATTTGCGGATGACGGTGGCCTATGGAGACCAGGAAACCCCTCCAGCCGCTCAAACATCTCTGAAATACAATCCAGCTTAAATAATATTGGAATATGGGCCAATAAATGGGGCTTCAAACTGTCACATCAAAAAACGGTAGCTGTACTGTTCACCCTAAACATAAAACACATTCAATATCCAAAATTAACTATTCAGGGTAGAGAAATACAATTCGTTAAGATAGTCAAATTTCTGGGTATGTATTATGATCAACACCTAACGTGGGCATACCATATAGACGACTTAGTAAAAAGGTGCCATCAGGACTTAAACTTAATTAAAAGCCTCAAAGGCACTCAGTGGGGTGCAGATCAGGAAACTTCAATTAAACTATACAGGGCCTTAATACGATCAAAATTGGACTATGGCTGCCAAATATATTCATCAGCCTCAAAAACTAGTCTCAAAAAACTAGACAAAATCCAAAGAGTAGCCCTAATAAACAGCACGGGAGTCCTTAAGTCAACCTCGACAGCGGAGCTGCATGTATTAACGGGAGAATTGCCCCTACACCTGAGACGGCAAGAACTCATGTTAAAATATGCAGCGCGGCTCGCCACTCACCCCCAAACGCACCCCACACTGATGGCCATAAATAAAACCAACAAACCATTTAGGAAAAGTCTCAAAATGAAATTACCCATGGGAAAGCAAGTCCATCAACTAAAATCATTATTACCAGTAGAACTATTCCCATTAGAACCTAGCATTGTGTACGAACACGAACCGTGGAACAATGTACAAGCTAAAATCAACACCTCCCTAACCAAAAAAGGCAACAAACAAAATCAAGAACTCAATCTTAAACATGAAGCCTTAGAAATTATCAACTCCCAGTACCATCAATACACTAAAATATACACGGATGGCTCCAAAACTACAAATCCATACAAAACAGCAGCAGCAATGGTTATACCAGAGCTCAAAATCCAGATAGGCAGACGTCTCCCAGACCACTGCTCTATCTACACAGCTGAATTCTGGGCCATCCTTGTAGCACTAAAATGGATTGCTAAAAATAAACCTAATAAGACAGTGATCATTAGTGACTCGCTTAGTGTCATCTCATCAATCCAAACTAACACCACTAAAAGTAGGGAAGAATTTCTAAATCAAATTAATATCAGACAAAAACAACTCAAAGCAGACAATATAACAGTCGAATTCATGTGGATCCCCTCCCACATTGAAATCAAAGGAAATGAAATGGCAGATAAACTAGCCAAAGAAAAACTAAACGAACCAAATTACGAGCCAATACAATATAGTACCTTTGAAATATACAGCCTAATTAACACCCAGATAGACAAAATATGGCAAAACGATTGGAATACTAGCACGGTAGGGAGAGTGTTGTACACTACTGTTAGTGAGGTAAATAGGCACATAAAACCACCCAAGGGCCCACCCAATGAACAATCTATCATAAATAGGATAAACATAGGAAAAACCAGGCTGGCAAACAGTAACGGCAAATACATAGGACCCTTTCCCCATAATATAAACTGCTACAATTGTAAAAACCCCGAAGACTTACACCATATCTTCAACAATTGTACCAAAACCAAACAAGAAAGGGACAAATTTAGATCTCAACAGATAGAAATTAAAGCCCCCTATACATACCCAGAGAGTTTGCAAAAAACAAACATTAACTTAGCAGGGACATATAAAAATATGTTAGAATATCTCAAAAACATAGACAAATTAGACAAAATCTAACACCATAACAACAATAAAAACCCAGAAAGGGACAGGAAGTGTAGGCCCTAAAACAAAACAACAAGTTACCTCTTAAGGGCAGGTGAGCTAAGCAACGATCCGGATGGTGGTTCGGCTACTAGGTGCAACTATGGATAACCTTTGACGTGTCGCTTAACGGCCCCTGCTATTTGCGGCAAAGGCCCATATGTTGTCACTTGGCCACCGAACCACACGGTCCGGACCGGGGGGCGGTCTTCTGGGTGTGACAGTGAAAAACCCTTGACGTGTCGCTTAACGGCCCCTGCTATTTGCGGCAAGGACCCACTAGTCATCATCTAGTTGACCAAACCACACACCTGACCTCAAATTGAGGAAAACCTTAGGAAACAAAAATAAGTCGCACTTACCTGAATATAAAACAACATAAAAATAGTCATAAATGTCTATAATTTAAATAAAAACCAAACAAACAGTCGCAGGGTGCCATCCATAAACAACATAAAAGTAGGCAGCAAAAAGCTAACAATCAAATACCAAAATCAACACCCTACTCCCCACTTTCTGCTCCATCCTTTCTTCTTCAACCTCCTCCTAGCATACTAAATAAGTATACAGTGTAAAACTCCACATATTGCAAAAACTAGGATCAAATAGCACAAAACAGTGAACCGAGACCGGTGCACACAAATTAGATAGGGAACTAGAATAAGAAACCCAAATTAGATATATAAGGTAGTCTAAAACATCCAAAGACTATCAGGCCCAGCGACACAAGGTCGCAAAACAAAACTAGCAAATAGAAATTAATTACGATAAGACCCTAAAAATTAGAACGTATAAGGTAGTCAAAAGCCCAAGACTATCAGGTCCAGCGGCACAAGGCCGCAAATATAACCATGAACGTAGAAAATTATATCACTAATAGGGCCCCAAATAGCGATTATAAGGTGACCCAACCCCAAGGTCATCAGACACCGCAACACAATGTTGCAAAAATCGAATTAGAAACAATAAATTAAATAAATGAGCAGAGCACTAAACACAAAAACAGCACAAAAAGCACTGTATACTTCTACTCAACTTCTACTTAGAATAGACAAACAGCACAGAGTATCAAAATAGGGGTTAGACTCAGAAAAGCAGCCTACCACGCCTGGCCCTTCGCCTCGCCCACTACCACCTACGCCTGCAGCAGCAACTACACGTGCTTAGCACGTCCATAAATAACCAATAACAACGGATGGCATAAATATGAGTGTGTGCTGGAACTATTCCCACTCATATAGTAAGGCCTTACAATCACACAGAAGTAGCACAATAGCTACTCAGATGTGACGGACAAAATAAATAGTGTTCCCTGAACACATAAACGCCTGTAGGGTGGTGGCTTTATTCCCACCCTCAGGATTAATTAAATAACCGTCCTTTGACGGATAAAACGTTGCTAAGAGCCCTAGGGACGAAGCAACTAAAGCAAATACTCATCATCATCACACTTTAATAAACTGTCTAAATTAATCATGAGCCATTATAACTAACATATCAAAGTCAAAAGCGTCTTTTGATAGCAAATATTACGATGATTAACTAATGAATGAATTTTACAGTTTATAAAATTCTTGTTGCATGCTTGATTGCTATTTAATGTACACAACTGGTCCTTATATATTTAATGTACACAACTGGTCCTTATCTTGAATCAACCGTCTGTGTTTATCAACAAAACGATACACCGTGACACACTAATGACTGTCCTCTCGGCTGTCTCTCTCTCTCTCTCTCTCTCTCTCTCTCTCTCTCTCTCTCTCTCTCTCTCTCTCTCTCTCTCTCTCTCTCTCTCTCTCTCTCTCTCTCTCTCTCTCTCTCTCTCTCTCTCTCTCTCTCTGAGAGTATCTGATTACACTGACTCTATTATCTTTGGTTTTACTAACCTTCCAGAACGTGTGTAATATCCACTTTGCACTTTGCTGACAATCTTGTGGGAATGTTGCGTCAGGCTCAGGTGTATTTTGACTGAAACATTAAGATTCCATTGACTGTGAAATTGGCATACTGGCATTTGCGGGAAATGTAACAGCTGTACACAATGTGTTTTGATTCTGAGAGAAGGGGGCATTTATACTACATTGCAGGGGGTCTAATTCATTAGTTTTCATGAGCTGACGTCTATTTCGACGATAAATGGTACCATCTTTAGTGCGAACTGAATATGACCTTTCGTTGTGTCTTCTTATTATAACGGCAGGTTCCCAGTTTTGACCTTTGAATTGAACTCTAACTGATTCCCCTTCATTAAGTGTTTTTAGTGGTTTTGCACTTTTATCATAATAATTCTTTGTTTTATTCTTGCGAAGCGTAATTTTCTTTTTGACCTCAGCGGTGTTGGGTATTTTGGGAATTAATTTCTCGCGGGTTGTTGGGAGAATAGATCTAAGTTGTCTGCCCATCAACAATTATGCTGGTGAGAACTATCTATTAATATAAATAAATGAAGCCAGCTTTTATAATGTCTCTGTGCAAACAACATATGACTAGAACACACGATACAGATATAAATAGTTAAAATGGTTTATACAAAAGTATTAGAAGAAGTAGTCAGACATGAACACACATATGCAAATAGAAGCGAGACATGGACAATTGTGTAGTTTGTTTCCAAAGAGTACGACCACGACAACATGCTTTACAATGTAACGCTCGCCAAAAGTAGCAGCATCGTAAATGTGAGACAGGTATGTATATTATTATTATTATTATTATTATTATTATTATTATTATTATTAGTGTGTGTGTGTGTGTGTGTGTGTGAGAGAGAGAGAGAGAGAGAGAGAGAGAGAGAGAGAGAGAGAGAGAGAGAGAGAGAGATTTGGACATTTTAACGTAGCTCTTACAATTTTGCATTCATATCGCTACGATGTCTACAGTGTGGCAGTTTATTGTGATGTAGAACATTGGGGCATCATGTATCAGACATGTAGCATGGTGTCCCACCAGTCACATTATCCTGACAACAATCCTACCAGTCGCAACACTTACCTCTTATTGCTGAGTGTATATCGAGGTTACTCTTAGTATCATTTTTATAGATCTTTGGTAAGACTCAGATGGAGTTCAAACCAACTAACTCCCGCATCTGAGGCAAACACTCTAGCCACTAGGACACCGGAGCGGTGATGTTAATATTATGTTACAACCTAGGCTCGAATAAGGAGTAACACAGAAAAAGTGAAAACTAACAAGCTTGTGAAACTTTAACAAAGAATTTATTAAGTATAAATATTATCATAAAAGAGAATAAATAACTTACGATTTTAGAGAATCAAGTCCTAAAATGAAGTCCAAAAGAATTCACAATTTAATCCACTAAGAATTAATGGGTCAAACTGAATTTCTAGAAAAACTGTTCTAACTAAATGAATTATAGACCCAAAATTGACAAATTTTAAATTTATAAAATTTGAATAAATCCCTTTAAATCATATAGCCGTAACAAATAGTAGAATCAGCAGTGGTAAAAGTACTGCTGGTAGTAGTCAAACATAATATTAATATTAATGCTGTAGCTACTTTTATTTTGATGTTGTCTCTTTTCTTCAAAGGAATATCACAGACACTGGATCGACAGTTATGTCGTGGTGATGAGACGCTAAGTGGGTGGTGTTGCAAGGACTGTTCCCGACTTCCTCCACCACTGATTATGACAGATTAAAGTGTCAACAATATGTTGAACATTTTGCCAATAGCAGAGAGTACACATCTGACTGCTGATGAGACAATGAATACTGACATCATTAATAGTGTCAATGATTCTGACATCCCGATCGACAACTCTTCAGTCAAGTAAGATATATATCCATTTATTTCATCTTAATTTAATCTTTCTAAACGTACGAAACAAATACGCAATAAATGTGCAGCATTTTCACATTAGGTAACCACTGAAATGTTTTTTTTCTTTCTTCTTCCAGATTGCTACCAGATGTTATTTCTTATACCTGGACAGCGTCCCAAAATGCAGAAGTGACATGCACTTTTAATATAGACGCCTCTTTCAAAGTCACGGAAAATCAAAAAGAAGAGTGAGTTTATTATTTTATAATCTTTAAGAATTGTATTGTGTTGTAATGTAAATTTGCGTTCAATAAAATACAATTGAAATGGCATGTAGTTGAAAATTAATAAGATTGCATATTATGATTAGCTAACTAGTGTTCTGGAGAAAATCATAATATGTAAGACACTGAATAGCACAGTATCCAAAAAGTACCACACTCTCGATTTAAATATTCTTTCTTCACGAAATCGATTTTTATTTACAGGTCCATAAATGAACCGACGTTACAGCTCAGACTAAACCAAGTACGTCATCCAGATTTTCAGAGCGTTCTTACTGGTTCCAAAATGTTGCGTCCAAAACTTGTGGAGGCTGATGGATATTCATACACTATGAAGGTAATTAGTAGTAATATTGGTAATTGCCATAATATCATCATCGTTATTGGTCATATTTGTAGAAGTGTTGGCGGTGGTATCATTGATATTCGCACATTTATGTTTTAAAATCTTTTCTTTTAGCGTAAAAGGGCAGACGTAACATACTGGTGGTGTTCTGTCCGCTCTAAGAAGATGCGATGCCCAGCCACCATAATACAACGTGGTGATTGTTACAAGAGAGGGCTACACCACCATATACACAGCATCGATCCAGGGATCGTCGCCAAGGTTAAGGTGTCATCTGAGGTTAGTTGCATGTTGACTACGTCTTGGTAATTTCAAAATACACATCGCTCATTATCCTGCACCTGTCAATATTCATTGTTTCTATTAGGAACATCAACGTACGTGTAAGTAGTATTTGAAATACACATCATTAACTATAACGTTCTACTATATATACGCTCGCTGTTTTAATATTTATATATTCATTTATTTTTTTGTAACGCTCACACATTCTATAATATATTCCATAGGTGAAGAGTGTAGCGAAGCAGCATAAATATACATCAGCTGCTACGATCGTGGATAGAGTTTTAAATGAATTAGTGCCAAAGGATGGTCACTTTCTTCCCGAACCAGCGCTCTTAGTTAGAGCTGCCAATAGGACTCGCCAGAAAATGCGACCAAAAGAGCCGCGCGACTTAGAATTTATTGTAAGTAGCACTAATAATTTTGTATTAATATTGCGTTGGTTGTTTTGCACCAGGCCCTTCAATATGTATTATTTTCTTATTTAACATCTTTCAGTTGGACGAGTCACAGTTTCCCGACAAATTTCTTCGGAAAGACATTCATGTTGGCAGTAAACGTCACATTCTATTGGCCACTGACAAACAATTGGAAGTTTTGGCGAGAGCAAAAATCTGTTACGTTGACGCCACCTTTAAAATAATCAGGGACCCGTTTATGCAGTTGTTTTCTATACATGCCTTAAGAACAGTTAAGAATGACGAACATGAAACAAAACAGCTAACACTGGCGTTCGCTTTGATGTCAGGACGAAGAAAAAAGGATTACAAGAAGGTAAATATTCATTTGTTTTTCATTTAATATGGATTTATTTAAAGACAGATTTGAAGTTAAATAAATTTTAACGTTTCTTACAATTTGATTTTACATTGGTTACAAAAGCATTCATGCAAATAATATTATCGATTGTATCGATGATAATATAGTTATCGTATTTTATCACAGTTTATTATTATTATTATTATTATTATTATTATTAGTAGTAGTAGTAGTAGTAGTAGTAGTAGTAGTAGTAATACAAATAATAAGAATATTTTTATTATTTTTAGTAGTAGTAGGAGTAATAGTATTAGCAGTTAGTAGTATTTGTAGCAGCAGTATTTCATGTTGTTATGTTGCATATTACAGTAATTTATCTCGGTCTTTTTCATTGCTTGTAATTAGGTTTTCAAAGCGTTGAAGCGACTTCTTCCGTCTCCTCCCACTGTCAACGGTATTGTTGCAGACTTTGAAGCAGGTTCGTAGAGTAGTATTAGTAGTAGTAGTAGTGAAAGTGGCTTTAGTTGTTGCTACTCACATAATATTAATATAAAGAATTTTATTATTCTTTTCCAATTATTAGCCCACTAAATACTTTTTCTTATTTTTACCGATGAACTGTTTTCAATATTCTGGCTAGCTGTTAGCTTTCGCGCACACGCACAAACTTCTTCATCACATTAAATATTTAATTATTTAGGTATCTGGCTAGCTTTCCGGCGTGTTTATCCAGGAGTGCCTATCCACGGCTGTGCATTTCACCTGGGGCAAGCTATGTGGCGAAAACTTCAGGAATTGGGGTTGAGAACAGCCTACATTCAAGAAAAAAGTGTTCATCAGTTTTGCAGGAAGCTAATGCATAATATCGACATTCGAATGAATTGGCTAATGTGTGTTATAAATGACATTTGTCATTATGATGTGTTTTCTTATAAACAAATTGCTTTCATTTTGTGTCTTTTTTTTCAGGTGATGGCGTTACCATTTTTGCCCGCAGAACATATAGCCCCTGCCTTTGCCCGGCTAACAACTCAGTCCAAGATGATTCCAGTATTATGTAGTTGGGTTGACTATGTAGAATCAACCTGGATTACAAACAGCATATTCCCGATCGACTCGTGGTCTGTGTTTCGGAAATCGGTACGTACCAACAACGATGTAGAGGGTTGGCAATGAAGAATCAATGGTAAAGCTGGCAAAGCTAATCTTGCCTTCTATGTGCTAGTTGGTCTTTTGTACGACGAAGCCAACTCAAATGAAACACAGATTCAACTGGTATCTGAAAAAAAGCTAAAAAGATACCAGAAAAAAAATATATCGACAAATGCAGGCGAGAATATTCTCGGTGTGGGAAGAATATCAGAACGGCGTCATATCCTCTTCAAAATTACTGAGACGTTGCAGCAGTATACACGGCCCGACAACTGAATGACAAGGCATTTTCACTGCAGTATGATACCATGCATATTGTAATTGTAGTTTTTTTTTGTATGCATGTAATAAAACTCTAGAATGTACATTTGTGAATAATGTTGTTAGTCTCACTGTATGAAAAGTTGCCTGTACAAAAATATTTAAGTTTACTTAAATACATGTAAAGATGTACAATGTATCAGTATCACCTTTACAATATCTTTACATATCAAAAAGATGAAAGTTCATCTTTAGTCTCTGTAAAGACTATAAAAGCAGTTGAGTTGTCTTTACAAAAATTAAAGATATATTCAAGCAGTGTCTTTTGTTCTTAATGAAACCTTTCAAGCTAATAATTTGACTTACTGAGACATCTCTTGCAGTCATTCTTTGGATGGTAATTTTTACTGTTCTAATCTGGGAATAAAATATGCTGTATTGAATAAGTTTCACTACTGGCTCAAACAAAGCATGCATACATATCTTAGATTATTCATAAAATTTAAAACAACAAAGTAAATATGTAAAATGCCGTGACAAATTAAATCTCTCTCTCTCTCTCTCTCTCTCTCTCTCTCTCTCTCTCTCTCTCTCTCTCTCTCATTTATGTGGAAGATAACAAAAATGAGCAAAAATGTCCACATGTATGCCAATGCGATCGATTATCCCCCACCTCACCCCCGGCATGGTTACCCGTATAATATGCCATGTTCAACACTTTAAAGCAACACAAATAAAAAATAAACAGCAGTAATAGCAGAAAAGAAACTTACACAAACAACACTACTGTATCTGCATCCAGTCCCATTTACAGTAATAATCTTTCTTCTAGCGTAAAATGACAGGCGTAACAATCTGGTGGTACTCAGTCCGCTCTAAAAAGAGGCGATGCCAAGTCACCATATTACTGATTCAAACAAAGCATTCTTATATATCTTAGATAATTAAATCTGTTTCAAAACAACAAAGTAAATATATGCAAAAAGTAGAGCCAAATGGAAGCTCTCGTATAACATTAATAGTCTCTCTCTCTCTCTCTCTCTCTCTCTCTCTCTCTCTCTCTCTCTCAATTATGTGGAGGATAACAAAAGTGACCAAATATATACACAAGTATGAAAGTGCGATCGGCTGCCCCCCCCCCCCCCCCCATAATATACAACGTTCAACACTTTTAAAAGCAGCTAAAAAAAAAAAAATAACACCAGTATTAGGTCTTGGAGAAGAAAAACTGACACAAACAACACTAATGTATCTGCGTTTTTTCTTACTGTCAAAGTGAATATTTTTTAAAAATTTAAATTAAGTTATTTTTTTGGTGTAAATTTATTGGGTACAAAACGACCAATTTATGTGGGTACGAAACGACTTGGGTACGGAACGACCAGGTTCGCAAACAAAGGGGGGTGTAGAAACAGACTATAGTGACAGACAAGATAGTCAAGTTGTGTGTAGTGATCACTTCAGAGAAGTCGATTTTGATCCCGCCTCTAAACTGAAACAGTCATTCGGGATTAAGACCATTAAACGACGCCAAATGCAATTCCAGATAACCCAGAGTACATGCACACTAGGACTTATAGACAATTCGGCCCAATTTGGACCGAAAATAAGACAATTCTGATTAACTGATTGCTAGTCTTAATTATGGTACACATTGTTCCCTTGTAAGCTACTATTTTTTTAAAACAAATATACACACATGCAAAGACCATACGTCTGAATGCATCTGTCCGTGTGCGACTCTCTCTCTCTCTCTCTCTCTCTCTCTCTCTCTCTCTCTCTCTCTCTCTCTCTCTCTCTCTCTCTCTCTCTCTCATGAAAAGGAAAATAATTGCCTGAAAGGAATAAAGTGAAACAAAGCAAAACACATCAGCCCGTATACATAAGACTCACCAGCTTGAAAGCACATACATATCAACACACACACGCATATATATATATATATATATATATATATATATATATATATATATATATATATATATATATATATATATATATATATATATATATATATATATATATATATATATATATATATATATATATATTACATCACATATTAGAATATGTTTTCCAATTCTTGACATTCCTTTACTGAAGATGTGTGCAGATTGGAGAAAGACAATAAAATTGAAGCTGTATCGATTAATTGCTTTTGACACCCAAATTCACTAATGATGCACAAATCAATGTCGTTGACACGCTATCACTTATCTTGCGCGTGCCCACAAAATTATAGGTATTCTGAAATTTAACGTTTTAAATTTGAGACGTAAGATTAAGACACAAAATACGAAATTTGAGCAACTAAGTAATATACTATGACTATTGCCAGAACATAAGGAATTAAGTCCGAGTAAAAGAACCGATGCAGAGGTGTACAAATTTATATCCGATCCCAAGAAGATGGAATCTTGTCAGACGAAAATTCCTTGTATGCAATGCAGTTTTGTCTGAAACAAAGGCGTTAATTAAGGCAGTCGCGTTCTATAAAATGACGCCGTGTTCTATATCAGATTATTTATGGGTTGAATATTAAAAAATGTCTGATGTCCAAATGGAATTAAATAACAATGCATTTGCTTTACGTTAGTGAAAGACACATGTTACATAAACAGTACACATGAGCGCTTTCATCGGCTAAAAATGTTGTTTTCTAAATGTGAGACTGTCAGACCATTTGAATTGCATACAAAAATGTACATTTAAGTTGTTTGAACTTTAAAGTATATCCGTGTTTTACACTATTACGCGTACGTTACCATTCTACGTTACAAAATAGTTTCTTAAATACATGTTATTTTTCTTTTTAAATTTCGTGAAAGCACTTAAGTATAAAAATGTTTTTCATTTCATCATTTTATAAAATATAAAATAAGTCATATGATTATATCAGAAATGATCATGTGAATAATGATGTTCAGCTGTCATATACAGGAGAAATGAAATAAATACAATGAAGAATGTACGTGTTTAATATGGTGAATCAAACATATTTGTAATAATTTCATGCCATATTTTCATGATCAAAAGGGAACCAAGAAAACTGAGTGAAAACGATTACAGATTTAATGAACAGTCTCTTGTCGTATATATCCGATACATAAGTTATATGTTTGGAGTGACTAAAAGGCATATACATTGCAAACATTCGCGCTAATATTTTGAATTGGAAACTGATATGATTAGAATGGTATTAATTTCACAAATTATCACAAACCGTGCATTTGAATGTTTTATCTCCAGTATCTATCCTGGTATGCAGAGAACTCGCCCCATGGAGAACTCGCCCTGGGAGAACTCGCCCCAACGTATCTGGAGAAGTCGCCCCAGATTGGTTGGAGAAGTCGCCCCACTTCGTCTGGAGAAGTCGCCCCAAAACCCAGATAACCATTTTATGGCAGAATTAAAACATCTTTTACGTGATTCATTTTTTAGATTTTTATTTATACGCGATCACAAAAGATATATTAACTGGTAATCATAAAAGCAATATCATAGTAATATTTCTAAGACGAAATTCAGTCTTTATATAATCTAATGAATGAAGACAGTATAGTGATTACAAATGATGCTTAGTTAAACACTATTATTATTATGAATAAAGAAGATTATTTTAAATAAGTTGAACGTCAATTAAATGATGAAAACTACTACAAACATATTGGCGAAGATCCGTCAATAGAACTTAAATAAAAAATTTCAACATGCTTTAATGAGATGGCTAAAAAAAAAAAATCCGTATACGAGGAATTTGATACTTTCCCTCTTAACATGCGTACACCTCATTTCTACATATTACCCAAAACTCATAATGAAATCATATATTGAAGATACGACAACTTTTCATTAAAAGGTTGAAGTCTATTCCACAGCTATCTGTTAATTTCAATCCTGGTATTATTAGATGTAACATTATTGGGCTCCAACTTGGAATACGCCATTTCTCGAGAAATTGCGCGCAACAACTTGGAATTTCTAATTGTTGCGCTATTTCTCGAGAAATTGCATGGCCGTTGGCTCCAACTTGGAATAGCAATTTCTCGAGATATTGCACGCAACAACTTGGAATTACACATAAATCGGCGTCCTTTTACTTTTGTAAATTCTAAGCATTATTTTATATTAGTTTTCAGATATATATATATATATATATATATATATATATATATATATATATATATATATATATATATATATATATATATATATATATATATATATATAAATATATATTGATTTGACCTGATTTTTGTTTTCTGTATTTGTTAAATAACTTTAATTGAAATATGTTTCACAAAATATTTGTATTTGAAATATGTTTCGAAAAAATATTTGTACTTGAAATATATGTTTGTAAAAATCTTTAATAAAAATAATACTATATTTAAGTATAGATGTATTTTGTATACATTGTTTTTTCCTGTCTTCTGCCATTTTTAAAAATTAATAATTTTGAATAGTAGTGTTAATCTAGGAAAGGTCTTGGAACATATTAAACATTTCAAGGGACTATTTATATTGTCCCACTGAACTTAATTGGGGTTATTCCAAGTTGTTGCATGATGCTTGCATGCAACATTTTGGAATTTTGTCCCAGAAAGATGGATTTAAAGGTAGGGAAGGTCTTGAGTGAAGATGTAGCAGAAAATTAATATTTGGAACATATTAAACATCTCAAAGGACTATTATTGCTGCCCATTAGGGTAATATTTCACAGCCTAGGGTGTTTAATGTTACTTCAGTGAATGTTGTATGATGCATACATGCTATGTTTTAGAAATTAATCCTTTGAAATACTATTGTAAATCTAGGAAAGGTCTTTAAAGGAGTTGTTGCAGAAATAGACTATTTGGAACATATTGAAGGTCTAAGGATCTTGTTATTGTTGTCCCACTGAACTTAGTTGGGGTTATTCCAAGTTGTTGTATGATGCTTGCATGCAACATTTTGGAATTTTGTCCCAGAAAGATGGATTTAAAGGTAGGAAAGGTCTCTAGTGGAGATGTAGCACAAAATTAATATTTGGAACATATTAAACATCTCAAGGGACTATTACTGTTGCCCAATAGGGTAATATTTCGCAGCCTAGGGTGTTTAATCCATTTCACAGTTATGGGAGTTACTTCAGTGAATGTTGTATGATGCATACATGCCATGTTTAAGAAATTAATCCTTTGAAATACTATTGTAAATCTAGGAAAGGTCTTCAAGGGAGTTGTTGCAGGAATAGACTATTTGGAACATATTGAAGGTCTGAGGATCTTGTTATTGTTGTCCCACTGAACTTAATCGAGGTTATTCCAAGTTGTTGCATGATGCTTGCATGCAACATTTTGGAATTTTGTCCCGGAAAGATGGATTTAAAGGTAGGAAAGGTCTTGAGTGGAGATGTAACACAAAATTAATATTTGGAAATTAGATGACATCAATACACTAATGACTCCGTGGTTGTAGATAGTTCTTATCCACTATGGGAAAAATATTGTGATAAAAGCGCTTGCTTTTTTTCTCCAAATAAATCAGATATTAATAAATTTTCTAAATCCTCCAGATTGGTTCATAATAAAATTTAAATAGTTTAATCTTCAAGAACTTGTGGAAAGAATCAACTGACAAGATAAAGTGAAAAATAATAAATAAAAATTATGAAGAAGGGGGAATCGCAATGATTGATTTAAAAAAAATGTAATTTGTTCACTCGAAATTACAGAAGACAAGACTTGTGTTGAAAAATAATTGTAAGGAAGTCCTTGGGATGGTTACCAATGTACAGGAAATATGAAATTAAAACATTTAAAAATGATTTTCCTTATGACCGTGACTTCGGTGGATGCTACATCTACCATCAGTAGTCAATACACTATTACAATTCAACTGTTTTCATAATTTCGCTGGGTCATTCATATTCTCTTTAATCTTAAATTAATAGATGTTATGTAAACATATTTTTTTTTATTATTTGTGCACATCAAAATTAATTTGATAGGTATATAAATGTTGATTCCAAATATAAACAAAACAAGTTTTAAAGATTTAATCACTGCTCAGCAATTGCTGTTGAGTTTAGAAAATATAGAAACTTCATTTTAGATGTCATTAATACAGTTTATACTATATTTGTACTTTGATGACATTGTTCATAAGTGAATGTCACAACCTGTCTTAAATTCCACTTTAAACCGATGAAAGCGAGGGGAAAATATACTTACTTTATGCTTTAACTTCGCCAATTTCGCTGACGAATTGTTGCAGAAACCTACAACATCTTGAACTTTCCCATCCAGAAGATTGAATATATTATTGACAAACACCTTTGTCACAGATTTATTTGTGGTCTTGTTGCTTACGTATTTTTCCGTGCAAAACGATTCATAAATATCTATGTCAACATCCTCCATTCTTAACACTCTAATGAAACTCATGTTAAGCTGACTGACTGACCTGGATGTTTTATAGCTGCAACCGTCTACTAGAGACATATGTGCAGCTTTTATAGACACCATATCGGTGTCCATTTAGTTCCTTCAGGGAGGGGAAGTATGCACACCCTCCCCTTAGGGTTCAAGTGCTTAATTGCACCATATTTTAGTCATTAACAGGCGTTCCCCTGAATTACTAAAAAGTAACTATCAAGGGAAATGGCAGCCTATAGGGTGGGTAGGAATGGCACTACACACACCCACTCCTACTCTAGATACCAATCAAAGCAGCAGCAATGGTAGCGAAGGAAAAGTTTTCCCACTTCGCTAGTAATGTACATGTCCGGAAGAGGCAAAGGCGGAAAGGTCCAGGTTAGGAAGCTCCAAGGCACTGTAATCATCGTCCAACACGAAGAGAAGGCGAATGCACACCCGGACCCGATACGAAGAAACACGAGGCACACCCTAAGTAATTTGCTAATATACAACCTCATAGGACATGTACCAGAGTGTATGTGCTATATTATGTTGTGTTATGCATTGTTTTTGATGTTATTTATTATGTTACATTAATTTGCAACATTGTGTTGCGGGAACCTGATAGTCCTGGATTAAGACTACCTTATATTATCTAATAGGGACATATGTGCATGTACGTATGTGTGTGCTGTCCATGAGGTTGCATTCCCTTAGACTTGTGACAATTTATCCAATTGTACTAGTGGATGTTCCTATTCACCAATAATGTGTAAGTCACCTATGTAATTGTGTCAAGAATATATAAGTTACTGAATTTTCAAAAAACTTAATATTATATCAGTAAGTAAGTACAGAGCCAGCAGCTCGGTCTATTTATATCGGTTCGCATGGTCACGCAATTTCTCGAGAAAAAGCGCAACAACTCGGGATTCCGAATTGTTACGCTATTCCAAGTTGGAGCCCAACAACATCACTATATACCAACTTTCCGCATGCAGTTGGTATTGAAGCGTGTACAAATTTTTTTGATTACAATCCTAATAATAGCCCACTATCTTGTAAAGATATTTGTTCAATATTAAAACTTATCTTGGAAAATAGTTATTTTCAATTTAATAATACGAAATACATATACATAATGGGTACGGCAATGTGTATTAATATGGCTCCTTCATACACTTTCCTCTCATGGTTAAATTTGAAAGGGAATTTCTTCAAAACGAAAAGTTGAATCCATTTCTTTGGTTCAGATATTTCGATGACATTTATATCTGGAAGCAGTCAACCGAAGAACCGTAAAATTGTATTGATCACCTAAATCATTTTCACCCGACAATTCAATTTACTTATACTACATCTAGTACGCATGTTTCATTTTCAGATATAATTGTGATATAAAATATTGATAACACTATCTCTGCAAATATTCATATCAAGGAAACTAATTTCCACCAATATGTCAATAATCTTAAAGGCATACAACCTAAGATTTTCGACTTTTTTGTTCTTGCAAATGCATGATATTATGAAAAGTATAGTAGAAATGATGAGTAATTACAAGTCATTCAGTTTCAAAAAATGTACATCTGTAAGTTTAATCAATGAAAATAACGATTTTCTGTACGGATTGCTAATTAATTATGCAGAAACGGAATTTACCGACATTCTCCGTAGTCGCAGTGTCACATGAAGTCGAGGTAAGCATATGTTTCGCTTTTGAGTAATTATTGCCCTATTCTTCGTCTGTCCTTCTCCTTAGTTCATTATAGTCATCCACAATATATGTATTGCTTATAGATTTCTTATTATATATGATAAATTACAAGTAGGCAAAAAAGTTAATACGATGGAAAATCCTGACAATAAGAGGTTCCTTTAAGGGGCGATACTTGAAAGTGTTTACTTGTCGTGTTTGTGAGATTGTGTTACGTTGTAAGATAAACCAACTAAAAATTTGATAATTTGTATCATTGTAATCAGAACCACTATTAAAAGGCAGTAGAAGAAGATAATACCACCGGGGGAAATGGCATACTGCTAATAGGCAATTTATTTTATGGACTTAATGGATACCCAAGTCCTGGCAACAGACATGTCATTCCAAGCTGTTGTGTATGGCGTATAATGGATAAATAATTTTGGCCAGTACCATTTTGGATTTACTCAAGGAAGACTTGGGGGATCTATCCAATGATATGATGTGTGAATAATGAAATTTATGTTTATTTTAAGTTGTATAAAGCATTTCTTTTGTAGTATTCAATTTTTATTTTGCATGAACAAGTTTTGTTAAAAATTGTTTTCGCTACCTACCCACTAAAGAATGATTATATGTATGGTTATGTTTTGAAAGCAACTGTGAGGAGACTGCTTATTAAAAACATGAATTGAAGTTGACTAGCATTGTCTTGGGATGCAAAGGATGTAATCAACAAAAGTACACTGGTGAACATGATTTTAATTGTGCATATACAGAAACACATTAAGTTAAATGATAAATAACGCATAGTCATGAGTTGAGAATGCAAAACTTGTTGCAGTGTTTCATGAATAAAGATTGGCTTGTAAATATCAACAGAACTACAAACACTAGGATACTATTCTATCCAGATACTGCTCATTAATTTCAATTAGATGTGAAAAAAATTGGCTCTGGAAACAGAATAAGGTTTTTAAGACTTAAATACTAGTTCATCAAAAGCAACATTGAATGCTTATATCACATAATATGTGCATCATCAGCCGTCTTATTACAACTAAATTAAATATACTTGACACCAATTAAATGCATCAAATTTTCAGTTTTTTAAATGTGTTCATAATTATACCCTTTATATAAATACCCAGATGAATGTACACAACTGCATACACTGTAAAACTGTTATATATTATGTAATGTAGTAAACTTATATATGTACAAATGTGCATGTACAGACATAACTTTAACTCAAGAGTACAGTCAGGCATAAAAATGAAGGATATCATCTAAGAATAATTATGGCATATAATATATAGAGATTTTCTGTGTTATTTAGGTTGGGTGGGGTGCTCCCAATATTATTTAAATTATTACAAAAGACCTCCCGGCTTGTTTTTATGAGGAATTGAAGTAGTGATAGAAAGATGCTATGCTCAGAGCTCCCAGTCAGTGGTGCCGACAGTTAAATTAATGAATACACAAAATGTGAAAGTCAAATAAACAACAATTTAATATCATTAAATAACAGTCATGTCTCAAATGAAACTCAAATTAAAACCCTATCACTCGTCTTTAACTCGACCAAGTTATGGCCTATTTTATCATCTGACTGTAATTGATTTTCCTCCTGTCCTGTGTTCCTACTCATCTGCATGATCTTTCTCTGGACTGGTAGTCCAATTGCCTCCAGTCCGTCTAATGTCTGCCTCCGTTCTTCCTTTCTCTTTGTCTCTCAGAGACATTTTATTTGAGAAACTAGTGTACCATTACTATAACAGATTGATTACAGACATCCCATTTCAAAATACTAGACAGTTCTATAGAAATTACATTGATGTTTTAGTATCTTGTGCTTGTTTTTTTTTTTATACTTTTGACAAAAGTGATTACCATTTACTCAATGCCAAACTTTAGTACATCACCTAAACAAACTACTGCAGAGAAACAAATATTGAAATTAAGCCCATGCCCTCACCCCCATGTATGTTTCCTATTGCATTTATTTTAAAATTAGGGTAGCTAGGCACACACACACACACACACACTGATTAGTATATATAATGTAAGAAGTACAATGCAAAACTGGCTCAGATATACATATCAAATTCAGGAATGCAGGGGTCATGCTACCAGTGTTGATACTAATTAGCCTATACAGACAAACAAACTCTTACACATTCACAGGGGTGTTTTGATTGCTAATTGACCATTAACCCCCTTTGCAACAATATATCACTGCTCAAGTTCATGAAATTGGGCCTACTATACAGTGATGGAAATACACTGTATGCCAAATTCTGTTTCAAAATTGTAACTGTGTGTGTGATTTGGATTTTTAACATACCTTGAACAATTTTTGAGTCATATTACTATGCTGTTTGAAGTGTGGCAGTTTATAGTGATGTCTAGCACTGAGGCATCATGCAGCAGACATGTAGCATGAGATCCCACCCAGTTACATTATCCTGACAGTAGGACGACCAGTCCATACACTAACCTCTTAATGCTGAGCACCAAATGAGGCAGCTGTTAATACCATTTTTATGTGTTTGGTATGACTTGGCCAGAGATCAAGTACCCCAACCTCTTGCATATGAGGTGGATGCTCTTAACACTAGGCCACTGGAACGGTCAACACCAGTATGTAAATAGTAATTTGTTAACAAATATAGTCGGTGAATATCATTTCTAATTTATTTATTTTTTTAATTAAAAAAAGACAGAAGTTAACAGCATTATTTTCTTTATAAAATCAGTTTACAACTGTATGTGAACCTTTAATGGCATGTTTTGCGGGAGCAATTAAATCAAGATGAAGAGTATGGATTGAAGTCATTTGCTCCAATGTACATTTTATTCTTTTTCAAAGTCTACTAGAAATCTTTCTGACTGCAATTTTACACAAAACATTTAGAAAATAAAATTATTAAAAAGTATTTTATTATGCAATAATACAGACTTGTAATTACATGATTTTAATCTTGTTACTTCTATAAGATTAAATGATTTACAATGTATAGCCTCTGCTGTGCTTTTTATTATACATCATAAGGCCAAATACACTGCATTTACCTCAATCTAAACATACATATAAGACAAGTATAAATGCAATGGGTATGAAAAGTTAGAAAAGGTCTTACATCTTGTTGTTAAAATGCATGTTTTTTTTAAAAGCTTTAAGAACATAATCAACAGTGGTCTGAAGATATACTGCTACATGGAAATCAAACAGATGCTGGACTTCAAGAAAGACTTAGTCAAAGTCTATATGGGTCCATGGTAGGGAGCATTTCTTACCATACAATCACTAGAATAGTCTCTCCATAACAATTTGATATCAACAGTTGTTACCTGACTAAAAGGCCTAAATCATTTTAACTTAAAATGAGATTTCTGCTTTGTAACAATCTCTTCTGTAAGTGGTGGTGGTATTGGAGCAAGTACATCAGATATTCACCTAGGATCATTTATGTCCAAAACAACTGGCTGGTTCATGCCAACTCTATCATCTAACCTCATTTCAATATTTTCATATTTATTTCTGGAATATACAGGTACTGTTGATCAGCTTTCTTTGGGTATGCAGACCATCTCTCACTTTTTTGTTGAATGACCTTTGGTATCTGACAAGAAAATGCAAACATTTCACTGACAATGTCATTTTATATTTTTTTTAATTCTCAAAAGTCCTAATAAAAACTGCATACAATTACATGTAACAAATCATTTTGCTACAGATGAAAATGTCAAAATAGCAAATCTGTATCTTACCCATATATCATAAAAATGTTTAGATTCTTTACAGAATTTTCTAATTACATTAGACTAATTCTAACCAAAATTGGTTTTTGAAATTTATTTTAAAAAATGTCTTCTGTAAAAGATAAAATTGTACCAAACAGATGGTTTATCAACTTTCAGGTAAAGCATTAATATTTTAACAAAGATGAATTATTATGTTTACAAGAATAAAGTTTGTTACCTTATTGTTCCATCTGTGTTTACAATCACATCTCTGTCAATATGATTGTTATAATCAAGAGCTGCCAACAGATTCCTAGCTCTGAAAGCTGATGACTTATATGAATGTCTTTTGGAGGCATACAATAAAATCAAACTTCTGGAAATTCTCCAGTTCTGCTGTACTTCTGAAACAAAGTAAAATGACTAAATAAATAAATTGATTCAGATGCAGAGAACTATTAACATTTATAAATCCCCATTAATCTGTTTCGATGAAAATGCCAATGTACAGTAGCATGATACAGGCAGAGAATAATCAACTCATTCCACCCATACTATTTTTTTTCCTTGTCACCTGGGGGTAGGGAGCGCATTTGTGGGCTAATTTTGAATATATTGAAATACATCTGTTTCCAAGAGATTTGATTAGATATACACCTAGGTGTGCTAGAAACATCATTCGGCATAAGGGTAAAAGTGGGAGTTTTTCCTTCTTCTGACCCATCATTTTCCTCCTGGCCACTTTTTACTTCCATCCCTAATTTATCCTACTTTTGCAATTGTTCACCTATATGTGTATAGCTCAGACCGGTGTGAATTAGATTGCAAAAAGCAAAAAAGTAAAAAGTCCAGAAACAAAATCTGATTCCAACTATGGACATGTGTGCAAAAATCGGGCAAAGCTTGACCCCTCCCTCCCTGTACACATGCATACTTTTTATTTACACACACACCATCTGCATACATGCGATTGCCCTCCCCATTCTGTAGAACAGCCAATATTTAATCCACACAGAAAAGATCAAGGATTAACAATAATATGTATTTAATGTAACAGATAGTCCACCAATGTTGAATGTCTGGCTGCATCAAAGAAATAAACAGCATAACTTTAAAAAGTTTGTCTATTGTCCACTAAAACTCAAACACCAACTGAACCCAGTCAAGAAGGTTACTTATTAGACAAATTACTATCGAGGTATATGTGTACGTATATTATCAGTAGACCACCCACCCCCATACACAAGCATATGCATTTGGGTAAACCCCCCTTGTCCTCTCCATGTGTATTAAATGAACAAACCATAACTATGGCCTCAGTGTGGTTTGTATTTTTAATACAATGTATTCATTTTCTTTCTGTGATAACCAGTATATTCATTATTTCAATTATGCATTGATACTATATTTAAGATAAATTGTAAATACACAATTTTTACTTTTTTGATAATACACAGAAAAGAAAGCTTTTGTGGGAGCAACTTTCTGTTTTATACACAAATACCATCCACAAATACCAATACAATACTATACATTACTTTTAGTTTAGTTACATATATCATAATGGTTGTTTTTTTAGGATAATTAACTCAAATATTCCCTTTTATGTATGTATCACAAATTGTTTTGTTAGTATACTTTCTCAAATGGGTTGATAAAACTTTTAGACTTTTCCATCAACTTCAGACAAGATTGAATCTCTTAAAGTAAAATTTTGAAATGTGTAAATACTAATGTTGAACTTGGGAATCTTAAGTTTTGTATCAAAATTATCATTTATCTTGGTTATTAAGACCTGAATGATAATGATTCAAGAAATAATAATAATAACTTATTTAAAGGGGTGACTAATTTAGTCAAAGACTATTCTCCCTTGAGGCCCTTTAACTAAACTACATACAGCATGATGAGGAACATATCAATAACAAAAAATAGACATATGCCAACAAACAATTTACAATAAAAATAATATTCTAAATAAAACAAACCAGATTTTAACAAAATGTACAATCTTTACCAACTGCAAACTATTAAACTAATATAGAATGATACATTTCCAGGTAAATCCTTAGATGTGCATCTACCAAAATATTTGTAAACAAGTAAATATACATACAATTTTTTTTAAAAAATGTAGTAATACTTACACAGATGCCATATTTGATTATGATGTGGTTATATCAGACACAGCAGGAATTTGTATCCTATGATTTGTTGGCCCAGGTGTAGAAATTGTGGCCATGTCTTCTGTGACATTTTTCTGATGTTTTCCTTGCACAGCCATTCAATTCATTACCAAATATAGAAAGGGAAAATAAATGTTTTATTAGACACAATAATAATATATACTTTACAAATAATAGTATTCATAATATATACTTAACTGTATTGCATTACTTTCATTTACAGCCATCACCATTTACATTATATATAATTTGTTTTATTTAAAAACAAAAAAAACCTAAGTGACTGCTTGCCTCTAAATAAAGTCTTATGGTTGCAAGCGAAAATGATCATCATTAATGCCCCTTTGATGGCCTCAAAAATAGCAGCAGTGGTGTACGTACATGCGGTTTTCAGCGATATTGTTGCAGGGCTGTGACATTTTATTTCAAGCTAAATGGAATAATGTCAGTTTATATAAAATATGTTATTTTACGAGTTTTGATAAAGAGTTAATAATACAGATATAAAATAGCGGTATAAAAACTTGACTGTTTAGTGTTCATTGCAAAATTGAGACTCACCAGTATCCAGCAAGAATTTGGCGACCTCTGGATTAGTTTCCAGGCTCAAAGTGGACTTCTTTTTATTCCATCGTTCATGCTGGTCACCAATACATATGCGTGTGCTGCCATAATTTGCCCAAAGAGCTTTTTTTTCCCCTCCTTTCAGAATCTAAGTTTTGGTTTTCGATCTAGTTATGAACACGCCATTATTTTTGTAAACACGTGTTTGCGCATGGCTAAAATTCTTAATCTTCGGGAGAGGTCAACACAGAGGTTACATGAATATAGGCGTGGCAAACAGCGAATTTTTGTCTGCAGACAATAATTCAGAATCGCGTTTTTTATCACAAAATTTCCGATACTAGCCTGATTTCGGCCTCAGAAACAGCCCGAATCGTAATTATTCATCTAATTAAGTAATCGTGAACTGAAAAAATAAATACATAATATAATTCGTTTTTACTTAGGTTGTATGCCTTTAATGTCATCTCATGTCATTAAAAACGGTATACCACATAGCCAGTCGAAAAGATACCAACGTATTATTTCAGATGATTGTCAATTACAAAATTCGTTGAATAAATTCCAAACATATTTACAAAAAATAAATTATCCTACACATACTATTGATTCTGCGCTGAACAAAGCCCTTTATATGAGAGAGAGAGAGAGAGAGAGAGAGAGAGAGAGAGAGAGAGAGAGAGAGAGAGAGAGATGTAATTCCTTTCACAATACAATCGAATCCTTCATTATCTAATCTATGTCGTATAATTAATAAAATTTAGTCTGCTAAATTTCTCAAATAAATTTATCAATTTACCAGCGTAAAAACACTTTACAATAATAAATCAATTATCGCTTAAAGAAGACCTAAGAATTTGCAAGATTTTCTTTTATTAGTACTAAACAGATGGAAAAGAAAAAGAAAAAAGAACATTTTTGTCATCTAAATGTAACATACACCGGTGCTCTTGATGTGCAAATAGAAGAGAAACTACTATGAATAATCATCGCTTTCATATATAAAATTATAGAGATCCGCAGTTTTCATCAAATATTTCAACACAGTTTAACACCAATAATAACTCTCTAAGGGAATTGTCTTTCATGCCGAAATGTTACAACCAGTGTATATCACAAGGATTATGGACGTTTCGCCCCATGGACGTTTCGGCCCAAGACATTTCGCCCCACTTCAATGGACATTTCGCCCCACTTCAATGGACATTTCGCCCCACATGGTTAATGGACGTTTCGCCCCATGGACGTTTCGCCCCATGGACGTTTCGGCCCACATCAATGGAAATATCGGACATTTATATAAATTCACAACCATTACAAAATGATCAAAAATATAATGTAATGAGAGAAATGACACACACCAGCAAGCATAAAAATAAAAAAATCCCAAATTCTGTCTCAGTATAATGATAATGCAAGAAACGACACACATCTGCAAGCATACAACAGCAAAAATCCCCAATTAAATTTAATATAATAAAACAATGACAAATTATCATTGTATTGATTGTATCCAAAAAGAAAATATAATAATAAAACATGGGTAATTTGACTTAGTGGCTGTCCCTACACGGAAAACTGACTTTTTTTTTATCCACTCGAGGAAAAAGGAAATTAATATATAGTGCTGGATATAGTTTTGTTGTTAAGCGTGAGCTAAAGAATGGAACCATCGAATGGCGTTGTAGCGTGCGTGGGAAGAATACGCAATGCCCTGCAACCGTGCGACAGACAGAAGCCGACTTTTTGCCAAGTCATCAGAGCCATAGCCACACTGCCACTCCTGGGTTGTTAGCAGCCGTTAAAATCAAAACCGAGGTATTTTGCAGAACATGATTAATCTGTATAAATACTTTGTCTATTCTATCAATATATTATTAACAGTATATGTTGGTTAAATTTTAATCAATTTACTTATAATTAATGTATGCTAAATCCAGAAATATCGCTTTATTGTCTACATTAAACGAGATTATGTTGGTCTTCGTCTTCCAATCGTTCTGCTATATTAACTATGCAGTATTGAAAAGTTATACTGTGCCAATAATGACAAAATTTCGTCACTCATATATCCATACAAATATCTGTCCATACATACATACATACATACATACATACATACATACATACATACATACATACATACATACATACATACTATATAAGGTTTTGTTTTCATTTAGGCCAAGTTATTAGGGAAAGATAATTTGTTTGAAACAGCCCATGCACTGGTTAATGAGGCTATAGAAAGAAGTTCATGGAGAACCATTACAATCTGAGGCATCCAGGGTAGCTGAGACGAACCTAGTTAGAATGATCAACCGGACCAGGTCCGCAACCAGACCAGAAGATCCCAGAGATCTTACGTTTACTGTAAGTGAATGATTTTTTTCTGTATAAAATCTGTGGTTGCATTGTATTTTAACATTTTTTTCTCTATATATATTAATTCGTACTCTACGTGTTATTTATTTCTATTTATAACATTCTGCCAAGTATTATCGAGCATTCTCTTAAAGAACCGTTCTGTTTCTTGTATCTTTATAACTCTCTCTCTCTCTCTCTCTCTCTCTCTCTATATATATATATATATATATATATATATATATATATATATATATATATATATATATATATACACGTCCAGATCTAAAAGCGATTTAGAAAATCGGTTATCAAATTAATTATTGTACAAGCAAATAAAAGACACTAAACTATACTGAATTTCAGTATGTCCATGAATAGTTTTACTTTTTCCCTTCCATTTTCAGGTTTTTCAGTCAATCAAGGACCTGTTGCCTGAATCGAAAGTAACTTCATTTGTTGTTGACTTCGAAAAGGGTCTTTGGCAAGGGATCAGAGCAGTTGTCTAATGTTGTAGAGCGCTTAGAGCTTCTAAAGATTAGGCGCTCTATAAAGTCCTCATCATTATTATTATTATTATTATTATTATTATTATTATTATTATTATTATATTTGTATTTCAATTTCTTATTTTAGTAGCAGATGTTTTACTTAAATGCAATTTTTTTAAAAATCATAGATAGTTACTCTTTAGAAGTATACTTTTGCGCATCACAATTTGACACTTCTAACCTGTATTGAAGTGTAATTTTGACTAGTTATGTGTGTTGATTTAAAAATACAAATACATGCCTCATATTTCAAAAAAATAAATCTCAGAAACCATTTTTATATCTCGTTATTGTTAATTAAAATTAACATTCCTCGCCCCCCCCCCCCCCCCCCGTGTTTCTCCTTGTTCGCGATATGTTGGGCTATTATGTGCACAGCTTTGAAAAGATGTAATGAAGAACCTTCGGGATATAGAAATGAAGTACATTAATTTGGACTGTTTCTGTCAGCAGTTCAGTCGAGTAATTAGATCAGATTTATAGCTAGTTTTAAAAAATCCAAAGTAACAATGCCAATAAATGGCAAGAGATGAAAAGCAAATTAAACCGATCTTGAAAAAAAATTACGCTCGCTGATTGGGTAAACGAACAGCATGATTGATAAGTGGCGATATGTCAATTTCCTACAAACGGTAAAAAAAATGGTTTTCATCAGCTTGTGTAACAGCGAAAATAAAACTTGAGTAACAGCGAAAATAAAAGTGCTGCCGCATAGAAATTGATCACTGTAAACGATAGATTAATTTCTGATCAATATTATTAGATAAATGAAGAAAAAGGGAAAATATTGTCTGATATAACGCATGCTGAATGTAATTGAAATCTAAGAATTTAATAATTTAAATCTTAACGGTAGGCCCCTAAAGTAAAATGAAGACAATAGTGTAATGGTAGTGAATTTTTATAAATGTCCGATATTTCCATTGATGTGGGCCGAAACGTCCATGGGGCGAAACGTCCATGGGGCGAAACGTCCATTAACCATGTGGGGCGAAATGTCCATTGAAGTGGGGCGAAATGTCCATTGAAGTGGGGCGAAATGTCTTGGGCCGAAACGTCCATGGGGCGAAACGTCCAGGTACCATATCACAACATATGACACTTAAAAAAATGGTATGCATCAACAATAATCATTTATATGGTTGAATTTTTATAATAAACGTACAAGTAAATTTTGGTTAGCAAATCTCAAGAATTTGCACGATTTTTTTAATAGTACATAAATAGACAGAAAAGAAAAAAAAAACAAACATTTTCGTTGTCTAAATGTAGCATACATTGATGCGATGTGCAAACATAAGAGACATTCTATTATGAATAATCATCACTTTCATATATACAATTATAGAGATACTCAGTTTTCATGTAACAAAATACGTTGTCCGTTTCTTTTAAAACATTTCGTACCAGAATTAGCACAAATTAAATGCGAAATTGTTCAACCGTTCATTGTTAACAGTTGATTTATTATTTAACTATTTTCAATGGAATTTAATCGTGAGTTTTCTTTTCAATAGAAACAAGCCGGAGTTAGAAATACTGAAATGGTTTCACTAAAATACAGACATAATACAATGACATGATATTGCTCACGGAGGAAAGATCACAATTACCGGATACAAAATACCATATCAAAGAGGTGCATATGTCCACAAGAATTAGCACAATGCCATTGTCTTTCATTCGACGCGGAGAAAAGAATTGCAAATTTTATAGATTTAATAAGTTACTAAGTTGAAGAAAAATAACAATAAATAAAGCCTTGACAACCATGCGGCGAAATCTCAGAATTATTATATATTATCCTTGGGGCGAATTCTCCAGGCATTTAAAAGGTTTTTCTCCAGTGTGCATCCTCGTATGTTTTTTCAAACTACAACTATCATAGAACATTTTATCACAAACCATGCACTTAAATGGTTTTTCTCCTCTATGCCTTCTCATGTGGATCTTCAAGCTCCAATTGTGACTAAACATTTTTTCACAAACTTCACATTTGAATTGTTTTTCTCCTGTGTGCACCCGCATGTGTATTTTCAAATATTCACGCTGACTGAACATTTTATCACAAAAATCACATTTGAATGGTTGTTCTCCGGTGTGCATTCTCGTGTGGTTTTTTAACTCGTCATTCCGACTGAACATTTTATTGCAAACTTGACATTTGAAAGGTTTTTCTCCAGTATGTATTCTCATGTGCCTCCGTCGATCTTGATTCCGACTGAACATTTTATCGCAAACTTCACATCTGAATGATTTTTCCTCTGTATGTATCCTCATGTGGCTCCGTAAAACATGAATCCCACTGAACATTTTATTGCAAACTGCACATCTGAATGGTTTTTCCCCAGTATGTATCCTCGTGTGCTTCTTTAAATCACCACCATGATAGAACATTTTATCACAAAATATGCATTTAAATGGTTTTTCTCCAGTGTGTATCCTCATGTGGCACTGTAGCTTATCATTCCTACTAAACATTTTATCACAAACTTGACATTTGAAAGGTTTTTCTCCAGTATGTATTCTCATGTGCCTCCGTCGATCTTGATTCCGACTGAACATTTTATCGCAAACTTCACATCTGAATGGTTTTTCCCCAGTATGTGTCCTCGTGTGCGTCTGTAAATCACAACCTCGATTGAACATTTTATCACAAAACGTGCATTTAAATGGTTTTTCTCCAGTGTATATCCTCATGTGGTACTGTAGCTGATCATTCTTACTAAACATTTTATCACAAACTTCACATTTGAAAGGTTTTTTCTCAGTATGTATCCTCGTCGGCTCTTAGCAATGCCTCTGGCTACATTTCACACGCTCGATCAACGATATATAAACCTAATTGAGAAACAATAAATAAAATATAATGCCCCCTGGCTACATTTCTCACGTCTGAGCACCCACGTGACAAACTGTTACAGGCACTTGCTCTGCTTTGACTAAGCGGATTTTCATTTACACATATATCAACCGCGTGTTAATTCCTTACTATGGCATTTCATTCATAATACACTTAGAAATACACATCATTGAACTAACACAGAGAAAGCCTGAAATTCGATAACTGATGTTGAGAGATGACATTTAGGAAGCTTTGAAGTATTGTTACAAGTTTTACCTCTATAGTTAGTAGCTTACTTTATTATGTAAGAATATTACTCAATTTATACAAACACAAAGGGGGCGAGTTGAAATTTTTCTCTTCTCTCTCTCTAATCCCTAGTGCTAAGGCACTAAATTTTTCTTTGTTTCAACCAAATGGAAATAATAAAGACTAAGGCCCTATAAACAACTTCCAACCAAATAGTTTGCTTAAAACTATTCAAAATTCTTCAAAAACTTGTCATAGTCTAATGTAGACTATTTGGACACAATGTTTACGACCGCATCGACAATGACTTTCCATATGACTTACGGTAAAACACATCACAATTAGACATATATTAGGGATTAATGCCACAGCATTTAAAAATTGTTAGATAACAAAGAACACATAAATTATTTAAATAAAGTACACCTTTTGGATATTGTTTTTCACTTAATAAATATTCTATTCTTTAAAATATTTGAAATTCCACTTACACGTTAGTTAAGGTTACAACTCATATGATATGATATATTTAGTGCTAGTCCATACAAAATACTGTACAAACACACAAGCTAAAAATACAACCTGCACACATAATGGACAAGAATGACTCTAGCAAAGTCAACTGGGAAATAATTATAGATAATAATAACAAATGGGAAAGGAGAGGAAATTGGCCCTGGAATTTATATAATTCTAAGGGAAAAGAGTACAATCCTAAGTTTAAGGAACAAAAAGACTGTAAAGAAATCCTTATTCTCTGTGGCACTAAGGAGAATTGGAAAGTATTATCGGTTGAAATTCCATTATGGGTAATTTAACTGTAATGATTTGACAAACAAAACAAAGATCAACAGTCATCTAAATTTATTTTATTAAATAAAATGGAAAACATTTAAACATACACTATAATAGCACACATGGGTGGACAGGGATCCACTACAAGTTTTATACATATTCATTATAGACGGTGTTCCTCTTCCGACTCGAACCAGCTGTATGTGCTGGGGAGAGACACGAGGATCAACATCCCCCCATGTTTTACTCTCTGATTAGATAAAAGTTAACATATTATTTGCTGAAAAAAATATCTGACGATGCAAAGCTTAAACGTCTGACAGTAAAATGGCTATAACTTATAGTTATAATTCAAATTTTTCAGTAGTGACAGGAGTACTCTGTTTTCGAGTTTGTAATATATCAAGTCGACTTGTGCCTGCCTCTATATATATATATATATATATATATATATATATATATATATATATATATATATATATATATATATATATATATATATATTGATGCATCTTAATAAATATAGTCTTGCAATGTCAACACCAGCATATGAGCTTTTCCTGTTCTTGTTATGAATTTCTGGGAATATTCATTTTTCCTTTTATTTGCAGAAAGCAACATGCCAAGCAGTCAAAAATGTGCAGTTATAGGATGCAGTATTAAAACAAGCATATAATGGACTGGCATAATGAGTACCGCGAACTTCACGAGCGAAAAAGGATGTTTTGTGAATGCATACGCCCTATTAAACCGTATCCATTCCCAACGGAGAAGAAAGATTCCGAAAAGAGGAAAAAAATGGATCTCAAACATCAGTAGGACATCACCAGCAAGTAAAAAGACATGGACTCTAAAGCCTGAGGATATGGTGTGTAACAAGAATTTCATGCACGGATACCCCACTCAAGAAAACCCAGATCCGAATTTACTTATGGGGTATGACAAAATAAAATAAAAAAATCTGCACGGAGAGTATTGTGTAAAATTCAGCCACAATTGGAACAGCAGTCATTGCACAAATGGAAAATATCCAAAGTTCAATCTGGAGTAGATTTTGATAATACAGAGAACATTAGTATGTGCCAGAATCATGAAAGTTCCTCTGATATTCACACTCACAGAGATGTAAAAGTGCAGACTGACATGAAAGTGATCTCAGATATCTGTGTTCAGACTAAGTATCATGAAAACACACAACAGTTTGATCACAGTTATTCAGTACAGAATTGTGATAACTGTAGAATGAAGATAAAATCATCAATTCATTGACACAAAAAGTAAGAAATAAATAACCAGAAATTGCGTGGTTCAGTGGAGTACTGGTACTTACAGAATGATAAAAAAAATCAGATTTTACACTGGAATTCATGACAAAACTACTTTTTATGCCCATATGGATTCCTTTCTTCTGATGCTGAAAATTTGCGTTACTGGAAGGGAAAGAAGACATCACAGTCTGTTAACAAAGGACGTATAACTTCCCTCTATAAACAGAGGAGAGACAATAAGCGAATTCTATCCGCAAAGGATGAACTTGTCCTTGTTTTAATGAAACTTCGCTTAGGAATCACAAGTGAAGATCTAGCAGATAGATTCAGCATATTTGAGGGATTATGCTCTCAGATTCTTAATACCTGGGTCAAATTCCTGTCAGATAAATTGAGAGGTTTGGTCCAGTTTCCCCCAAATGAAGTGGTTATGCGTAATATTCCAAAGGCATTCAAAAATGAATATGCAAATACAAGGGTCATCATAGATTGTACAGAGATATTTATTGAGCGTCCCAGAGATCTGTATATACAGGCAGTGACATGGTCTGATTACAAAAAGCATAACAATGTAAAATTTCTAGTTGGAATAACTCCATTAGGTATGATAAGTTGCATATCTGAAATATGGGGCGGGAGGGGATCAGATAAATTTGTTAGATCCATATGACCTAATTATGGCAGATAGAGGATTCCCAATTAAAGAAGAACTATTGCTACGCCGTGCTCGCCTTGCCATTCCACCTGGTGCACGGGGTAAGAAGCAAATGGCCTCACGTGATGTTAAAATAACCAAAAAAGTTGCAAATCTTAGGATTCATGTGGAACGAGCCATCAACCGACTTAAATTTAAAATGTTCAAAATTTTGAAGTAAACTCTTCCAATTACACTGCTACCAATTATTGATGACATTATCAATGTAATTGCTGCAGAATGTAATTTGCTTCCACCATTAGTCAGTTCTGAATAATGCAGAAATATCACCAGTTACCTTAGGTTCTCTGATGTAACAAGTTCACTGTCACTATTACCAAAACTAAGTAAAATAAAATTTGATTTCTTTTTGTTTACCATAGCAGGGTTCGAAATTAGCGGTAGTCCGCTAGCCCAAGGCTAGTATATTTCCCGTCGGGCTGGTAACTTTCATAATGTTAATAGTCCGACGGACTAGTAAGTTTTTTGGTTATCAACAGTCAGCGTTTGTTTACTCAATAACCTAATAAAGACGTGCCTTCGGCCAATGTTCTTTAGAATCAACGCAGTGACCGTTGTAAACACAAGCTATTGGACAATTCGGACCAAAGACAATTCGGGACCTAGGAAATTAAATTAACAAAACTTTGGGTACTGAGAATTAGAGATTACACGCAACTTTATTGTTAGCACATGTGACGTAACTGAGTGGAATTCTACCGTATCAGTTTCTGATTGCCATCCATATGCCACAAGGCAAGAGGGGACGGAACTGAATATACCCATCGCTCTATACAACGTAACTGCCTCAATTGTTGTCCAACCACAATGTTAAGAAACAGGAAATAAACAAACAGGCAATTTCTACTATGAAAACAAATAACACCCACACCCCACAAACTAAGCCAAATAACGATAATGCCACCCCAATAACAACAGGAAAATCAAGGCCGACAAATACCACAGACCAGAATTTACGTATATTAAAAGCAGATCAACGCAATTCATCAACCTGTCTACCAATAGTATTGCAAAAGCCATAACAAAAATCCACCCAGGCCAAAGTAAAATAATTAGACCCAATAAGGATTACATAATTATACATTGTAGTACTAGCAGCCAAGCAGCTAAGTATATGGAAATCGAAACAATGTGCGAAATGCCAAAGTTGAACAACATCATAAAACCAGGACTACACCCAACCCCAACCCCCTAAACTAATTACCACAAATAAGGACCATTCAACCACAATAACTACCACCACAACAACCACTAAAATACCGCAACCCTTTAAGTACAATGCGGTTCTCAAACTAACGGGACAACTAGGCCAACCCACCAATGACGAAAAAGCAATCAAACTAAAAGAGGGAGGGAATAGTATGCATAAAAACTATCAAATAGGAAACTGAGTGAAAAAGGTAACCAACGTCACCATATTGGAAACCTCGCCCCCCCCCCCTACCAACCACTAATCAAGCTAGGAAAATAAGGAACTTGGTACCGAATTGAAAAGTACATAAATAAACCTAGATTATGCCCCAAGTGTCAACACTGTGGTCATTACAAATCCAAATGCAAATTTCCAGCTGAATGCATTAAATGTGTGGGAGAACATAGGGGGAAATGTAATAGACAAAACCCAAAATGCACACACTGCAGGGGCCCCCACCTACCCCAATCCCCAGACTGCCCGGTTTCAGCTAGGGAACACACCATAGTAGGGATCACGTGCTCATTACATCTAGATTACAAAACAGGTAAACTGCACTGCAAAAAAACCCAAATGCAAAACAGCAAAGAACCCATTAAAGAAGTTCAATCAATTAATAAAATAGCCCCACAAAGTAGGACAAACAAAAAAAACAATAACAACAAAACCAGTCAGGCTGACATTATTCTAGAACTGAGTGAAGTCTTCACTAAAATGGACAGACTAATTGACAAGCTGGAACTAAAATACCCAAATATCAAAATAAATATCCAGCTATCAATAACAAATGTCAAAACTCAGCTAGAAAACCTAATTACAGTAAATGTCAGGAAACATCAATGAATTAAGACTCAAATTAAAAAAAACAAACAGTGCACAAACCTTACATCCTCTGCATTCAAGAAACTAAACTTTCTACAAACTCGAAAACATTGCCATCAATACAAGACTACTCCCCAGGTTATTTCCAACATAGAACGGAAGGCCGGGGTGGGGGTGGGGTAACCATATTTATAAATAACATCTTACCATCTGCAACTGTAATACCCATAACATCTAGGGATATCAGCAATTCACTAATAGAAATACAATCTCTATTAGTTAACACCGGGAAAAGTGAATTGCAAATCTTCAATGTTTATGACCCAGGAGGGAATACTAAAACCATCAATTAGCACTAAAAGAGTTAACCAAATGATTTAAATCCGAACTTACATTCATTGGTGGGGATTTCAAAGCCCACAACTAGCTGGAGGGGGATGACGGATGGAAGAGGTAAGTGGGTGGAGACATGGGCCACTGAATCCATCCTATATATACTCAATGATGGTGCAAAAACCAGACTCAATCCGGTTGACGGCACCCAATCCGCCATAGACACCACCCTGTGCACACCCAGAATAGCACAGGTGGCGGAATGCGAAGTGGATCAATCCGATTCCATGTGGAGCGACCACTTCCCCATAATCACCACCCTGCAGATGGCCGTACAATTCGAATCAAATAACAAAATACCCAGGTGGAATTATACTAAAGCCGATTGGGAATATTTTCAAGAAATAATAATCAATATAAATATGCAAGATATAGAATCAGATGACATAGATATCTACTATGATAACATAATTAAGATCATAACTCAGGCAGCCACCAGCAGTATACCCAAAACTAGCGGTAAAACAAGAAAGCTAAGTGTAACGTGGTCGAATGAGGAAATCAAATTACCCAGACAGGCAAAAATGAGAGCTTTAAATAAATTTAAAAGAACGAATATTACAACTCACTTCTTAGAGTGCAAAAATCAGGACAACAAGCTCAAATACTTAATTAAGCAGTCAAAAGAAAAACACTTGGCAAATATACTGCAGTAGTATAAACTTCAGAACTAACCCCAAACAGGTGTGGGATAAAATTAGAACTATCAGGGGGAAGCACACCAATAGCACTCCCGAAATAAACAACACTAGCAACAATAAGGAAAAAGCTGACTCATTTGCCCAACACTTCAAAAACATGAGCAGTAATAACAACCACACCAAGGAATTTTAAAATCACAGGGCTAAAACTGAAATTAAATTCAAGGAACTATTTAAAGACCTGGGACCCAAACTATCGCATCTAAATACAGGCATAACACTATATGATTGGGAGCAGGCACTTAAAACCAAAAAAGAAATTTACCTGGTGAAGACCAAATAGGGTATGTAATATACAAAAACCTACCCATTTACTTGGTTAACTCAATAATAAAAATGCTAAACAAAATATGGGACACAGGACACCAAAAATGGAAAACATCGATAGTAATACCCATGCTTAAATCAAATAAAGATAGAAACGATATCAATTCGTACAGACCCATCTCTCTCACTAGCAACATATGCAAAATAATGGAAACAATTATTACTAATAGACCTAAACACCACCTTGATATCTGAAAATCATTGAGGGTCTAGAAATAAAAGATCCACTATGGATCAATTAATAAGATTAGAAACCGCTATCAAACTGGCATAAAACTCTGTAAGAAAAGCGGATAGAAACTTAATTGCGATATTTCTCGATCTGGACAAAGCATTCGACCTTGTATGGACCAAAGACCTTATAGCCAAATGAAATCATTACGGCATTACGGGTCGGATGTTCAACTTTATAGCAAATTTCCTGACTGCAAAATTATCACTAGTTTAAGGACAACTTATTCTGAAACAGACCCTTGAAAATGGAACTCCACAATGGAGTGTACTCTGCACCACCCTCTTTAATTTAATGATAAACGACTTTGACCAAAAATTGGCATCAACTAAAACTGGATTACCACAATTTGCTGATGATAGTGGACTATGGAGAGCAGACAACCCCTCCAACCACCAACACATGGCTGAAATTCAAACCAGCTTCAAAAACATAGGAAAATATGCTGATAAGTGGTGCATTAAACTATCGCACCAAAAAACGTTAGCTGTACTGTTCACCCCATATAAGAAATTCAAACAATATCCCAAATTAACAATACAAAATAAAGAAATAACATTCGTAAAAGTAGCTAAACTACTTTAGCGAATAGCGGAAAACACAACCCTAGTGAAAATGATATCGTCGTCACTCGGTGACACATTAATATCCAATTATGAGTTTTCAGCGATAGTACGTTTTTATGATTCCGCGATGTCAAAATTAGAAGAACAACATGAGTATAGTAACAATGGCAACATCGCAAGAACGCAACCACTCCAACGAATAGCGGAAAACACAACCCCGGTGAAAACCAGCATGATCTCAATAACCTCAACGAATCCTGAATTCGGTGTTAATTTCTCTACTGCGGTTCTAGTTAAGGAGATAGAACTAGCAAAATTACGAGTGTATCACAGTGGGCCAAATATTAGATCAAAATCATTCGGTGGTCAACAACCGAATATTTCCTTGGTGTTTGCGAGTAAGAATAAACCCGATGGTACTCCAGACAGGAACGTTGTTTCACTACCATCTGGGTCCAACCAAATTGAACAAATTAATAATGAATTACAACGTAGAATACACATCCATTACTGGAAAAGAATCGAAAGTCGCTATAACGGTTCATGAACCAACACTATCATCTGCCATTGAGATAAACTCACCCGGGTATGCCGTAGATATCTATCAGTGTTTTATAAGAACCGTGTGAGGATGGCCTGAAAATCCGCCTCGACAAGAAACCGTTAATTTACCACCTGAACCGAAAAAAATCTGATTATATTTCTGATAAGGATTATCATGGTCATAATAAAGCACAATCTTCCATTTTTTACATATTTTTTTCTTCCTCCAATAATACCCATAATCCTCGTCCTGAATTAACATATATGTTACCGCTAATCGTTTAAGAGCAGTATCAGAAGCTCATAATACAAGATATCTTACAATAGACGAACCAAATGTTACCGGACAGTTCACAAAAATGAATAGCGATTTTGAGCGAATTAAAAATAAATTTATAACGGAAATTAATACAAATTCCTCCCAACCGAAGGTATGTCATCAAGTACATGGAGATATGTAAAAAAATTATCGCCGACATGGAAATTAATTTGCGAACTATTCAAGTTATATTAATTAGGTAATGATCACCCCCAAACGAATTTGCAAAGAAATATAATATACGCGTAGAGGATATTCCCACGCTTAAGTTTCCAGAATATAATGTCTCAGAGATGAAAAAAATCTCTAAATGATGATGGTTTCAAAAGGATTCACGACGCATGAAGAAAAAATAACACAACAACAAACAATAACAATCCTCAAACATAATAATGACCATGACGACAGTGGTAGGCATTTTATGAGATGTTTTGTCTGGAATGTTCTATGGATCGATCTCATAGACACATGCTGGGAACTCAGGAAGATAGTAAGAAGAGAAAGGATGAGTTCCTAGATAAAGAATGTCACATGATAATGGAATGTCTAGGGAATCAGGTACGGAATCTTATGAGACTCTTGCTGGTACGGAAAACCTTATTTATGATGTTAGTCCACTAATGTCGTTTTTTCAAAGAATCTTCTCCATAACGTTTATGAAATAACTCTCTCAAAAGAAAGAGTCACTCATAACGGTGTAGATACGGCTACATCTTTGAGAGAGAGAGAGAGAGAGAGAGAGAGAGAGAGAGAGAGAGAGAGACTCTTAAACGCGTGCCGCCATGATGATAAAACAGCTACATCTGAAATGATAAGGCGAAGATCTATTTCCTCGTCGATAGGAACTGACTTTATATAATTAAACAACACACATATATTGACTACATTCTAGAAACACATCTAAAAATTTTATAATAAAAGTTAATGCAATACATATTATATTTTCCTTTTTCAAGCTTTCCAACTTCATTTATTCGTATAACTTCTGCATTTTAGAATATTATACAAATAGTTAATTCTCGATCAATTTCAAGATAGCCAAAAGTGTAAAATGTAATAAGTGTAATTAATGCAACAATTAATTTAAGGAAATGCATTTTACTAATTTTAAAATAGAATATTGATTTAGAATATATTGCTAGATAATATTCTTTCTTACCTAAAGAATACTTTATTTCAATCATTAAATCAAAACATGAAGTTGGTAGCAATCTCAACCTTACAATAAAAATTACATAAATATAATTAAATATGAATCCTTTAGAACATTTAAACATTCCGTTACAATATATTATAAATAAAAGTATTAAGTGAACAATGTTGCTAACATAACAATTTTTAAAATTTTAAATGTTGCGCCTTGCCTGAAAATGAATTTTCAATTACGCGCGTAAAAGACGTCAGTCATGGCGGAAGATGCAATTACAACATGCCGGAAGTAGTATCCGAATATATTAACGCAGCACAAACGCTGCTAAGGACGCTCCGCAAATAGTGAATTTTGGTATCTCGTGTGATATATGTATTTCGTGGCGAACACTAAACAAACGTTAAAGAAAATAGCCAAGTCTATTTGTTTTAATTTTCAACGTAAAAAATATTAATTTCTTGTGAAAGATTTATGGATTTATATGCCAATTTTTACAGTTTCAGTTAATGTGCAATATTTTGTTCTTTTTTTTAAAATGTGACATGCAACATAGGATCACCATTTATTTCTGCCTCTGACAGTCACTGTGATATTTTAGTTTCAACTCTGCAAGTGTTGCCACTTCTGAATAATTTAATATTTTTCTTTGCTGTTGTCTCCATATGAGAGTTGATACTTTATACAAGAACTTTTAATATACACAATACACCTTTATTTCATTGTTATTATGTACAATTCATGTGTTACTTGTATGCAATTATGATAAATGTGTGAATTGATTTTGTAAAGTGAAAGTCACATTTGGTGTAGATGTGGGTCTATTGGGACTGCTCTATCACTTACATACTTATATTACTTTCTCATGATTCAGTACCATGGTTTTTCACTAGCAAATAATTCTCATTATTAAGATGTCCTGAAATGTCTTGTGATAAATTTTTTCATGCATAATGCTTAATTTGTGATGTTACTTTTGGTTTGTCTTTACCTGTAATGACTTCAGTTTTTCATTTTTTGTTATTAGTAACTTACAATATTTCACATTTAGATTGGGTCAGTCAGGATTGCCCAGTCACCTTAAATCATACTAATAGTTTCAGTGAAATATAGAGCAATAAGTGAAATTCATAATATAAACTTTTAGGAAAATGTTTTTGAGCCCATAATCATATTCAAAATATGAGTTATACTGAACTCTCTGAACATCTGATTGGTGCATTGTTTTCATTAATGACCGCTGTGTGTGACCTTGTAAGAACCAGCTAAGTGGTTTTATCCAGTCACTGGTTCAGTGATAACAGTTTTTACAAATTGTCATGTTTGATTTCTTAATATGAATTGAAATTTATGTAGGTCTTAATACTAAATATGCCATTTATACATTTTGAAGCTTGTAATTTACAATTGTGGGTCGGTTGGGACTGCCCTATCACCCATAAGCCTATTTTGTTTTTTGTGTCACATTTATTACTATTGAACTATAGACATTTATTGGTCATTATAGTTTTACAAGGAATGTTTGTATACAAGCAAAATGCATTTGTTAGGTACAAGCCATTGTTCATGACATCTTCTCCTTTACATATTTCCTGTTAACTTCAGTATTTGGTAACTGTTTTAATTGCTTGAAACTTCTAATGTCTGAAAATAAATTGCAAAAATACCTCCTAAGGCCAGTCCCAGTTCCACAAGTGGAGCAAAGACAAAAGATCATATTTCTTTCTGATAACAAAGGGTTTAATTTGAGGAGGCAGCAGGAAGCCTTGAAAGCAAAATTTATGTGACATGGCTTTGTAGAGGTGGTGCTAGAATGAGAGAACAAGGTGAAACATTGAAAGATTTGTTTGCAAACAATCCAAATTTCTCACTGAGTGACAATTATGCTATATTCATTTGGCTTGGAACATGTGATCTTACCAGCAGAAGAGACGGTGATAAGATAGGAATAATTAAACTTCATTTTTAAGACAATAACCAGGCTATTTCATTTATGGAGGAGCAGTACAAAAACATACAAAACTTCTTCCAATCATATGAAAATATTACTGTAGTATTTTTAGAAATACCTGTATATTCCATCGTTCATTGGAACAGGAAGAAGGGAGTTGATGACAGTCGTTTTGTAGTACAGGACAAAACTCTGGATGCAAAGATATGTCTTGTCACTGAATTGATCAGAAATTTTAATAGTTGCCATAATGTTATATCCCCTAAATTTTCACACAAGATCTTGAAAGATGCAGGAAAGTCAAGGGAGGCAGTACTAGATATTCAAAGAATTTTAATCTCCTGTTGGATGGTGTCCATATCATACCACTATTAGCCATGGTTTGGTTATCAAGAATAATTTCAATTATATATCAAAATTGTTTTTAATGGATGCATCAGTTTTATACATGTGCTCATGATCAGTAATGCAATTCTGTTTCCTGTTTTAGTATTAATAATGGTTTTAAACTCATGGCTAGTGGTTATACACTTAGTGTATGTCTACATAGTTTTCTCAGCATTGGAGACCACAAATCGTTCCACATATTTTGGACTGTCAAGTGAGTTTAATAAGCATTTGTTTTCAATCCAACCCCATAAGCTATTTCCCTTGACAGTTATTACTTAAGTTGTATTACATTGGACTTGCATGTTATTTCCATGGGTGACCCCATGACTCTATCTCCATGTCAACATTCTTGAACATTGATTCCTTGTATATTGTTTTCATTTATGGCTACATGGGGCTATTTTAACTTTGACATATAACTGAAGTCAGATTGTGTCTTGTGTAGTTTTTCATTTGTGACCCAAGAGTCAATTTTCATTTTGAGATACTACTTAAGTCTGGATAATCATGACTTCTGTTTTATTTTCATTGATGAAAGAAATCTTTGTGTGTTATATATGTAACCTTTATAAGGGAGAGACCCTATGTAAAGTAATAATTTGATGTTCCAAACCCAGACTTATTTTGTACATGAAATAATGCCATGAATTGGTTCAGAAAAGAAATGGAAACAAGAAAAAGAAAAAGAAAAAAAGCAAATAAAAATAAGAAAATGAACATGTTTTGTTAATGACACTGCCTTATCGAACATAAACATATTTTAACTTTTGTATGACATTTCTCCAAGTACAAGTATATAAATATACTGATTATGATCTTTTGGCAATGGACAGTACTGTTATTAATTGTGCAATGGAACAAGATGAAATGTTTAAAATACTATTTAGGAATAGTCCAAAGTTTGCTATGATTGACAATTATGTTCCATTCATTTGGCCAGAAATATGTCTCCAGATGGCAAAAGAAGAAATGTTTTATATCATATACATGTTGTCATGACTATCTGTACTACTGCACTTTGCTGTGTTAGGTTCTATTCATGTGTGAAACTCAAGGATATTAGTCAAATGTGTGCATTTTTCTTTGCATTGAACTTCTAACCATAAAGAAGCTATTACAATCCCAACATAGGATCAGCCCAGACTGGCCACTAGATATGTTATCCCATGAATATAGAGTTTAAGTGACATAGTCTTGCTGATGTGTGTACATGTCAAGCTTAAGTATGGACGACTTGAAGAAGAATATAAATGCAAAATCCTATTTTTCATGTATAAATAATGTGATGTATATTGGAAACTGGAATACTGTACATCTGACTATATGGAGTAGATAAAAAGAAAGTATGGAGTAGATTTTCAAGACACTTGGGTATTTTAAAATGGAATATTATGCATGTGACTATTGAGTGGATTTTGAAGATGGGTATTCTAAATTGTAATATTGTACATGTGACAATGGAGTGGATTTTGATGATGGGTATTCTAAATTGGAATATTGTACATGTGACAATGGAGTGGATTTTCAAGACATTGGTATCCTAAAATGGAATATTGTACATGTGACTGTATGGAGTAGATTTTCTAAGCATGGATCTTCTAAAATGGAATATTATACATGTAATTTTTTGGAGTATATTTTCAAGACATGGTATCCTAAATTGGAATATTGTAGATGTGGTTTTGTGGAGTACATTTTCAAGAAACTTTGGCTCAGACAGTTTGTAAGACAACAATAAGATTATGGAATATACGAAGTATGGAGTACATTCAAAAAAGTTTGGTTGGTAAAATTTGTGAGATGGTATACTTTCTGGTATGTGTTGACATACATTCTAAGACAGTGAAAACAACTTTGGAATAATTGAACTTAGGATTATTAAAGCAATGCTCTTATTCTTCAAATTTCCTTTAAAAGACTGAATCAAAGGAATAGTGTAATTCATATAAACAGAAGATGAAGACACTGTCAGCATATGAAATTGAAACATAATTTTAGCACCAGCCTTTAGTGACATTCATGTTTGCTTTATGGATAATGATGTGGACTATACTGTACAACATTAAAAACAATATGGTGAGGACCTTAAATTATTTCATACATTTTTATTAGAATTACAACCATGGTAAGGTGGGTGAGGTACATCAATAAGTCCCTTTATACAGCATCTATACTTACTCCAAACAATCAAATTATTACAAGAGTGCAGTTCAAGTAATTAGGGAAATACTTCATAAAAATGGTTTACACATACCACAACTGGTTACAACATAATTGTTACTTGCTCATGCTAGATTTAAGGTGCATAATATTTTCCCCTTCAACCAAGAAGAATATAGCAATTAATAAACCAGAAAAAATAATAATCATATAGCAATTGCTGCAGATCTTGTAATCTTCATGCATTTATTTTTCATTATGTACATCTTAGGTTTAATAATAATAGCTAACATATTAGTTTTCTATGTTACTGTTATTAATGTCACTGTTAGCTGCCCAGTTTTGACATGAAAAAAAAACCAAACAAATTATGCCATGTCTGATGATGCAGTGTACCAAAGTAACACTGCACAATGGACATTTCTGTCTCAGATCCGGCTCCTATTCAAAACTAGTCATCACACATCACTGTCATTATTTTTGAAAAATTACCAGGTTGCTTCAAAAACTTATATTTCGATGGTAAAAGAGTATTAAATTTATTACTAAGTTATACATTCCTGAAGTTCTTAGAAAAAAGAACTATTTCCAGTTGCTGACGTCATTCGTACTGACTTGAAAATAAATTACATTTCAAAAGCATATCATCCTTTGGACCAAACTCGCCACACAATATAACAATTTCATATTTTTTCAATCACGAGATATGTAATTTTAAAAGAACAGACAGCCAGCTCAAGAGGTATGAACTCCTATACTGCTAATTTAACGATTTTCAGCGCCAACATACATAGTTATAAATACGTCATAACCCCTTCGTTACCTGAACAAAGTGTTGTTAAGTATAGTCTCAATTTCTAATTTACTTTTTAGTACTTAGGAACAAATTTACGTGCATTTGAAACAATGGATCGTAACACAAATTTGGCTTTTTTTATTCGCTTGGAATGTGCCTGTATTTTGGATAAATTCAAAGCAATGTGAATTCCAATGAACAATCAGAGACGAATTACCCCACTTTACCGTACTTATCAAAACTTTGAATACACGTTTTAAATGTCTTTTTTTTAATTTACATATAAAACTGAAATAAAACTTTACATTGATTTAGTTTAAGGTATTATAAGAAATGTTTCCATTTTTTACATTTTTGTAAATAACTCGTTGTTGAGGAGGAGACTGTTGATCTCCAAAAGTCGAAAATTTTGAAGACAGGTTATTTATAGATTTCAATTTTCGGAGAGCTCCAGGCGTAATATCTTAGGGTTTATGGGGTGGAAAAAATATAAATATGTAATAATGAAACCATGATCAATCCAAAAAAGTTAATATCGCACCTAGAAAATACATTTTTCTAAATACCTTGCGCATAGCTACATTTAAAAGGTTTTTCTCCAGTGTGCATCCTCGTATGTTTTTTCAAACTACAACTATCATAGAACATTTTATCACAAACCATGCACTTAAATGGTTTTTCTCCTCTATGCCTTCTCATGTGGATCTTCAAGCTGTTATTTTGACTAAACATTTTTTCACAAACTTCACATTTGAATTGTTTTTCCCCAGAATGCAATCTCCTGTGGCTCCATAGACTACTATTCTTACCAAACATTTTGTTACAAACTTCGCATTTGAATAGTTTTTCTCCTGTGTGCACCCGCATGTGTATTTTCAAATATTCACGCTGACTGAACATTTTATCACAAAAATCACATTTGAATGGTTGTTCTCCGGTGTGCATTCTCATGTGGTTATTTAACTCGTCATTCCGACTGAACATTTTATTTGCAAACTACACATTTGAATGGTTTTTCTCCGGTATGTATCCTCATGTGCCTCCGTCGATTTTGATTCCGACTGAACATTTTATCGCAAACTTCACATCTGAATGGTTTTTCACCAGTATGTATCCTCATGTGGCTCCGTAGAACATCAATCCCACTGAACATTTTATTGCAAACTTCACATCTGAATGGTTTTTCGCCAGTATGTACCCTCGTGTGCCTCTTTAAATCACCACTATGATAGAACATTTTATCACAAAATATGCATTTAAATGGTTTTTCTCCAGTATGTATCCTCATGTGGCACTGTAGCTTATCATTCCTACTAAACATTTTATCACAAACTTGACATTTGAAAGGTTTTTCTCCAGTATGTATTCTCATGTGGGTCTTCAAGCCGCAATTGTGACTAAACATTTTATCGCAAACTTCACATTTGAAATGTTTTTCCTCATTATGTATCCTCGTGTACTTCCGAAGACCACCATTCTGACTAGACATTTTATCAGAAACTTCACATTTGAAAGGTTTTTCCCCAGTGTGTTTCCCTCGTGTTATTTTTTTAAAATACCCTTACGACCACACAGTTTATCACAAAAGTCACATTTGAATAAGAGAGTTCACGGAACTTTACTTCGCATGCGCAGTATTTTCACAGCTGTTTCCTGGTCATAGGTTAAAAGGACCCATATCAGAGATTTAGCACCGCAATAAGCAGCACTTCGATCAGGAAAAATATTACTAATTATGATATTGTAGCGATACAAGAGCTACATAATATCAAACAAAAAACTATAAATTTCATTGAAGACAAATTGGATGCTCTTTTCGTGTATAAATTTAATCCCTCCATTACATATTCAGGAATGGGTTATATAATTATTAATAAAACTTTCAGAACAATTGGAAACTCTTTGATACTCCTGAAAACCTTTATGGCAGATTGATTCATATTCAAATTTACAAAACCAATATAATTAACATATGCTCTTTCTCAAAACATAGACAAACTTCAATATTATGAAAATCTCAGCAGTTATACTTCATCATATAATTACGAAGATCTTAATGCTTGTAAAGAAGAAATTGATAGGTCCATTCATAAAAAAATATGTTAGACAAGTAAATTCACTTAATTGTCTTATAGATAGTAATGATGTTTTAGATGCTTATCGTTTCTTACATCCAAATACAATTAAATTTACATATCAGTTTTTAAACACTAATGTACAATCTAGAATTGATCATTTCTATATACTTCAGAAAAACAAAGATAATATTATTAAATGTGATATCTTGGATATTAAAATAGCGGATCATAAGATGATAACTTTAGAATATAATTTTTTTGTTTTATCAAATCTGGTAAAAGTTATTGGAAATTGAATAATAGTATTCTAAAAATACCGGAACAAAATTTTGAAATATTAAATGAAATTGAACAATTTGATTTAAAAAATATAAAATCTTGGGATAATTTTACAGTTAAAATTAAAGAAATTTGCCAAAAATATTCTAGAATCCAAAGTATGAACAATCAAATTATTAAAAATGAATGTAAGAGAATTTTGGAAAATATTGATATTTCTAATGAACAGAAAGAAAAAGCTAAGAAAGTTTTAGATAATCTTGAAAAATATAAAATTAATGGAGAAAAACAAAGATCAGGGTTTTATAATAATATATATATATATAACATTGGTAAGAAAATTTATAAGAAAGAAGAATGTAGAAAAGGAAGCGAGAAAGCACTAACGAAACTTAAGGAAAACAACAATATTATTGAAGGAAAAAGTGATATTCTAAAACATGTGAAAGAATTTAATAAAAATTTATACAAAAGTAAAAAGATTCCAAAATTTAAAATATTAAACTTTCTTGAAAAAATAACTCTTCCAACCATTGCTGATGAAAATAAAGAACTTTGTGATAAAAAAAAATAGAAGTATATGAAAAAGAAAATGCTATCGATAAGTTATCCAAAGGAAAAGCTCCTGGGATTGATGGAATCGGTGCTGAATTTTATAAAAGATTTTAAACACCACTATTACCAATTCTGGAAAATTTATACAATAAAATTTTTGACTTAGAAATAATGACAGACACCATGAGAACTGGAATTATTACTTTATTATTTAAAAACAAAGGTGAAACTACAGACTTAAAGAATTGGAGACCGATATCATTATTGAATATAGATTATAAAATATTAAGTATTGTTTTGGCTAATAGACTTTCTACAACTTTAAGTGAAATAATTATGGAAAATCAATCATGTGGAGAAAAAGAAAGACAAATTTCAGATAACATTTTGTCTATCAAAACTATCATTGATTATATGGAAAACAACCAACAAAATGGAGCCTTAATATTATTTGATCAAGAAAAAGCTTTCGATAAAATTGAAATCAACTTTATTATTGAAACTCTAAAAAAGAATGGATTTGGTCCAAACTTTATTCAATGGATTAAGATATTATATAACCAGATAAAATCTAAAATACAAATAAATGGAGTACATACAGCTCCTTTCCCTGTCACAAGATCTGTGAGACAGGGTTGTCCAATCTCAATGTTATTATACAAAATTGGGATTGAAACTTTAAACAATACAATTCAAAATGATGATACAATTTCAGGTATTAAGATACCTAATACATCTAAAGAGATAAAAACCTTTTTACATGCTGACGATATGACAAACTTTATAACAACTGAAATTTCCTATAAAAACCTAATTAGGCAATATACAAACTTCAGTCAGGCTTCTGGTTCTGAACTTAACAAAGAAAAAACTGAAATTCTTTTAACTGGAAATTGGAAATTTAGAAAATATCTTCTTTCACTTCCTCAAGAAAAGATAAAACCGAGTGGAAAAGTACTGGGAGTTTTTCTAGGAAAAAATAATAAGACTTTAAATATAAAACAAATGTTAGAAAAAATTCAAAAACATAAAAACATCTTGAATTCCAGGGACTTTCTTTTTATGGAAAAGATACATATAGCTAAAACTTATTTATTTAACTCTATTTGGCATGAGTTTAATATAAATGATTTCGGAATATTTCATTTTCAAAAAATAGAACATTCAATTTATCAGTATATTTGGAAAACTATTCAAAAATTACGCAAAACCACGTTACAAATTGACAAAATTAAAGGCGGTGTAAATCTTCCAAATCTCAAAATTAAACAAGATTCTAATTACTTACATAGATTAAACTCATTAGAAATGCCTATTAAATACCCCTGGCAAGGAATTTACATATATTGGTTTGGTTTATCCTTACCTCACAAAAAACAAATTTATAGCAATAATAAAATCACAAAAACTTTAAATCCACCCAATATAATGGGTAGGCACATTAAAACATTAAGAATTTATAAAAATGTACACTCAATATGGCAATTTAAAAAGCCTACAGAAATATATAATAACATTAAACAAATGAAACTTCCAAAACATAGAATTGAGTCTTTAAATCCTTCTTTTAATTGGGAACTTGTATGAAAAAAACTGGTCTAAAATTAAGCAACCACAAAAAGCCAATTTAATATTTCAATATCTTCATGATACTTGGTGGACTGGGGAAGTGTATTACAAAAGAAAGATTATTAAAAAACTAATGTCCTTTGTGCAAAAAATTTACTGACAGTAAAAATCATTTAATTTTAAAATGTGAAAATTTTAATCCAAAAAGGAAAATAATTATTGAGAAAATGAAAAATCAAATGAAAACTTTTGATGACAATATCCTATTATATACTAACAAAATTGAAGAAAAGAATTTATATAATGAGATAATCAAATTTTTAATTGAAATAATTTCAGAAAGAAACACTCAAACTTGGGTATTAGGGTAATTTTCTAAAAATTTCCTTTATACCAAGTTCGACTATTACTATGTTTACAGCTTTAACGTTAATCGCTCCTGGCAGTAAATCTACCACGTGACTGAACCCCACTGATAGAATAATCTTCACCCGCCTGATGCAATCACGTGAAGGTTTTATCCAGACTTTTGTCTCGCTCCTAGCTCTAGAACCAAATTTTTCCCAGCACTTAGATACCACGTGACCTGAACCCGTACTGTTAGAATACCTTTCACACGCTTGAAAGCAACCACTTGTTAAAATTATTATAGAATTTTGTAGACCCTTATACTACAAAGATTTTCTCTAACATTTGATGTTAGGAGCCTGTTTTGATTATATAAGATATTACTCAATTTATATAGAATACAAAGAAAGCGAATGAAAATTTTCTTTTCTTTCTCTCAGAATCCCTAGTGCTATGGCACTTAAAATTCTTTCAAATTTCTAAAAAAAAAAATTCCATACGGGCTAAGGCCCTATAAGTAACTATAACAAAAAATATAATAGTATACTTTAAACTATATCAAAATTTCTTTTCTGGATTTTTCCTACAAGACTTTACGTTTACGACTGCTATGACTATGACTATCCAAATGACTAAAGGTAAATTACATCACAACTAGACATTTTTATCTATAAATGCCACAGCATTCAAAGGAATTATTAGATAACAAAACACATAAATTATTTAAATAAAGTACACCTTTTTTGGAATTAAATCGGGTAATATTATAATAAATTTTCAAAATTACACCAAGTTAATTAAAGAATACAACTTACAGAATTTGGAATAGTTAATGCTGTCCATACAAAATATTTTACAAACATACAGACTAAAAATACAACCTTGCATAACTAATGGACAAAAATGACTCTAGCAAAGTCAACTGGGAAATACTTCTATTATAATAACAATATAAATAGTTAAAAAGGAGTGGAAATTGGCCCTGGAATTTTTATAATTCTAAGGGAAAAGAGTACAGTCCTAAGTTTAAGGAACAAGACTGTAAAGAAATCTTTATGCTCTATAGCACTAATAGAGAAATCGAGAGTATTATCGGTCGAAATTCCTTTTTGGGTAATTTAACTTTAGCAATTTGATAAACAAAGCAAAGATCAACCGTCGCCTAAATTTACTTAATTAATAAAATAAAAAACACATGAAAATATACACTATACTGCATACATGGGTGGACAGGGTTCCATTGCACTGTTGTAAATACATTTTCAAAATGACGGTGTTCCTCTTCCGACTCAAACCAGCTGTATGTGCTGGGGAGAGACACGAGGATCACCCCCCCCCCCGACTAGATAAAAGTTAACATATTATTTGCTGAAAAAAAATATCTCACGATGCAAAGCTTAAACTTCTGACAGTAAACAGGCTATAACTTATAGTTATAATTCAAATTTTTCGGTAATGACAGGAGTACTCTGTTTTCGAGTTTGTAATATATCAAGTCGACTTGTGCCTGCCTATCATATATATATATATATATATATATATATATATATATATATATATATATATATATATATGTATATATATATATATATATGTATATATATATATATATATATATATATATATATATATATATATATATATATATATATATATATATATATATATATATATATATATATATATATATATATATATATATGTGTGTGTATATATATATGTGTATATATATATATATATATATATATATATATACACTCCTGTCATTACCGAAAAATTTGAATATATATATATGTCAAGTGCCAAATTTTTCGTCAGTGAAATCCAGTAATTAATTCGTAGGCTAGCCGACAATCAACTGTCTTTGAGTAGAGTTTGAACGGAAAGAATGTTAGTTTACCTCGGTCAGACTGTTACAATATTTAGAGTGAAAACGGACTGAGTGTTTGACACGCTTAGATTTATGTGATTCCGCACGTTGAGCTGTCAGAGTGATTGGAAACAAATGATAAGGTGACATTTCGATCCTAAGTGGCATTTTTGGCATCTTGATAGACGGTTTTCAAAAGGTCCGCAAGGATTGCATTTATGCCGATTGGTCAAATGTATAGGAAAGAGGGTTGGGTGGAAACCTAGAATTGGGGAATATATTCTCTGAGTCAATGAGTTTGAATTAGTCCAGGAAGACCTCTGCAAGAGACGGTCAGCATTTATTAGTTCCAACATAGGAGAAGACTCCGGGGGTAATTTTACAGCAGTGCCTTCGTAATAATAAGCTCAGGAAAGTCCGCCGGAAATCAAACGGCAGAAGCACGCCAAAGCACAAGGTATTTAACTCAAATTCACCTTTATCACGATGTAATGTATATGATGTTTTTCGTTGTCACAGATGCATAATGTATCGATACTATGATACAAATAGTTCAGTATTTCATTGATTTAATAACGTACTTTGATATGTTTCTTTGTTACAGATGCATGATGTGTTCATATTTTTGTATGGATAGTCGGTTTTACAGTGATTTAATAATGTATTTTTGAATTCTGAATTAGCATTTTCTACCTTATATACTTAGGTAGGTAAATGGGTGGTGTAGAAAACCCGCCGTGTACATTTATGATTGGAAAGTGTTACATTAATTTGAATTTATCATATCAGTAAATATGGATTGTGTGTTATGATATATTGCCTCACTTTACGTAATGATTTAAGGGAATATATGACTTTCCCGAATTCTGATGTCGATAATTAGCAGTATAGCTCTATTGATCTGAAGACTTGTATAGTATTTGTTAGCCGTATAAATGATAACACTGATAGTAAGATCTGATTTTTCGAACCTGGAAACGGACTTACTATCTCAACTCTTAAAGTAACGAGATACTTAGGGCGTTTTACCCATTTCTTTTCAAGGAAAAATAGTTTGTTTGAAGTAATAGCGAGGAAGTCGGAATTCAGAGACGGAAAACAAGTTGGAAGACAGAGTTGTGTAATCCCGCTTACAACCAAAGGGCAAGCAAGTCAAGACGAACGCAGAAGAGAAAAAAAAAGAGAACCAGTCGTCGAAAAGATCATTTTGAATCACCCAACAGTCCAATGTTAAATGAACATTCGATTCCATGATGAAATTTACTCTCAGTATTAATGGCTAACTTCATTTAGTTTTATTAGTGTTTGGGATTTTTATGAATGTATCCATTATTTTAAAGCTTTAGTTTATGTATTTCTGAACTAAGTGTATTCAGAAAGAAAGAAATTGTAATTCACAGTGTCATTCTATTCTTAATTGTATTTTAATTAAATTCATATTTTATCTTTACGGGGGCTCGTGTGTTGTCTTGTTCAAAGTACCATCTCAGATTACTATATCCATTGACCGGGCAAATTACACCGTAGAGATCATCTTCTAGATAACGATAATTAGTGGGAGGCGGTCTTCAAGTGTTGTTTTTCCAAGTTGCGCAATACCTCTGACCAGGCCTTGTGCAATATTGTACTAATAACACTTTGATAACCGACAGAGCACCATTACAATATATATATATATATATATATATATATATATATATATATATATATATATATATATATATATATATATATATATATATATATACTTATCTTAATAAATATAGTCTTGCAATGTCAACAGCAGCATATGAGCTTTTCCTGTTCTTGTTATGAATTTCTGGGAATATTCATTTTTCCTTTTATTTACAGAAAGCAACGTACCAAGCAGTCAAAGATGTGCAGGTATAGGATGTAGCATTAAAAAAAGCATATAAAGGACTGGAAAAAGGGTGTTTTGTGAATGTATATGCCCTATTAAACCGTATCCATTCCCAACGGAGAAGAAAGATTCTGAAAAGAGGAAAAGATGGATCTCAAACATCAGTAGGACATCACCAGCAAGTAAAAAGACATGGACTCTAAAGCCAGAGGATATGGTGTGTAACAAGCATTTCATGCACGGATACCCCACTCAAGAAAACCCAGATCCGAATTTACTTATGGGGTATGACAAAATAAAATCAAAAAATCTGCACGGAGAGTATTGTGTAAAACTCAGCCACAATTGGAACATCAGTCATTGCACAAATGGAAAATATCCAAAGTTCAATCTGGAGTAGATTTTGATAATACAGAGAACATTAGTATGTGCCAGAATCATGAATGTTCCTCTGATATTCACGCTCACAGAGATGTAGAAGTGCAGACTGACATGAAAGTGATCTCATATATCTGTGTTCAGACTAAGTATCATGAAAACACACAACATTTTGATCACAGTTATTCAGTACAGAATTGTGATAATTGTAGAATGAAAGATAAAATCATCAATTAATTGACACCAAAACTAAGAAAAAAAATAACCAGAAATTACGTGGTTCAGTGGAGTACAGGTACTTACAGAATGATAAAAAAATCAGATTTCACACTGGAATTCATGACAAAACTACTTTTTATGCCCTATATGAATTTCTTTCTTCTGATGCTGAAAATTTGCGTTACTGGAAGGGAAAGAAGACATCACAGTCTGTTAACAAAGGACGTATAACTTCCCTCTGTAAACAGAGGAGAGACAATAAGCGAATTCTATCAGCAAAGGATGAACTTGTCCTTGTTTTAATGAAACTTCGCTTAGGACTCACAAGTGAAGATCTAGCAGATAGATTCAGCATATCTGAGGGATTATGCTCTCAGATTTTTAATACCTGGGTCAAATTCCTGTCAGATAAATTGAGAGGTTTGGTCCAGTTTCCCCCAAAGGAAGTGGTTATGCGTAATATTCCAAAGGCATTCAAAAATGAATATGCAAATACAAGGGTCATCATAGATTGTACAGAGATATTTATTGAGCGTCCCAGAGATCTGTATATACAGGCAGTGACATGGTCTGATTACAAAAGGCATAACACTGTAAAATTTCTAGTTGGAATAACTCCATTAGGTATGATAAGTTGCATGTCTGAAACATGGGGTGGGAGGGGATCAGATAAATTTGTTAGATCCATATGACCTAGTTATGGCAGATAGAGGATTCCCAATTAAAGAAGAACTATTGCTACGCCGTGCTCGCCTTGCCATTCCACCTGGTGCACGGGGTAAGGAGCAAATGGCCTCACGTGATGTTAAAATAACCCAAAAAGTTGCAAATCTTAAGATTCATGTGGAACGAGCCATCAACCGACTTAAATTTAAAATATTCAAAATTTTGAAGGAAACTCTTCCAATTACACTGCTATCAATTATTGATGACATTATCAATGCAATTGCTGCATAATGTAATTTGCTTCCACCATTAGTCAGTTCTGAATGAATGCAGAAATATCACCAGTTACCTTAGGTTCTCTGATGTAACATGTTCACTGTCACTATTACCAAAACTAAGTAAAATAAAATTTGATTTCTTTTTGTTTACCATAGCAGGTTTCGAAATTAGCGGTAGTCCGCTAGCCCGAGGCTAGTATATTTCCCGTCGGGCTAGTAACTTTCATAATGTTAATAGTCCGACGGACTAGTAAGTTTTTTGGTTATCAACAGTCAGCGTTTGTTTACTCAATAACCTAATAAAGACGTGCCTTCGGCCGATGTTCTTTAGAATCAACGCAGTTACCGTTGTAAACACAGGCTATTGGACAATTCGGACCAAAGACAATTCGGGACCTAGGAAATTAAATTAACAAAACTTTGGGTACTGAGAATTAGAGATTACACGCAATTTTATTGTTAGCACATATGATGTAACCGAGTGGAATTCTACCGTATCAGTTTGTGATTGCCATCCATATGCCACAAGGCAAGAGGGACGGAACTGAATATACCCATCGCTCTATACAACGTAACTGCCTCAATTGTTGTCCAACCACAATGTTAAGAAACAGGAAATAAACAAACAGGCAATCTCTACTATGAAAACAAATAACACCCACACCCCACAAACAAAGCCAAATAACGATAATGCCACCCCAATAACGACAGGAAAATCAAGGCCCACAAATACCACAGACCAGAATTTACGTATATTAAAAGCAGATCAACGCAATTAATCAACCTGTCTACCAATAGTATTGCAAAACCCATAACAAAAATCAACCCGGGCCAAAGTAAAATTAGACCCAATAAGGATTACATAATTATACATTGTAGTGCTAGCAGCCAAGCAGCTAAGTATATGGAAATCGAAACAATGTGCGAAATGCCAAAGTTGAACAACATCATAAAACCAGGACTACACCCAACCCCAACCCCCTAAACTAATTACCACAAAAAAGGACCATTCAACCACAACAACTACCACCACAACAACCACTAAAATACCGCAACCCATCAAGTACAATGCGGTTCTCAAACTAACGGGACGACTAGGCCAACCCACCAATGACGAAATAGCAATCAAACTAAAAGAGGGAGGGAATAGTATGCATAAAAACTATCAAATAGGAAACTGAGTGAAAAAGGTAACCAACGTCACCATATTGGAAACCTCGCCCCCCCCCCTACCAACCACTAATCAAGCTAGGAAAATAAGGAACTTCGTACCGAATTGAAAAGTACATAAATAAACCTAGATTATGCCCCAAGTGTCAACACTGTGGTCATTACAAATCCAACATGCAAATTTCCAGCTGAATGTGTGGGAGAACATAGGGGGAAATGTAATAGACAAAACCCAAAAGGCACACATTGCAGGGGCCCCCACCTACCCCAATCCCCAGACTGCCCGGTTTCAGCTAGGGAACACACCATAGTAGGGATGACGAGCTCATTACATCTAGATTACAAAACACGTAAACTGCACTGCAAAAAAAAACAAAACAAATGCAAAACATCAAAAGAACCCATTAAAGAAGTTCAATCAATTAATAAAATAGCCCCACAAAGTAGGACAAACAAAAAGAACAATAACAACAAAACCAGTCAGGCTGGCATTATTCTAGAACTGAGTGAAGTCTTCACTAAAATGGACAGACTAATTGACAAACTGGAACTAAAATACCCAAATATCAAAATAAATATCCAGCTATCAATAACAAATGTCAAAACTCAGCTAGAAAACCTAATTACAGTAAACGAACCCAATGAAAATGGCTAATACACGACAAGGGAACGTAACTATATGGCAATGGAATGCAAGGGGACTGTCAGGAAACATCAATGAATTAAGACTCAAATTAATAAATACAGTGCACAAACCTTACATCCTCTGCATTCAAGAAACTAAACTTTCTACAAACTCGAAAACATTGCCATCAATACAAGACTACTCCCCAGGTTATTTCCAACATAGAACGGAAGGCCGGGGATGGTGGTGGTGGATTAGCTATATTTATAAATAACATCTTACCATCTGCAACTGTAATACCCATAACATCTAGGGATATCAGCAATTCACTAATAGAAATACAATCTCTATTAGTTAACACCGGGAAAAGTGAATTGCAAATCTTCAATGTTTATGACCCAGGAGGGAATACTAAATTAAACAATCAATTAGCACTAAAAGAGTTAACCAAATGATTCTAAGGGCTTGCCATATTGCCATTATGTTATTAAATTTTCATTTGGTACAAAAACTCTATTCGAACAAGCTCTTTTGAGAAATCTGACTTTATCATTTTGAGCACCGTTCAAAATTTACAATCTATTTTACCTAACAGTGACCAAACTACATATGTCGCTTAGAAATGTTAGACTTACATTATGTACAATTTGTACTAGAAACATTGGTATGTTAGGAGATAGGAAAACTTACGACTTTATTGCATTTGACATAATTGCACAGGTGGCTAACACACTATTGGTATTTGTTTTATGTCCACTAGTAAAACTGGACTTGATTTGGTCACTTCATAACAAGACTAATTTAGCAAAATTATTATAACCGTTATAGCATATTGCACATAAATACTCACTTTGTTAGCTAACGAAATATTCAGTATTCCTTTATTCAAACAAAATGGATTCCAAATGCTAGAAGCCGCCTGAGCTGGAACGGCAATCAAAATAGGAAACAGGCTGAAAAACTCAACTTTTAGAAAGGAAGCCGCAAACGAAATTAAGATGGGACAAATAATTACAAACAATTCTCAAACAACAAAGTGGGTACAGCAGACAAAGCTCGATGTACATGCAATCCCAGAACTTAATTTAATTAGGAAAGCAGCGGAACAACTCAACCCGCTATCCCCCATTGAGTTCAATCTATTTAACACTGGACGCCACATTAATATAAGGCGAATCCAGCATAATTTATTCTCCCACTCCCAATTTCCAAATAATGGCCGCCTCGCCAATTAAGAAACCGGTAGGGATTAACGTATATAGCAAGCCGTGTTATGCACAGGCCTCAAGCACTAAAGCGAGCCATAGGTGCACTGTGATAACAAAGTCCCCACAGGAAATGTCCAAAGCGCCAGAGGGCAATAACAAATCTAGCAAAGCAAAATCAAACAAGATAAAGATCCATAATAGACAAACACCTGGCCCATCCAAACAATTAACTGAGCGGATTTAACCCAACCTAGCATTACCCCCCCCCCCCCAATAAAATCCACAACTCATGGGATGGTAAAGGAGGGGGTAAAAATATGGGCAGCCGTCACCGTCAAAATTACATTAATCAAATGATCTAGTATGAAATCAAATGATTTAAGCTAGCAAATGAAATGATAAATCCAGATTCCAAATGATGTGGTGTCACATGAAATGATTTAACGAAGACAAACCGAATGATGCATTTAAATTTCTAATGACGTGGTATTAAATGAAATGATTAAGTGTGAAATGAAATGATTTAACCCAACAAACGGAATGATGAATTCAGATTCCAAATGATGTTTTGTGATATGAAATGATATAGCATGAAATGAAATGATTGTACCCCAAAAATGAAATGATGAGTTCAGATTTCAAATGATGTGGCGTTAAATGAAATGATCTGGTATTAAATCAAATGATTTAAAGAACAAAACAGAATGATGATATATGCTTCCAAATGACGTTCTATTAAATAAAATGATGTAGTCTAACATGAAATTATCTAACTCAACAAATGAAATAATGAATTTAAATTCCAAATGATCTGGTATTAAATAAAATGATTTAAAGAACAAAACGGATTAATGAAATCTGCTTCAAAACGATATATTATTAAATGAAATTACGTATTATGAAATGAAATGATTTAACTCAACAAATGAAATAACGAATTCTGATTCCAAATGATGTGGTATTAAATTAAATGATTTAAAGAACAAAACGGATTGATGAAATCTGCTTCCAAATGACGTAGTATTAAATGAAATTATGTAGTCTAGAATTAAATGATTTAACCACAAAAAAAAATAATAATGATGTATTCAGAGTCCAAATGATCTGGCATTAGTTGAAATGGTCTGAAGAACAGAATGGAATGATCAGCTAATATTCCAAATGATGTGGTAGTAAGGTCTCACTGGATAGTTTCGCATTTTGACACCTCCCTAATATTTAAGGTACAAGGCATGGCTCTAATTATCACCATCCTAGCATTTTTCAGTTCACACACAAGCTAAATCTGTAATGCGGTTTAGATTTACTTTGAGTTAAGCTTGGAATCTGGTTGACTTGTTGGTGACGGCCTGTCACAGTTAGACTAGCACAAGAGATCAAATGTGTAACGTGGGCTTCACATGAGCCGCGGATTTTGCTTGCGTATTTACGTGTCTGCTACAGAAGTAAATATCTAAAAATCTAAATGGTTGAAGGGTAATGAAGCGTATGCTAATGTGTTATAGTACTAGTGAACTTAATTCATGTATAAGGCACATACAGATTCTTTTAGCTCTCTTGTCCCAGGAAAATATTCAAAATACCCCTTTTTTGTATAAAAATGAATGTAAAAAAGAGGGGTTGGGGGCATTGTTGATTCAGTATAAAATACACTAGTTGCATGAGGAATTCCTCAGTTAGAATCTTACAAGCATCATTTCAACAAAAATCATTAGTTCATTTTGTTGTGTCTTTAAGGTAATATTATTATCAATTTTCTGCTACAGGTCATTGTCGGACAAACATTGGCCAAACCAACTGTCCAGTGGGACCTAAATGAAACGTATGGAAAGTAAACGGTCTGATCAAAGTGTAAATTAGCTAGCGTAAATCCAAACAATCACGGGGGGGGGGGGGGGGGGGGCGATGTTATCTATGACGTTTGATGTCAGCACGCCGAAACATAATCGATGGGCGTATTTACAGTATTCGGCTGAGAATTTTGCAGACGACAGTTGTACAGCAAATCAAAAGTAAGTGTTTCTTTTCGTATTTTATAAACAAGAGCCACGTTTTCCAATCAGCATAAAGTGATTTTATCCACATTAATGAATGTGCGTGTATTTTTTTCTTCAAGTTCTGCCATGTACTGTGCGAGTTTCTTCGGCATCAACAAAGCGGATCTTGTGCTTGCAACATTCGTGCAACAATGTTTATGAATTTGCATAATAAATAAATAGTTATTATTTTTGTAGTTTCTATTTCTGTACACATTTCATCTTTTTTTCATAAGTCAAACTTTTAGTCTTTCATCTTCCAATATATATAAAACCTAGTACCAAAATAATAACTTTGTATTTTTATAAGAATATCTAATTTGAATGAATTATTAATGTCAGTTAGTTTCATAACTCCATTGCAGTTTCCATCTGCACATTATTTCTGGTGCGTCCACATTTTTAATAAAAACAAAGATGGAACCTTCATGATAATACATGTATATGGTTTTGTAAAATTCCTTGAAAAATTGTGAAAGCAGAAAATATCTGACAAGAATAATAGAGACATTATCATGGGATAATTCAGGAAGAAGAAAAAAAAAATGATTCCATTGCTGTCTTTCTTTCGATATATGTTTCAACACTACAAAGACTTCCATATTTGTAAAGTTGTATGTGATGAGCCCTTAGAAAGACAAACGGTCCACATCTCCAAATAGATCAATCAAATCAACATGGAACGTGTATCAACAATTAGCTTCTCTTGATACTTTAAGTTTGGGTCTGTATGAAGTGTTACAACTTTATGGTGTTAAACTAAGTAAGATAAACAAGCGAAACCGGAAAGTTTAAGAAAATCTAACTTTGCGCACCATTATCAGATTTATCATGTCAAGTAATTTCTTCTTCTTCTTCTTCTTCTTCTTCTTCTTCTTCTTCTTCTTATTATTATTATTGCTGTTGTTGTTGTTGAACATAATATTTGTGCTGCTGGTGTCTTTAATTTATTCTCTTGATATTGTTTTTTTTTGTGGTGCTGTACACACCTACAATAACGTCTCCGCATTTTTCTGACATGACTGGAGACGCCACCAGTTATTGGTGTAAGTGGTGCTAAATCGTTATGGTGATTGTAATGTTTTGTTATTTAAGAATAACTCCAGTAGCGATCTATAACTTTTCTCATAAATTTTATTCAATAAAATATGTATATATGTCAGTAGTATCACATGCGCAGGCGCACATTGAGAAAATGTATTATGAGAAAGAGAGTGATAGATGCATTCCTATCAGTATGACTTAAAATGAGATGAGAATAATGATATCGTATGACATGAAATTAATTAACGATATCGTATGACATGAAATTAATTAACGGTATCGTATGACGTGAAATTAATTAACGATATCGTATGAAATGAAATGAATTAACGGTATCGCATGACGTGAAATTAATTAACGATATCGTATGACATGCAATTAATTAATGATATCATATGAAATGAAATTAATTAACGATATCGTATGACATGAAATTAATTAACGATATCGTATGACATGAAATTAATATTACGTATAAATATGAGTGACAACATCATACGTGGTAATTTTTATAAAAGAAATTTGTTCACAGTATAAAGACTTAGTTTCTAATGATTCGACGCCAAAACTATATAAGCAATATGTTCGGTAAAAGGACAAATAATGTCAATACAGTTTCTGGTCTATCGATACTACGCTCGGTACCAAATTATAAATTTCTTCTTTCTAAGCCCGAAATGGAATTGTATAAAAATGTTTGGGTCCTGTCATTTAGAACTGGCTACCCATAGATGTTAAAGAAGAACCATCAGAGCACTGCTTTCGTCACAGGCGTTCGAAATGAATAGAATCTAAATAATGTATATAACCGGTTATGGTCAGCTTTCCCCTCTGTGTGTGTGTGTGTGTGTGTGTGTGAATTAAAAGCTTTAAATCATGCATGTGGTGTACACAATGCTTTCTGTGCTATATCAACACTTAATTGTTCTTGTGTATATCAATCATTAAACCTTTTCTGTAAGATGTTTGTTTCTCAACTGTATTTTATATATTTGCCTCTACATATGTATATAATAAAGTGCCACACGTGAGGTTAGTTTCGGTATTAATTGTGTTACCATCATCACATAAGACTATTATTATTATTATCATTATTATCATTATTATTATTATTATTATTATTATTATTATTAATATTATTACAAAATGCAAAGAGAAATTAACATTGAACCAAAGGTGGCAAACAAAGAGAAACGCGTGAAATTAATATGTGAAACTTAGGCGTGGATATGCAGTGTATCCTCACAGGAGTCCAAGACTGAGAGTCAAAAGTCTCAATGGTGTCAGAACTGGGGGTCAGACTGAGAAAGAAACAAAAAATACACAAAATAAAAATATAAGATCATGCACATAACCCACTCATTCTGACTATGTGTGACTATGCTGGAAAACATACAACTATGACCAATATTCAATACATAGGTACATACATTTCAGCACAAGTCTCTCTCTCTCTCTCTCTCTCTCTCTCTCTCTCTCTCTCTCTCTCTCTCTCTCTCTCTCTCTCTCTCTCTCTCTCTCTCTCTCTCTCTCTCTCTCTCTCCTTATTGCTTAAGTACGCGTATTTGAATGGAAATATTTGATCTGGGACGCATAAATCACTCCATGCAGGAGTCCTCCGTACGCATGCAAATAGCCGGGAGACAAAGTCAATGCTTATTACCTTATCGTTTTAGCTGCGCTGATATTTACAGTGACATAATTCAGTGGTTAAAATACCCCCAGTTGTGCCTGCTGTATTTATAAGAGTACATCAAAAGAACGTGTAGCTGGGCGGCAAGTTCAAAGACTTTGACTAGCAGCTTGGGTGGGAAAATGTGCTGAAAGTTTACAATGACTGAATTCAGAGACAGAAAGATCCTGAGATGTACATGTGGTTATTATGAGATTACACCAGTACTTTAGCTTCAATAATTGTGTTCATTTCTGACTGTAGCCAAATAAATAGTGCCTGAGTCCTCAAAATCAAGACACATCAGGACAAAACGTCGTTTGCAAATTTGGATAAGTCGTTTGAGGTTAAATGGCAAACTGACAAAGGTTTTAATGAGATTCAGAAGATTGCTGCAGTTTCTAGAGTTTGGATGGAAATAGTAACCAAGTGTAAGAAAGTGCATGATGCCTGGGTAAGTGTTTGGAATACGACTATTCCTTGGATTGACAATTTAAAATTCAGTCTCACCCTGAAGGATTATCAAGAGTTACATCGCTGTCAGGTTATTCTGGGTATCTAAGGTTACCATAATTGGCGCAAAACCCATACCGGATTCAGTTGACGAAAACAAAATCTGCAATGCTTACCAATTGAAAAGCGGCAGTTGTCATCAAAATAATATAAGGTTTGGACAAATGGATATCACCCCTATGTTTCCATGACTCGAGATATGGCGGCCTAATTCTACGCATGGCTCTGAAAAGAGGTAATGTTTATGCATCAGGCTATGGAAATGAAATACATTATTAGGAATTGATTTTTTAGTAAAATTAATAAGATTGCTATTTTCTTTAAATTGTATTAAAGTAATGTTTTATTCATTTATATTGAAGTAAGTTCTAAAGTGTGTTAAGATTAATTTCATTTATTTCCAAAGCACAACTATATAGTTGATGTGCAAAGCATAAGTTGGCAACGTAAATCACTAGCTATACGAATGTACATTATTGTGTGGAATTAGGTTATAAAGCAAAAAACAGACACATTACATAATTGTTTTAAAATTGAGTTTTAAAGTGAACATTGAAATATAACTGTTATCCGTGCTCGGAAATTAAAAAATGCAATATTCATTATTTGTTTTTCAGCTCTTTTCCGGCTTTAGATCTTTGTGGTGGTTTTGAGCTGTTAACGCTAAAAAGCAACTCCCAAAAAGTTGTAACCACAGTAAGTCACGGAAGATGCAGTGCAGAATACATTAGGGAGTTCGGAACAGGTCGCATATACATCAGGCCGATTCAGAAGAGTATCGCTATAATTGACAAGGAAGATTCATTTGAATAGCAAGACAGGTGTTTTTCTCGTTCAAGCATGGTACCTATAAAGGACCTAAGAGAACACATGCAAACTTGTCAGGTAAGGTAGTCTGATTATCAGTTAGTTATATCAGGTATTTTGCTCATGTTAAAGCTTTAACATTAATCCAACAGTATATTACCTCCGTTTATATACAATTCATGTATATTAGACAAAGGTGCAATTTCTAAGGGCTGTCATTTTCGCAAGGCAAGGTTCCGATATGATAACCTATCACCGACTCGGCGTATCGGGCAGGTATTTCTGTGTTTCGTGTCTATGAATTTCACTGGATGCAACGGCAAGCCACCGCATCCAATCAAAATTAAGTTGTTAAAATGTGAACACTGTTCCTACATGATCGGGACAAGGGGAGCACACAGCTAGAATGGACTGATAAGTAATCAGTTTTCTAGTCCTAGTCCACCGCTCCGGTGGCCTAGTGGTTAGAGCGTCCGCCGCGGAAGCGGGAGGTCGTGGGTTCGATCCCCGGCCGAGTCATACCAAAGACTTACAAAAATGGTACTAACAGATGCCTCGCTTGACGTTCAGCATTAAGAGGTTAGTGTTAGGACTGGTCGGCCTGGTGTCAGGATAATGTGACTGGGTGGGACATCATGCTACATGTCTGCCGCATGATGCCCCAGTGGTAGATATCACTATAAACTGCCTCACTGCAGACATCGTAGCGATATGACTGAAAAATTGTTAAAGCTACGTTAAAAATCCTAATCAAACAAACAAACAAACAAAAGTCCTAGTCCGTGTTTGCACAATTTTCTCAAATCACATATAATGGCTTCACTCTGGTACATAGTCGTACTTTCGAGGTTAAACATTCAAAGTATCCTTTTAGGTCAATTACCTCCATTATTTTCGGCCAGTGTAGAATACACCACGCTAATGGTTACTTGGCATTATGTACGATGGGAGGCAGTTCAGGAAATCCAATAGATGTCGCTAGGACAAAGCACCAGTATATATGTTCGATTTGCCAAGGTGTAGATAGGATTATCATATCGAAAGCTTGGGTTGCGAAGATGAAGTGCTGTGTAAATGAAGTTTTGTTTTGCTTTTCTGTCTTGCTTTTCTGTTGAGCTTTTTAAATAAACTTTACTAAACAGAATCAAAGGGTATGAATTTCGCCTGTTGTTTAGATCACTAAATTTATACGATGGTATCATGTGTGCAGAGTATTTTCGTAATGTTGGGGATTGAGTGTGTTATTGCTTAAAACGCACCCACATATTTTATTTCATTTATTTTCAGAAATCAGGAAAAGATGCAGATTTCATTGAAATTTTCATGTAAGTTGTATGTCTTTGAACATACGTTTTAGATCTACTTGACTCATGACAGTACAATTTATGTAACGGTCTTCTGTCCATCCTTCAGTACTTGATTATTTGCCTTAAATGATTCATATATTTGTGTTGAGTGTGTAACTAACTCCCAGTACATTTGATAAATGATTCATATGTGTGTAAAGTATAGTATAGTTGCATGTACAACTGATATATAATTTACGTTCGTACAGTTCTTGCAAAGTTGATATGTAATTTACTGGAAGCAGACTGCATATAAATGTATGGAATCCACTAAACATCACAATAGAGCATCACTTTAGTGAAAATTAAACTGAGGCTCCATTGCAGATTGATCATGCATTATACATTGTCCCCTTTACTCAGTCCACTACTCACTACCCATGTAAACTAACTAAATGCCCTGTTGGTGGATTTTTTACGCGATGTTTTGCTTCATTGTCAATCCTCTTGCATGTTACAGAGTCTGATGATGGAATTTAACCATCCTTGATTAAGACATATGCCACTTCATAGTCATTTTAGTTGTGTCCTACATAGATTTCAACTATTACAGTGCAATCCTTATCAAAAATATATGTCTTGTAGAATGCATATGCTTTTTATAAAACTTACAGGACGACATCAGTCGGAATCGATCTATATTCATCTGATTTGTCAAATGTTGTAAATATATTTATGTGTTTTCAGCGATGATCCAGCTAATGCTAGTGTGCATCCTGGTGCTGTAACAGCACGTAACAACACCAGTACTATAGACCCACTTCTCAACACTGGTGAAATGTACAGTAATCTACCCACAATTCCAGATTAAGACAACAGGACAATGCTTTGTCATCCAAGTAAAATACATTAATTCATGTATATAGCTTGACTTTAATTACATGTTTATAGCGGATATCTTTATTTCTCACTGCCACATGTATGTGAATGAGTGTTTGTCCTTTGAATTAGGAAAGTTAGATACAACTGACAAATTTTACGATTCTTAGACTCCGTTGCTTTTCTTGCCTCTTGCTTCAGTATATATTGATGCCTTCCTAGTTTACAAAATTCCATCTGAATTCAGTAACTTTAGTACTTTGACTTGCTCTTTTTTGCTGCCACAGGAAGGACATTCATGACCCAGTAGCTGTTTTGCGCCATTTTGAAAAATCTGTAATGACTGGATGACAATAAGACCAAACATCATTAACAAAACTGCTGGAGGGTGAAACCCAACCTATCTATGTGTCGCGGATGAATATGTTTGCAGCAGGAATGGAGGAGATCTTGGAAGCGCCAAACCTTCTGGTACCCCTTGAGGTGACATTTTATGGAGAAGAGGCTTCCGACCTTGCCAGGGGGACCAAGGAAAGTGTTCCTCACTCATATAATGCAAGAGATAATGAAAGAAAAATGGAGACTTTTTGAATTGATGGAGGGGTGTGGATACAAACTGAATGATGACTCCGGTGGAAGTGAAAGGAAATACAATATTGGTGCAGCACTAGTTTGTGGTGTTATATTTTCGTTACTTGCTGTAGATTTAAATTTTACTATGCTGGTCGTCATTCGGCTATCAATGGACAACATATTTGCGATGTGAATATTAGGCATAGCACAATATGCTTTCATGTTAATTTGTGTGGTAAATAGCTTTGGTCTGCAATTTGGTAAACAGTCAATAATGCAAATCGTTTCTCGTGTAAATGAATGGAATAGGTCTTCCATTCTGTCAATGAACACCTAGTAAGATGTATTGTGATGACCAACATTTCTTGCTTAATATGCTTTGCCTCTTTTTTGGAGTTAATAAGCATGAAACAGAAAAAAATGATTCATTTGGTTTAAATATATCTTTCATTTAATATCACACGCGCGTCATAAGTACCCATTCTATTCTTGTTAACAATATGTTTAGGTTTGTCTCTGATGCAGAACGGGCCTCTACAATGTTTCCAAAACTTAACAACAGTCCAGGCACAATTTAGAGATGGCTTAAATCGGCTTGGTTTTGTTGATGTAAGCACAAATGAGTATCTAAACTTTCCCAAACCTGCTTCTGTAACCCGGACCTATAAAACTCTTGTAACCTCTTATCATTATACACTAAAAATCTTGGCAGTGATTTTGGGACCTTAATATACAACATAGTTTGTTTATTAGATAAGGATTGTAAACATTGTTAAGGTTTTTTTAAAAGCATGCGTTTGTCATGCATTAGATTATGTGAATCTCATCAAGCTTTATAAATTTAGTACCCCTCATATTTTCCAATTATTGAGAGGTAAACTGAAGATGCGAATAACTGGATAAGAATCAAACTGATAATAAAGTCTTATGTGCAAAAAGAAGTTATGGTACAAAGCAACGTTCCCTCTAAGCGAATGATAGGTGCGCGCGCAGTGCTCGCTGCACTGCGCAAGCATTACAAAGACGAGCAAACTTTAATGTTGCATTGAGCAAAAATTGACAATTCAGCAGCGCCTAGATGCATGAGCAGCTGCGCGCGCAGCTTAGAGGGAACGTTGGTACAAAGTCCCTTATGTTATTGTAACCTTGCCAATCAAACAGTTTTGATCAATTACAACTTTTGATGTATTGAAATGTTACGTTTCAGTTAATGCGCCGAAAGCCGTGTATTTAAAATCTATTTAATCCTTCTGCAAAGTCAACTCTGACAGAGAGAATTGATCCATATCCTAAAACAAGCATTCTCAGATATCGGATCTAACAGAAGATTAAAGGAGGATGCTACATATCAGAAATTCAGAGCATACCTTAAAGAAGTTTCAGGTAAATATATAACATCTGTAAAGATAACAAGAAAAAGGTAGTTGTGATTTCATAGATTATAGATATACATTTAACAAAATGAAATATGGGGTAAATGTTTTTCGTTTGCGCCATGATTATATTTGAAGTAGTTTCTTTAAGATTATTATTAATATAATGATATTACATGTTTACTCCTGAATTACTCCATACTATCTAAATTGTATCTGTGTTCAGTCCGTAGTACCTAGGCTACGTTGTGTTAGATTAGCATGATTACTAGGACTCCAATTTAAACACATTTTGAGAGAAGTTGGATGCGTAATGTTTATATAGCCTCTAGAAGGAGGTGGACATTTTCTTTTTTTTTACATTCACGTTTCTACAACTTATAGTACTTTCTACAGCTTATGTTCAGTCCTTCTTACATATACTTTTCTATGTTAATACCGGTTATATCTCACTGTGCAGCATAAAAAAACGTGACATTTCCATTGAAATAACATGTTCAAATATAAAATATATTGCGTTTTGTTTCACATGAAAAATATTCGGTATTAAAACGTGAAAACATTTTAATTTGATCAAATAACAAACTTGCTGTTATGTTTATTGTACGAAACCCAGTCCTAAAAAGAATGCAAGAAGAATCACTCTTCAGCACGCAACCACCATCCCCTATTTTTGTATTCACCGCACTGTGAATTGCATTCAGTATGCGCATTCAAAACTTGAATAACACTGGAATTCACTCCGATTAGTCTATATATTTGACTTTGGAATAAAACATTTATGAATATGTGGAATCCATTTCACTACACTGCAACTTTTCGTTTTTTAATTTTCATTTCGTCTTCTAGAGAAACAAATTATTAAATTGTACAAAATTTGATGGTTTTCGCGTTGTTCTGTCACTTGGTTTAATACCTTAAATATATGTATAATTCCATTGCTTTTTATAGGTGGTACAAGAGGAACGGAGAAAGCCAAAGTTAAATTGGAGAAAATATTAGTTTGTGAAGCCATCGGCAGAGATACCAGTTTTAGGATACTAAATGCCACCCAAGATTGAATTTTTTGATGATGGAAGTATGCTTCCAAGAAGTTCTACTTATATACATGTCCTTTATTTACCTTTGGGACATTTACCAGATGATATTGCATTATTTTCCTTTTTTGACTATGCATTTATGAACGTATACTTCGGAAAAATGTAATCTGACATTTTTCACCTCAGTCAAAGTCTGCTTGGAGATAAGGAATGATAAAAGCAGTTTATTTGTTTGATTTTACTAGCATTGAATATTTGGCCATGTTGTTTTATTAAAAACTTGACAGATTTATTCAAGTATTTCTCATTTGTTAAACAATAACATCCTTTTTACCAGATTACATATTTAAATTTTACATAGTGAAATATATCAGTAGATAGAACCATAGTGGACATATCTCGATTATCTAAAATCGCTTCATAAATTACTTTAAAAAAAGGCCTGAGTGTTAAAAATTATTTAGTGGACATATAATTTTCTTTAATTTTATAAGATCTGAATTTCAGAATTCTACTTTGGGTTCTGAAATTCGGGTGTAGAAAATTCGTCTGCTTATGAGAACTTGTACTTTAAAATCTAAGTTCCAAATTACTCTTCTAAATTTTATACATTAAATCCTTTCTCTTTTAAGAATTACCTCTCTCATTTTTCACTTGATTTAGTATTCTTTTATCTAGCTATCAAGCTTCACCAGTCCTTTTTGTACTTGTCTTCTGCCTTTTCTTTCTACCCCTATCTGTCCTATCCGTATGTGGCTCCGATTTGGAAGGATGATGAACTTGATTATAGTGCTGTATCGCCCACTAAGGGCATGTAGCACTGTTTTAAATTTTCAGCAAAGCTGGATATTTAATTACTCCTGAAGAGGGGGGGGGGGAAGGAATGGTGCCGCTTCACCCAGGCATTTATGTACTCAAGGAGTACTATTTAATTTGGTCGTCAGGTCGGGGTTGCTATTAAGCAACCATCGACCTGAATGGATGACTCTGGGTGAGTGGGAATAGACCCAACACACACTCAACCCTAACAGCCTATTATGTGTGTTAATGGTGTGCAATGGCACCAGTGGATGTATTGGAAATTAGTTTCACATCTCCGCCATTTTGGAGCTACACGAGTTGTGGCAGTAAAAGAGAGATACCATTACGTCCAAGGATGTCGTACAGCACGCAACATCGTGATTCCGTGCTTAATTCAAATCTGCTCCAGTTATTACCGATGGACAGGAAATACCAATAATGTGTGAGCCACCTATGTAATTAAATCCAATCAATGAAGTCGTAAAATTTGTATAACTATCTTAACTTTCCAATATTTCTAGTACAAAGTATACATGTATTAAGTCCCTAATAAGTTTGAATACTAAGATGTCTATGCGACATAAATAAGTATAGTCACTATTTGGTTAAAATAGCTTGTTAATTTTAAACGTTGTGCAAGAAAAAAGATCAAGTCAAGTTTCGTGAAATAGATTGTTCGAAAAGAGTTCTCGTACCAAATGAGGACCCTGTTAACCAGGCAATAAAAGCAATCCGATTTGGAACAACGACGCTCCTGATATGCATGTTTGGCACGTGTAAACATTCTGGTAAATAAAGCATGGATTGGTGGGTATTGCAATTTGCAATCGATCGGCCAATCCAAATCGACCATACGGACGGAGCATGACTTCACGACTGCAGTACACAAAACTCTATGTTTGAATTCTCCTAATTTAACATAATGACAAATCTATCCGAATGTATTATTCTCATCTTCGAATGTTTGTGCAGGTACTTTAATATTAAAATCTTGTATCGTTGTACAAAATACGTGAATGGGTAACGAGCATATCGATGTACGTGGGGATATCAGGCTACGCTCGACTACAACAACGTGTAATCGGAACATTCATGAAGTACCGGCATAGCAACATATATATATATATATATATATATATATATATATATATATATATATATATATATATATATATATATATACAAAAATATATATACAAAAATCATCAGTGGCTCAGTGAACGTGCTATATTAGCAGCCAAAAACAACGATGTTAATGCGATCAACTTCAGCATTCAAAAACAAATAACAGGCGAAGCGAGAACGTATAAGTCCATAGATACTAAATCATGACGAAGTTGTCAATTATCCAACTGAATTCTTAAATTCACTTGATTGGCCAGGCATGCCGCCGCACGTTTTAACATTGAAAATTGGCGTACCTATCATTCTTCTCCGAAACATAAATCCACCACGACTTTGCAACGGTACCAGGCTTTCAGTGAAAAAGTTAATGAACAATATCATCGAAGCTACAATTTTAAATGGAAAATTTAAAGGAGAAGATGTACTGTTGCCAGGCATCCCTATGATTCCGACAGATACGCCATTCGAATTCAAACGTTTGCAGTTTCCGGTGCGACTCGCATTTGCAATTACCATAAACAAAGTATAGGGACAATCGCTATAAGTGTGTGGACTAAATTTGGAAAATCCATGCTTCTCACATGGACAGCTGTATATGGCATGCTCACGCGTTGGAAAACCTTCTGATTTATTCATATACGCACCAGACAGAAAAACAAAAAATATTGTGTATCCAAAAGCACTTCAATAAACAGAATAGGCTATTTGACAGTATGAAAAAAATGTAAATGAAATTCATAATCGGTAGCGATACCTAAAATTGCGTGTGTTCGGTGTGAACTGTAGGCGCCATAGATACGTCACGTGATCGAACACGGTCTAGATTGGCTGAAAACTATGATGACGTAAATCAACAGCTGTATGAAATTCATAATCGGTAGCGATACCTAAAACGCCTTCGGTAAGGTAACCACTTATTGTGGGCTCGATAAATAACACTAAATAATCTGAGATGCATTCCAGAAACCAGTCAAATAGTCTATTAAAACACAAACACTTTCTTTCTTTCAGTGGCATTGCAACGCATGCCAGGATTCAAACACAAACACTTTCTTTCTTTGAGTGGCATTGCAACGCATGCCGGGTACTTGCTAGTATTATATATATGTGGGGAGGTGTTAAAATTGGGCTGTTTACTGACTGAATCCTCATTTTACAATCACGTCGATAATAATTTTTAATAACGCGGTTTTTCTAACGAAGTTGTTCGTTATTTTGTATACATGTACATAACATTTATTTTCAAAATGTCCAAGTTGTAAAAGTTCGTTCCAACTGGTTTCAACAACCATCACATGAACTCGAAAAATCTGTGTAACACGTCAATTCATTTTATTTTCTTGATGAGTCTAATTCCTATAGTGGTGTTTAATAGTATCCTGCCAAATCGAGAGTCCACAGAGCAGGCAACTAGACTAAATGTTGATACACCACCAAACAAGAATCCTTTTTTAAAAAATAATATAAACATAAGAAACCAAAAGCGCGACATTTATTTCGTGAAATGATCTACTATGTCGAAACTCAATTTTTGCCTTGTTCAACTAGTACAATAATGATATCGTGATTTCATTGGGAGTATTAATGAAACTTCTTATCATTCTTGAGGATATCTCTAAGTGGCAGTTCAATAATTCTCTGAAACTCGCTTGCCTACAATGGTCCGTATCTGTGAAAACAAACTCTTTATTTTACGAAGTATTCATTTTGCTTGGCTGCATTGTTATCTTTAGAGTAACAGATATGAAAGAGTCTGTTAATTTAAGGTAGTTTATGTTACATACATAATAACATTGATAACAGTGTTCGATTGATCAAATGAAGCTAGTTCATACAACATAAGACCGGGGTCAAAATATTTTAAGTTTATAAGATTGCTGTGCCTTTTAATTTTTCTTTTATTCAACCTCCTTTATTTGATTCAAAAGACAAAATTAACGTGATAATACAAAGCCTCAAAGGAGGCCAGATTTTCGTTTAATAGCAAATACTTCCACAAGTCAGTTATCAAAACACGGTCGGCAGTTAATTAAGTTCTCATAGAAACGCGCGCGGACATAGCTGTTAAGAAAGATTGGCGCATTTTACGTTTAATTACAAGAGGACACATTGCACTTATGATGATTACACTTAAAAGAAACTAGAACTAGAACACAAATTTCAGTTGATAAATAAATTATTTACTTTGTATTTTTTTTATTAAAGTACTGCCTCCACTCGGTGTAAGTGAGATTGATTGAAATTAACTTAGACAAAAATCAGAGTACATATAATCAATCATGGAGGATTACAACTTCACGGTTTTCCACACCCATGTCCCCTCGCACTCGGGTAGGCAGGCCTCATTTTGGAAACTGCTTCAGTGAAATGGTTAAAAATGGCTGAAACTCTATTATCACAGTTGCAAGCTAGGTAGATAATAAGTTGTGAAACTATTGATGCGTCCGTGTAATATAAAACGCCATCTGCAGAATATATGTGTATCGCTTTCCGGGTTATATGAGACAAGAAAATTTACTTTTTGTCCGGCAAGGGATGGATATTACAATGATAACACTACACGTATTATTTTCTAATATAAAGTATATCACTGACACATTGCTTAATCTCACACTCTCGAATGTCGTCCATCATACCTTTCACTCCACATATATTTTAATTTTATGAGTTTAAAGTGAATCGTCCACTAGGGCTCTTTTCACTGGTTTGCCTCCCAAAGGGGAGTTATTTACTTTATCCTGAGGGGAAGGAAATGTGCCACATCCCCTGCAGGCATTTATGCACTCATGGAGTGCTATTTACTTAGGCCGTCACCACGGGGCAATTATTGAACTGCCACTGGGTGAATGTAAGGCCTTTCGGTGGGTAGGAATGGAACCTACTCACACCCACCCCTATCATTCTGTTGACTACTGATCTGCAAGAGCAGTGAAGCGAGAGAAAAATAGTTTTCTCATATCGCTTATGTCCGCGTAATGTGGTCGTGCAAGCACGAGAAATTACGGCAGCAGGGAGTAAAGGTGATGAAAAGCCAAGCGCGCACCTGTATATCAAATTCAGTCCAGTTGTACTAATGGACAGCCTAACAAACCAATAATGTGTAAGCCACCTGTGCAATTTACCAAATATATGAGTTATGAAATATTATTTAATATCCTATCCAAAAATAGGGACTAGTACGGAAGTGTACATGTGTAAGTCCCTATTGTATTTAAATTAAAGTGCCTAAGCGACACATAAAAGTGTAGTCAATGGTAGGGGAGTTTGGTTATAAATTTGTTCAGCAGTGCCAAAAAGGTCAAATTTGTCTTTTTAGGGCCAAAAAGTTAGTCAAAAAGGGCTACTCGATACCAAATGAGTACCCTATTAGCAGCGCTATAGAATAGCCATTAAAAAGGTTGGTACTGGATATAAGGGTACCTCCCTCGTTCGGCTTCCAATTCTACCAATCTGTGTGCTGTTCTATGTTCTTCTCTCCGATTTGCCGAGAAGTCGATGTTATGGATTTCGGCGAGGTATTGAGCAGCGTCCAGTAGGTGTGATAAGGGCTTTTCCAGGTAGGCCTCCAGATAGTGAAGTTGAAGGATCTTGCAAGCGAATTCCCATTGTAAAGTCGGCGGGGGTTGGTCATACATTGCTTTGTATCCTATGTATGATACGGCGGAGATGTAGCTTGTCGCCTTTCGTTTGTTTCTGACAAGTTTGTAGACCCCCAATTCCTTGCATAACTGTCCCATAAGCTCGTCTTTAGTTGTTTTGGGCATTCTTCTTGTTTTTACTGGAGTTTCCCATGTTCCTCCTGGAGTGGTAGTGGTGGTGGTAGTGGTATCCCCTATTTCTTGGTCCAAGCTCGCTGCAGTGCTTGGAGATTTGGGTATAGGGGTGGATGACAATGGCATAGTCATCCCCCCCTTTTTCCCCTTTCCTTTCACTTTTTTGCTAGGGGCTGGTAGCGGTGATGGTGGCTGTGGTTCAGGTGTTGGTACATTTAAGGGTGACGTAGCCACGTCTGCTGTCTCCACATTTAATAACACCTGTATTTGTTGTGTTAATGCCGCTAGTTGGTCTTGTATTCCCTGAAGTTCAATGGTAGGCCCCGTTTTTGGGCTCTGTACTGTAGTGACTTCAGGAAGAGGGGTGGGTGGACGGCTGCGTAAACCGGTTTCCCGCCGCTGCCGTGGTCGACCTCGTGGTCCTCTATGTCTGGTGTCCCCTCTTTTTCCTTGTGGTTTTTCTGATTTTTCCCACATATATAAGTGTTAAATGTAAACTCCAGTTATTAAAGTAGCTGAGAAATGCATTATAACGGAAGAAAATCTCCAAGTGTTCCTATCAAGTTTGCTAAGCACCTGAATGTCAACACATTCTTGATTCACCCCTATTAAACATGGTATTGATCAGATATTTGTAAGATTCATAGTTATTGGTGTCATTTCTTAATTAAACATGAATACTAACTGACCAAATAACTTATTGATGTCCATATGAATATCAAACCCAGTTTCCTAAAAAATATGAAATAATCTTTCTCTCTTGTCTTTATATTTATAACCAAGGCAGGCAAATTGTTTTTCGGCCTGTGCTTTGTTTACACAAATGGAGTAATATTTAGCATCTCTTGGAATAACAGCTATAAGACAACGGCGAGTTTCAACTGTACCAATGTTTGAAGCTGTTTCTGTTCCAAGCTTATTAATATTTACCTCCCAAATATGTTCAAATCCTAAATATCTGATTAAGCTTGTTAGAATCTTGCACTATATAATCGTGTCACTGTTTTGTGTCTTCGTGTGCACATTTGTATGCAAGGGAGTCCTTTGAGAGTTCAGATAGATGTACCCGGTATTATGTGTTCAACAATGCATATGAGATTGAAATACTCCCCTAACTCGCTGCTGATAAACGTGTTAATGTCCAAAACAAAATGTCAAAATTCTAATAAATAGTTAGTCATATACATTCATGCCATTTAACCTCTTTACATCAATTAGTGTCGATTATATCAAATTTCATGATCGTAAGTTGTAATAGTTTGAAGAATAGAGTTTATAAATTTAGCCCCCTACCTTCGCATTTGTCTGCAATGGCTACTTTTTATTTCGACATAAATATTCAAGCTTACCAGAGTATTAAACAATTATTCCAAAATACTTATATGTTCTGCTAACCTCAGTACAATTAATTTTATTTTAATTGCCAATTATTGATAAGCTTACAAACTTCATGAAATATTACCTCAAATTGTGTTAGTACATGTATTAAAGAGTTAGACACAGTCTCCGTCGGCATTTTGCAAGACATTACTTTTAGATGCATATATTATCAAATCATCTGCGCACATTAAGCAATTAATATTAATATCATATAACACGACAAGATTACATGAGGACAAAACATGTATGAGATTATTTGTATATGCGTTATTTCATCAACTTAACCCACTACTACATGTCATTTCCAATATGATCGATACTATACTTGTAAAAATCGGGAAAATAAGCATCAAACTTACTCTCTTTTAATCATCATCAACGTCCAAGATCAACATGAATTGAATATCGTTATTTAAGAGAACTGATTGAATTTTATGCTGTAACTTTTTTTCTTCCAATAAAATGTGTTCAGAATTTAAAGGTTTTATCTTGGAGATGCCAAGATATAGAAACTTTGGAGTAAAATTATGTGTCTTTTAATTTTAGGATTTCGGGACCTAGGAAATTAAATTAACAAAACTTTGGGTACTGAGAATTAGAGATTACACGCAACTTTATTGTTAGTACATGTGATGTAACTGAGTGGAATTCTACCGTATCAGTTTGTGATTGCCATCCATATGCCACAAGGCAAGAGGGGACGGAACTGAATATACCCATCGCTCTATACAACGTAACTGCCTCAATTGTTGTCCAACCACAATTCCAAAATACTTACATGTTCTGCTAACCTCAGTACAATTAATTTTATTTTTATTGCCGATTATGGATAAGTTTACAAACTTCATGAAATATTACCTCAAATTGTGTTAGTTTACAGAGTTAGACACCGTCTCCATCGGCATTTTGCAAGCCATTGCTATTAGATGCATATATTATCAAAATCATCTGCGCACATTAATCAAGTAATATTAATATCATATAACACGACAAGATTACATGATGAAAAAACATGTCTGAGATTATTTTAACTTGACCCACTACTATATGTCATTTCCAATATGATCGATACTATACTTGTAAAAATCGGGAAAACAAGCACCAAATTTACTCTTACCTAATCATCATCGACGTCCAAGATCAACATGAATTGAATATCGTTAATAACACTTAAATTAACAAGTAACTAACTTCCATTGATGGATCTGATGTTATGATGTCCTTGCCGAATTTTCATGTTATACGTCCGAAACTATTTAAGAGAACTGATTGAATTTTTGATGCTGTAACTTTTTTCCTTCCTATAAATTGTGTTCAGAATTTAAAGGTTTTATCTTGGAGATGCCAATATATAGAAAATTTGGAATACAATTATGTGTCTTTTAATTTTAGGATTTCGGGACCTAGGAAATTAAATTAACAAAACTTTGGGTACTGAGAATTAGAGATTACACACAACTTTATTGTTAGCACATGTGATGTAACTGAGTGGAACTCTTCCGTATCAGTTTGTGATTTAAAACCTAATTACAGTAAACGAACCCAACGAAAATGGCTAATACACCACAAGGGAACCTTACTATATGGCAATGGAATGCAAGGGGACTGTCAGGAAACATCAATGAATTAATACTCAAATTAATAAATACAGTGCACAAACCTTACATCCTCTGCATTCAAGAAACGAAATTTTCTACAAACTCGAAAACATTGCCATCAATACAAGGCTACTCCCCAGGTTATTTCCAGCATAGAACGGAAGGCCGGGTGGTGGTGGTGGATTAGCCATATTTATAAATAGCATCTTACCATCTGCAACTGTAATACCCATAACATCTAGGGATATCAGCAATTCACTAATAGAAATACAATCTATATTAGTTAACACCGGAAAAAGTGAATTGCAAATCTTCAATGTTTATGACCCAGGATGGAATACTAAATTAAACCATAAATTAGCACTAAAAGAGTTAACCAAATGCATTAAATCCGAACTTACATTCATTGGCGGGGATTTTAAAGCCCACAATGAGCTGGAGGGGGATGACGGATGGAAGGGGTAAGTGTGTGGAGACATGGGCCACTGAATCCACACTAGCTATACTCAATGATGGTGCCAAAACCAGACTCAATCCGATTGACGGCACCCTATCCGCCATTGACATCACCCTGTGCACACCCAGAATGGCACAGGTGGCGGAATGAGGAGTGGATCAATCAGACTCATTGAGGAGCGATCAATTCCCCATAATCACCACCCTGCAGATGGCCGTAAAATTCGAATCAAATAACAAAATACCCAGGTGGAATTATGATAAAGCCGACTGGGAATATTTTCAAGAAATAATAATCAATACAACTATGCAAGATATAGAATCAGATGACATTGATATCTACTATGATAACATAATTAAGATCATAACTCAGGCAGCCACCAGCAGTATGCCCAAAGCTAGCGGTAAAACAAGAAAGCTAAGTGTAACGTGGTAGAATGAGGAAATTAAATTAACCAGACAGGCAAAACTTAGAGCTTTAAATAAATTTAAAAGAACTAATATTACTACTCACTTCTTAGAGTACAAAAATCAGGACAACAAGCTCAAAAACTTAATTAAGCAGTCAAAAAACAAAACTTGGCAAAATACTGCAGTAGTATAAACTTTAGAACTAACTCCAAACAGGTGTGGGATAAAATTTGAACTATCAGTGGGAAGCACACCAATAGCACCCCCAAATTAAACAACACTAGCAACAATAAGGAAATAGCTGACTGATTTGCCCAACACTTCAAAAACATGAGCAGTAATAACAACCACACCAAGGAATTTCAAAATCACAGGGCTAAAACTGAAATTATATTTAAGGAACTATTTAAAGATTTGGGACCCAAATTATCACATCTAAATACAGGCATAACACTATATGAATGGGAACAGGCACTTGAAAACAAAAATGAAACTTCACCTGGGGAAGACCAAATATGGTATGTAATATTCAAAAACCTACCCATTAACCTTGTTAACTCAATAATACAATTGCTAAACAAAATATGGGACACAGGACACCTAAAAAATGGAAAACAGCGATAGTAATACCCATACTTAAATCAAATAAAGATAGAAACGATATCAATTCGTACAGACCCATCTCTCTTACTAACAACATATGCAAAATAATGGAAACAATTATTACTAATAGACTTAAACACCACCTTGAAAGCAACAACTTGATGTCTGAAAATCAATGTTGGTTTAGAAATAAAAGATCCATTACGGATCAATTAATACAATTAGAAACCGCTATCAAACTGGCATTCAGCTCTGTAAGAAAAGCGGATAGAAACTTAATTGCGGTATTTTTCGATCTGCACAAAGCATTCGACCTAGTATGGACCAAAGGCCTTTAAACGAAATTAAATCATTACGGCAGTTCGGGTCGAATGTTCAACTTTATAGAAAATTTCGTGACTGACCGCAAAATTATAACTAGGGTAGGAGCAACTTACTCTGAGGAACACACCCTTGAAAATGGAACTCCACAAGGGAGTGTACTCAGCACCACCCTCCATAAGGGAGTGTACTCAACACCACCCTCCACAAGGGAGTATACTCAGCACCACCCTCCACAAGGGAGTGTACTCAGCACCACCCTCTTTAATCTAATGATAAACGACCTTGACAAAAAATTGGCATCACCTAAAACTGGATTATCTCCATTTGCTGATGATAGTAGACTATGGAGAGCAGGCAACCCCTCCAACCACCAACACATGGCTAAAATTCAAACCAGCTTAAATAACTTAGGAAAATAGGTTGATATATGGTGCTTTAAACTATCGCACCAAAAAACGGTACCTGTACTGTTCACCACATATAAGAAATTCAAACAATATTCCAAATTAACAATACAAAATAAAGAAATAACATTCGTAAAAGTAGCTAAATTTCTGGGTATGTACTTTGATGAACACTTAACATGAGCGCATCATATTGACGAACTAGTTAAAAGATGCATCCAGGACTTAAATCTATTAAGAAGCCTCAAAGGCACTCAGTGGGTGCCAACCAAGGAACTATTTTAACACTATATCGGGCATTAATAAGATCTAAACTTGACTATGGGTGCCAAGTATAAACCACGGCACCCAAACGTCGCTTAAAGAAACTAAATAGAATAAAGAGAAAAGCCATACTCAATGGTTCATGCGCACTGCCATCAACCTCGAAAGCCGAGCAGCAAGTCTTAACAGGGGAACTGCTATTACATCTTAGAAGGCAGGAACTCATATTAAAATATGCAGCCCAACTCTCGACACACGAACAAAAATGCATCCCACTTACCTGGCTATCAACAAATGCAACACCCCCTGTAGGTAGAAAAACTAAAAAAACACCACCTCTATGGGAAAACTATTTCATAAATTAAAAACAAAACTTCCAATAGACATATTCCAAATAGAAAACAGCATAACCTATTACAAAGAACCTTGGAGTAATGGAGAACGAAAATAAATCTCTCCCTATCAGATAAAGAAAACAAGTAAAACCAACAAAAAAATTTGAAAACATTCATTATAAATAAAAAATACTTATTATCAAAATTTTACAAAAAATTACATGGATGGCTCAAAAATAACAAAATCTTTTAAAAACAGCTGCTTTAATGGTCATACCAGAGCATAATATTCAAATGGCCAGAGATCTAGCTGACCACTGCTCCATTTATATAGCTGAAGTTTGTGCCATCCTAGAAGCATTAAAGTGGATAGAGGAAAATAAACCAAATAAGACTGTGATTATTAACGACTCGCTAAGCGTCAGAACCTCAATCCAAAATAACACCACAAAATCTAGAGAATTTTTTTTACCTAATAATGAAAACCTTAAATTTAAAAAAAATAGTAGTAGAATTTATGTGGATTCTATCCCACATATAGATCACAGGTAATGAATTAGCAGACCAACTTGCTAAAAACAAACTCAGCGAGCCTAATTACACGCCACTCAAATATAGCCAAACTGAAAAATATAGTTTAATTAACACAATGATTAATCAAAAATGGCAAACTGATTGGGACAGAAATAAACAAGGGAGAATATTACGTAACATCATTAAGGAAGTTAGTAGAGTAATCAAACCACCCAGGTGCACAGGAGCAGCATGGAGCGTCTGCCCACCAAATTTTCCAGCCCTCCTTTCGGTAAAATAACGGTTCCTTGTAATTTAACAATACAGTCCTCATTTTGGTGAAATAACAGTTATAAATGTATGATAAAAAATTAGGTTTTTATCATGTTTCAGAGGGAACTCTGCGAACAATTAATGTAATACATGATAATATATGACAAATATCGAAGAAGCGGAAATTACTAGATTGAACAGAGAAAGGTTAGCCGCTATTAAAAACTTTCTTCCGGTGAGAGATTCTTTTCGGGATAATATCCAAGCGAGACAACAACATTATTTTACCGCTGATACTGACCAGTTATTTAAGCCGATAACCACGGCTACTGAAAAGGTTGTTACCGCTACTGAAAAAGGTGTAATACCTACACTTGAAAAAAATAGTAGAACATTCAAAACCGGAAACTTCTTGATTTGGTCCCAAAAAAACGGATGAGGACCGAATTGATGAATTACGAAATAGATTTACCGAGGAAGCTTTAACTCGTATCGATAAAGGTGATCTAAATGATTTTATTAATTTTGCTGTTATTGGATATTACGATAAAAATAAATATTTGAAACCGGAGATTTTCATTCGCGATTCCTCTCTCTCATATTTTTGGATTTTGTCGAGATGTTAAAGTTATCTTTGGATCGAGTAATACAGTTGTGATTATGAGAAAACCAAGAGACGATGATGCGCTCTAGCGCGATAATGATATTCCAGATGGTAAAATAATTCTGTCCAATTTGGCGTTATGGATGCCAGTGATGACTCCCTAGCTCGATATAGAGACTCAATTGTTATCTTTTATGGATCGTGGAGGTAACTCACTATTACCGTGGTTTGATGTTGCAACGGCTACTACGTCAAATAATTCTCCTGGAATATTTACCTGGCAGGTCGCGTTAACAAAAAATATCTCCACGCCTAGACATATTTTTTTATCGCGTTGCAAGATAAACGACGAGTAGAATGAGAACATAAACAACTGCGTAGTCATATGATATTTTATAAATTGAATGTCAGCGAGGTGTCATTGCGAATAAGTAATCAACAGGAACCCGCTGAAAATCTTCTGATCGATTATAATAATAACCTAATAGGTCGTGTATATCATCGTTTATGGTCCTATAAGGGACGTGATCAATATATTGATACCGGATAACAAATATCGCAATTGGATTTTCAATATTAGTATCCGATCAATTTGATTTATGTTAGCATTCCGTCGTTGATGTAAAGTTTCAAGCTCGTGTAGGAATATTTTCTAATGGTGTAACATCATACATAATAATAGCTGTTATTCTTAGTAATAAGACGATGACACTAAAAGGTGATAATGGAAAAATGAGAGTAATTGATGCGCCGGTAGAAAACTTGTAATAATTAGATGTTATATTACTTTTTTTTAAAAAAAATGTCTTATAGTCACGTTAATGTCACCTTGACACCTGGTCAGACAAAGAAACTACAACCGAAAACCTCTGCTGCGTGTGGAGCAAAGATAACTTTGAAACGTAGACAGATAATCAATGAAGGACCTAAATGACATAAACTCAGCTTAAACATTTTAATAATGCTAAAAAGGCTGGTACTGGAGTTCATTTGGAGTTTTCGACCGAGACGATGTCTAATATGATCAAATCTGGTGGATTTTTACCTTTTTTTTCATTCCGCTCGCTACTGGTACACTTTCTGGTCTTGCTGGTTCGGGAGTAAATACAGTTTTAGATAAAATTACCGGAAAAGGATACAAAACAAAGGAAGAGGTTATCGATTACCGTGACAATAACACGAATGTCAAATTTTGATTTAACAGACGCGGTAAAAAATACTCCCCAATAAAATACTTCAGGGGAGTTTTCATGAGAGATCAATTACCTAAACAACCAAAAATACCAGAAACGGGTATAATTAATCTCGATGAGAACAAGAACCTGGAATTCATTGGGTAGCTTACGCGATACATCCACGATCAATTATTTTTTTTTACTCGTACGGGTTAGCGCCGCCACAGGAATTTCTCAAATATATATCACAATTGAAAATACCAGTTTGGTTATTCAACGTTACCTACACAGACTTTTACTGAACCTCCGATAGGCGGACGAGAAATTCTTAACGTGTTCACGGTGATTTCAACATCTCCGAATCTACCTCATAAAACCGTACACGATTATACCAGCTTTTCAAAGAGAAATAAATAACAATGGTAGATATTTGGGGAAGATCATTACAGCGTATACCAAAACCCAGAGGAGGAGTTTCTCTTGAACGGGTAAAAAATCTTATATCGAAAGCGGTCACAGATAGATTAATGGCGCTCGGTGATAATTTTATTTAATCGGCGGAATCATTAAAAACTCTCAATGATAAATACGACGCCCACATAAATCAATTTGTCGATTTACACAAATCTATTACCAAATTTCAAATTCCCATTTATAATTTTTTGGGAATTCCACCGGTGACCACGCCGAAACTCTCACAGATAAAGCCATCATTGATAGTTTAGAAACAATACTATCCGAGTATCAAGATTTTCGTATAAAAGTTTATAATTTCTTTGAGCATCCACTGGCGAGTCCATCAACAAAACTATCGGATATAGAATTCGCCATTGCTAATCTAATAGAGCTTCGGTCTTCGTATGTAAATCATGAAGCAGAATTTGTAAATTTTCGTAAAAACATCATCGATAATTTCTTTAGGGATCCACCGGTGACCACGCCGAAACTATCACAGATAAAAACCGCCATCGATGAACTAACAACGCTTCAATCAACGCATGAAGATCACGTAAGACAATTTCTAAATTTTCGTAAAAACATCAGTAATAAGTTTTTCGGAGGTTCCATAAACTCCCTGATATTAAAACGTCCATCGATGAGATCAAGAAAACTCACACGGCCATCAAAGATGATTTTCCGAGAATGATAACCGCAATTGAAAAAACAAATTCCTCACGAAAAGGAAAATATTGTAAATCTGGTATACACGATCCAGCACGGACCATTTATTTGGACTCCGGAGAATAACACGCTAGATATCACCGCGACCGTCAAGGGAATTTACAGACTAACAATTGTGTCTCCGATCCGGTTTGGTCTTATACCTACACCAACAATATCATCTACCGGTGAGAACGGTGTAATACCAGTGGTCATCGAGAAGGATTGAACTGTGCGATTCGATATATTCACCACGGATAGAAATTTGGTTAACGCGTCAATAACATGGTACGTAGAACTCGTAGCTTATTTGAGCAAACAACTTAACCAAAACCATCGTTGTTTAATAACAACAATGACATCACAACAATATAGATACACTCAGGTGTTACAACTACAAACTAAACTCAAGTTGCTCTCCGAGGAATATCAAACAGAAATAAAAAAAAATATCGAAGAAGGATTACCGCCGTTGATGTAACAGTATATTCGGTTTCAGGCGTAGTCAACGTAGCAGGAATAATACTCTCTTCGGTGATAATGATTGTCCCGGTCGCTATTCCGATTTGTATAGCCGCGGCGACAACAATCGCGGGAACGATTTCCATAATCAAAAAAAAAATATCATCGTGTAGTCAGCATAAACTCCAGGACTACATCGTTAAATTTCATACGGTATCAACAGCGTATTCGCAATTATCCGCGATGATCTATCTCATCGAAGCTCGATGACTCAATGATATCTGTTGTCGAATTCTCCACGATGGTGAACATCGTCGACGATGCGATGTCAAAATTAGAAAAACAAGATAATAATAACAATGACAACGTCATTGTCGCAGGAATTACTTCAACGAATAGCGGAAAATACCGCTCCGGTGAAAACAACGATGATATCGGTGCTGTCAAGGAAACCGGTGTTCACGGTTGAATTTCCAACTCCGATCCCGGCAAATGAGATCGCGTTAACTCATCTTCAAGTATATTATAGTTGGCCAAATATTATTTCGGAACAATTTGGAGGGAGATTACCTAATAATAGTTTTGTATTCGCGTATAAAAATAAACCTGATGGAACTCTTGATTGGCAAACTATATATCTTCACAAAGGAACTTATGAAGTCGGAGATATCTGCAATGAAATTAAACACCAAATATCAGTAATCACCGGAAGAAAAATAGAAGGGGAAAAATTCCCCATTGAGATAGTTGGTCATGAACATACGTTATGAACTTCCATCAATATAAATTCGGAGGAATACTCCGTTGATATCTATAACTGTTCGATTAGAACCGTATTAGGATGGACAGAAAAGCCACCACTGATAATCGGTCTTCAACCTTTACCTGAACCTAAAAAAAAATCTGATTTTATTACAATCGTTGAATCAACCAATAATGTTGATTTAAATTATGTTGGTTATTTACACACGTTACAAAATCGTGCGAATATGATCGAAAAATATACCGTGTACGATGATCCAAACAGCTACGAGTATAAGACATACGGTGATGTATTATGGGATTTTAAATTTCCACATCAACGAGGAGGATTTATTATCACGATGAAAAATTATACGATAATTTTAGCAGCATCAATAAAACGTATCAAACAAATTTACAACAACTACGATAATATTTTCGGGAGCAACTCCTCGATATAACAACTCAACGCGATAAAATTTTTAAACAGATTGAGGTGCTAAATTATATTATCTTCGACATGAATTTTCTTAATACGAGATTACTTAAGGTGATAATCGATGATAACGACGTTAACAAACAAAATGTTTAACAAAATTTTCATTAAGGGAGGCTACATTAATTAATTATAAATTTCGAGGATATCGCGAATTGAAAAAAAAAGTCGCTTAATGATCTCATCGATGAATATTTTCCTCAGATACATGCCAGTTTGGGAAAAATAAATCCCGTGATAAAGAACCACGCAGAAATGATAATATCACCGATGACAAACTTGTCCCTGAAATTGATTTAAATTATCCCGATGAAGGTTTTATTCACGCGTTGAAAACCGCGACAGATTTGACGGAGCGTTATAACGTTTACACTAATGATCAAAGTTATGAATATTTAACATATGGTGCTATAACATGGAATTTTTACTCGCAAGATCATTGAGGTTGTTTTACCACATTAAACAATAATTTATCAAGAAAATTTGATATTATCAATAGAACGTATCAAACAAATTTACAACAACTACGACAATATTTTCAGGAGTATCTCCTCGATATAACAGCTTCACGCGATAAAATTATTAAACAGGTTAAGGTGCTAAATCAAATTATCGCCGAAATGGATTATCTCAATGCGAGATTACTTAAGGTGAAAATCGATGATAAAGTCCTAACAAACAAAATTTTTTAAGAGTGTTTTCATTAACAGAGGCTACATTACCCGATTATAAATTTCTAGGATACAGTGTTCCATCGTCGAAAAAACGTTTAATAATCTCATCGACGAGTATTTTCCTAAGATACACGCGTGCTGGTTTAAAACGATTCCCGAAATGGATATTCTCAGATACAATAATGCTCCTGATGGAACAGGTAGACATGTAGCACCAAACAACGTCGACCATCGCGGTACATCTTATTTGTGATATCGTGTTAGGTAGTTATACCGTCGATTTATTATCGTCGAGTGAAGCCAATCAGGGGTACATCTTATACACGTTTACCCCAGGAACTTATCCCGGAGGTTTAATTAATCAAAATCAGAGTAATTTAGTATACTTGGCAATAACTAATCGTTTGATATCAAGAATTAATTTCAGATTAGTTGATCAAGATTTTAACTTGATTGATTTTATCAGGGGAACAATTACAAATTACCCTCGATGTAAAATCCTAGGGATTTTCGTCTTTGAATTGAAATTATAACAATTACAATAATGTATACTCACGCGCAGGTCTTCATCTACGACAAGGATAAACTCGAGGATGCTATAAGGAGATCGTTCTCGGAAACCATCGTAGGTAACTTCGAATTCTACGTGGATAGATTCGGCGACAATGATTTTCTGCTAATGGATCATCAACTAAAACAACTTCAACGTGATCCAATAGCGATGATTAGTGATAGTTGCGATCAGATAATGAATTATCTTCATTCGTGTATGACCGTGGATCGTCTTAAAGAAATACTCAACGATGATAATCAATAATTGTTATAATTACCAAACATGGCTAATTATGTCATCGGTAATTAAATCGCTGATCATGTCATCGGTAATCATATCATGGTAATTACCGTTAATTATATTTTTAAGTGTTATTTTAACTCGTTTGAGGTATAAACAGTAATACAATTCCTGGTCATAATTACTGATGTAATTACCCGTAAACATGATTCCCGGTCATAATTATTTTCCGCGGTAATAATAAATTTTTAAAATATTTATAGATGCCAGCTCAAGCGAGATATTTGTGACCGGACGACATAACCGCGATAATTAATTTGCGAGGAGAAGAACAACCGCGTAAAATCGCTAGCACATATAATATCGGGTTAACTCGATTATATAACATGGTCATCGCATCAAACAAAAAACGTTTCCAGGAGGTTTAGTTGGTACAGAGGCTGGTAAAAATCTAACGTCGACGATTGAAAAATTAAACAAAAAAATGCGCAAGAACGTCAACGCGCTAATTTAAAAACCGAATGCGCAAAATACAGCGAAAATATTAATAAAAAACAACAACTGATGTCAATGATAGTTTTATAAATCATTGCAATTTAAACGAACAAAACTACAGAATCACGTTGAAAACACACAAACACAAATACAACAACAGCGAGAGTTAATAGAGCAACTCGAACAACAACTCTCGTTGATAACGCAACACGAATACACGTTACACACAACACAAAATCGAACAGCAAAAAAAAATCATCGATGAAAACTTCCCTGTAAAATCCAAAGTATTTCCATCCACTAAAGAAAAAATATCAGCAGCGTTACTGAAATTCTAATCATCCAACAACTTTTCAAATTCATCAACGACAACCTTCTTTCCACGCTCTTTAGCAAATATTTCCTTGATGTCATTTTCAATCTTTTTGATTAGTATACAAACGGGTAAAATGATTTTAGTTTATCACGATGCTGATAAATAAATTTATCTCGTGCTTCCATCATTAATTTTATAATCCTGTACTCGTTTTTATGCCCTTCTCTCGCATCGATTTAACACCATTGTATTCCTCGGTGATCCAGTCACTGGTAAATATTTTGTTGGTACCAACCAGATCATTTACTCAGTGAAGTTCTGTGTGGAGCTGTGCGATATTTTCGTCGTTCATATACATATAGGAGATCTTTTGTTTAATTGTAAATAGGTCTCAAGCAATTCGGCGTTTTTTTAAAAATTAAATTAGATGAACGAACGTCGATGATTTTCCAGATTAATCATGGTAGAAAAAATAAACCCAACAATTAAATCTTTAGTATGCGGCTAAATATATATCATCGGCAACATATTTTATAGATCGATCATTAATATCATAGTATCTTCCAGCAGAACACACGGATGGAAAATATTGTGTTGTATTATCCATGTATGCTATAACCGGTCGACGTTGTTGTTGTTTAATCCTTGGAATAGAATTTAGATTATTTTTGCTTGGTGTGACAACCCGCAAATTTTCTATTCAATTTTCCAATGGACTTCTGTTGATATGGTCAATAACTAAACCACTTGCGATTATCTCATTGAAACACTCATGTATAAATCTACGAACATAATAATGTTTTACTTGTCCACGATTCCAGATACTAATCACCATATATCCCATATTATTTATCCGGCCAATCTTTGTCTTTAATCGTCGGTGCCTAACAATTCCGCACCTGGATGCTTCGTAATTGCTGTAGATCGGATGAGGAGTAAGTTAAATATATATTTCCTAAGTAAATTAATTATTTGTATTTTCTGATATTTTCCGGTAATATAACTCATTTCGTCGATAACAATGTTATATTTTCGTGCATAGTATCTAGCTAGTTCCCTAAATCTTTTCCCACCGCAATTAGCGCATAATGTAGTTCTTCCACTAACACCAAATCCATAATTGATATATTTCACGAGCCCAGGTTAACTGTTTTTGATTTGTTGATTATGAGACGCACAGTACTCTCCAACACATCTCCTATCACAGAAATCATTATTGGCTTTCCATATCCATTTACATCTAGTTTGTGCAATTGTTATATTATACATATAACATCGTAAAATCTAATTGAAGGTGTATTTTGTATAGCATAATAATGGAACAAATTTACAACATCGAATATATTAAACTATATCCAAAGCAAGCAAAGATAACGATTTGATCTTGATGATAAAATAAAACCAACAAGTTGGAAATCAAAAATCATAAATAGTATCAAAGCAGCCAAATTTGAATTTCTCAGAGATGGCGTCGAATTTACCTATTCAACATAAAGAATAGGTTCCAACGACGATAACACCACGAGGGAAAAATGCGCCCAAGAAATAATATTAATGATAGATTTCAAGAACAACAAGTATTACATCCAGGTCAAATACACAAAAATTTATAGAAAATCATGGAAAGTATTTAATCATAGTGAACGCGTAATGACATCAACGCGAGATAAAAAGAAATTAGTAATTTTATCCGACAAAACAAAACCAGGAGCGTTAATTGAGATCGATAGTAGATATTACAATCAAGCATATCCGGTAAACGCGGTAACATATGGAATATTTAGAATAAATACTCCTTTTGTTAAAAAATTATGCCCGATGAAGGTTTCAACGGTGTTGAACTGTGTTGCAGAGCGAGTAATGGAACATTTTAAAAACACAAAACGTGGCAATGGATGAACCGAACTAAAAAAATTAAAAATATTAGCATGGGCGAAATCTGTTAAGACCACAGAAGCATCTATAAGTGATGTTGCTACGGTAGAAAATAAAATAAACATTCCAATAATTGTAAAAACAATCACAGGAGAAAAGTTACACGAATCTGGTCACTTTAAAAAAGGATGAATTCCAATCGAAATCATAGATCATAATTTTCACGCGTGGAGTAATTCCGTATGAGTAATTCCAGTATCACGAACAGTAAAATATTATCACATTCGACGCTATATATGATATCAATAAAACCGATCCTGTTTCTGTATGGTTGTTTGCCAGTGATGGAAAATACGATCAATTTGTTAGAACAAATGGATATATATATATATATATATATATATATATATATATATATATATATATATATATATATATATATAATTTAAGAGGAAATGAATAATCTCGCGTTGAAGTACACAGATGAAAATACAAAAGATTTTGCCAATGAAATAACTCGAAATTGTTTCACGGTACCATCAGTAGCAGCTCATTTTGCCAGAGAGAAAAATTCGTGTAAACCAACTCGCGTTGATCTTCTCGAGGATGTTAGAGCGTCTTGCGTAGAACATGGTTGTGGTGGTCTATAGAATACAAAATATAACCTCGATGACATGATGTCTATTGATATGGCAGCGTGCTACCCAGCCAGCTTTGTCGGGATGGGAGAATGTATTGAATATTTTAAACGATTTGGACATCCTACACATGAAATGACGAGAGTATCAATGAACGGACCATTACATGATTTTGATTTAACCGGAATTGTCAAGATAACATCGTTTAAACTCGCAGATGGTCTTCATCCGGTAACTTATCTCTGGATGGGGAAACATCTCTGCGTGAAGAAATGGGCTCCGATGGTATTTATTAAGGTTTTCATTAGATAAAAAGATATTAACATCGTTGACTGTATCCGAAGCAGTAATCTCATATCGGTAACAAACAGATGTATGGTTACCAACCCCAGAACAATTTGATAATTAAGAAATTGAATTTTTAGGCGAAACCATTTAACAAGATTGTAAAAGACTCGGAAGAATAATAATCGGGAAGTTTACTGAAGGTGGATCCGATAATAAACGAAAATGTACTAGATTGATACTCGATAAACCAGAATTGAATTTTATCATCGCGGATACAACAGCAAAAGAGACGTTTATCTCTCATACAGCTGCTTATTTTTCAAATAATGAACAATTTGGAACCATCGTTGAATACTACGAAGGAGATTCATCATCACAATATGCTCATTTGAGATCATCTATGCTAGGTTATACATTAATAAATTTACTATCTATGGTAAATCGATTCGCTGATATCGCGGTAAGAGTTGCCACAGATTCAATTATTTTGATAAAAATATTACAAATGTGTTAAGGAATATCTTAAGGATGGTGGTGAATGGGGAACAAGGAGAAGAAAAGAAGAAAATATTACATGATTACAAAGAATCTAATGATGTTCCCGTGGAAGATAATTACCGTGAGACCACCGATATGGAAATATTGTCATCGCCTTCCGTATATGATCTGATAACTCGTCATAAAACCATTTATTTGAATGGTCCAGAAGGATGTGGAAAGACAACCAGGGTGATCGATTTATTTGGGAAAAATTCTAACATGATTGTTTTGACTCCAACTCATCGTTTTGCCAGAGAGATGAAGTCCAGAGGAGTTAACGCATGTACATATCATAGTTTCTTTAGATATAATGGAACCGAATGGACTCCTGATCGTATGGGAACAAAATATATTTCTGAGGTAGTTATGTGGGATGAAATTGATACAGTATCACTGACGCTGTTAAAAACATTTCTTGGTTGGTTATTAACGAAAAACACCGCAGTGATCATGTGCGGCGATCATGGTCAACCACCGCCATTTACTGGATTATCACCACATCATTGGGTGAAAAACATCATTGATTACTACTAAGAAATCAATACAGATCGTCGACCACTCGAAGCAGAGTTAACCACGTTGAAATCCGCGATAAGATTACAATCAAATAAAATACAATGTGAAATAACACGAGAAACGATTCCTGAGACTCCCATTGATGATTTCTGGAATAATGGAAACCAACAGATGTTGTTGTCGCCAGCAGAAAAAAGTAAGAGATCTACTTCAGAAAAAATTATTTTATCTCCACGAAGAAAAATTTCTCAACGATGAGGTTCCATTGTGCTATAGACCTAAGGATACACGACAAAACATCATCGTTGATATGCCTGGAAAATCTGAACAACAAGAAATAGTATTGAATGATATTGGATGGGTTAATATCGCTGTAGTTAGAAATGCATTCAACGATGATAAATCTCCGTGGAGATTAGGTTATGTGATGACGATACATTCATCACAAGGATAAACTATCACTGATACTACTGTTTTGATCGTAGATGACTTCATAGAATGGTAAAATCTAGTATATCTTGCGGTATGACGAATACGTAGAATAAATCAACTTCAGCGAGTTTATATCAATGATGATGAAAAAATACAATTGATGTAAATGATGATATCGCGATTTAAAAAAAACTAGCTGGTTATAAACAAGAAAACAAAAACAATAACAGAGAGTTTGATCTCGATGTTGAATTTATTTTAAGTGTTAAAACAACAAAAAGATAATCATTGTGTGAGTTGTAATTGTATCATGACATGGTCCGGAAAATCTCGCACACAATTTACCGCGGATAGAAAAGATAATCGTCGTGGTCATACCCTAGATAATGTAACATTGATATGTCTGGAATGTAATCGAAATCATTGCATTAATTAAGATTAGTTGGTGGTAATTGAGTATCATCTGGAATTACCTGTAATTGTTCACGGGCAAAACTTTGTTGTGGTGCAGTTGGATCAAGTTTGTAACGCGCTGGTCTATTTTTAGATGTTTATATTGGAAAATATTTTATGTGATGTGACACTCCATATCGGATCAGTTAACCTTCAGATCAGTTGACCTTCTTCTACCACCTTCAAGTTCACCAGGTTCGTATGAATACTTCACCGTGACATTGCTAGGTAAGATATCTGATTGAAATTCTTTGATTGGAAATTCTTTGATATATTTTTTTTTATCGCGATGGCTGGTTTCATATTTAACGTCCTGGTGACTTCATTATTGATCACTGCAACTACTTCCAGTAATTGTTTGACCCATTCATGAGATCGTTTATCATCAATAAACTCCTTCGTGTACTGATAATGAAACAATTTATCTCCGAGAGTTTTGTTAAACCGTTAAATGATTGTCTCATCATGATGGATAGCGGTGTGTCCTCATCGTATTTTAGTGTGTTGTTGCTTCATCGTTGATGACACTTCACCGTGAAATTCCTAGCCAGGATCAACTTGAAGAAGATTTGGCCATCATAGAGGTCCTCAATGATAAATCTTTTTAGATGTGGAGGCGACTTCTGAAGAAGTTTTTGATGATAACTGCTCGGCATCTTTGTATAGACTTCCAACATCGACGATGGTTAACATGCATTTATAAACACGTTTATTAACAGTATCATGCAGCAGAAATAATATATCAGCCTGATGAACTTCATTTGGGATATAAGCATCGAATGACGCGTATTTAATCTTTTTCGGACGCGGTAGATAAATCTACCATATAGCTTGTTTGGCTAACTAGTCTGCTGCTATTTCAGGTTTTACTTTTGTGGCGTTAGCTAATTTATTGATGCTGGATTTTCTCATGTAGTATCTGGCCAGAGAATAATAAATCGCATCTGTATGAAATACCTAAACCTGTGACTATTTTACCCTTCATGGCTGTTTTTATTATGCAGGATGCTAATTTTCTTTGAAGGTTTCATCGAGAATAGAATTTAGCATGTGGATCAATTTTACATCTGCGAGATGGTGTTGTTGTAGATATTTACTTCGATATGCGATATCATGAACACGACAAGCCTCGTCGATGGTGTTTATCGGATGTTCACCCGGATGAGGATTATCTTGGTTATCTAGTCTGATATCTAATCGTGTTCCCAGACCACAATAGTTATATCCGGGAAGGTGTTTTTCTCCTGGGTACTTAGCCCATGGCGTCCCTGGGAGTTTTATTAACCCGGAGGTGATATCACCTCTGCTTTTTTTATATATAAATCTGAATTTTTTATACCGCACCGCTCACATTTTCCGGTGATTGCTGCTCTGTTATTTTTTGCTGTGATAGGAACCGGATCAATTGTCGGTGTACGTGTCCTACATTTCACACAATATAAATTCATAATATTAGTTAGTTATATCTAATAGAAATTACATATTTTTCAGCATTAAAAATACAAACACCTGTAAAACATCATCCAATGTTACCAGATTCTATTAGAATGATGATCATTGGTCCTTCGGGGCAGTAAAACACAACTATTACTCAACTTGATTATGAAATGGATGAAATGGGACAAATTATATTTGGTGGCGCCAAGCGTAGATGATCAACATTGCTATCGAGTGTTAGAAGATTATAACGATAGCGCATCAGAGATCACTGGAGAAAACATCATCGAATTTATCACGGATATCGACAAAGCACCATCCGTGGAAGACATCAATGGTATCATTAATAATCTAGCTGTGTATAATGATACCATGTTGTTACGACAAAATAATCCAGCAAAGATATTTTCCCGAGGCAGACAAAAGAACACCGATGTGATATATGTAACTCAACGATATACTCAAATTCCCAAAGTAATCCGAGATAACTGCAACATGTTGGTAATGTTTAACGGAGTTGATATTCATACACTTAGAAATATTTTGCAAACTTGGTACTGTGGTGATTTCAAATATAACCAATTTAGAAATTTCTTTAGTGGAGCTCAGGCAACTCCACATGGATTTGTAACGATAAATACATCAGATACTCGAACAAGGTATCGGATAGGATTAGATACCATATACGGCTAACCTTTCTCTGTTCAATCTAGTAATCTGCGCTTCTCCGATATTTGCCATATATTATCACGTTTTACATTATTGTTTGTTGCTTCCCTCTGAAACATGATAAAAACCTAAATTTTTATCATAAATTTATAACTGTTATTTCACCAAAATGAGGGCTGTATTGTTATATTATAAGGAACCGTTATTTTACCGAAAGGTGGGATGGAAAATTTGTTGGGCAGACGCTCCCTGCTGCTACAGGTTATGAACAATCCAAAATAAATAAAATAATAATAGGAAAAACAAAACTGGCAAACAGCTTTGGAAAATACATTGGACCCTTCCCACATAACATTAACTGCTACAATGGTAACACCCCAGAACAACTGTACAAAAACCACAAAAGGAACACATTTAGATCCAATCAACTAAACATAACCGCACCAAGTACATACCCAGAAGTAATTCAACTAAATAACACCAACCCTCAGAACACTTATGGAAACATACTGGAATTTCTTAAAACAACAGGGTTAATAGAAAAAATATAAACTGTGTCACCCATACAACAACCCAAGCCATACTCCCATCACATAATCAAAATTAGTGCCTAATATCCCTGAAGTGTGTAACCCTAAAAAAGAAAGAGAAACTTTAAGGAATGGAAACACCTGGCAACGAATGGTGATATCAGTGCCTTTTCGGACCCACCTACACTACGCTGGGCTAATTGATCAGAAATGTCAGCGACCAAAGCTACCAAACCAAAAATTAAGGAGGCGAGTAACCCAAGATGCCAAATATGGAAAATAGGATTACCTACTCAAAGCACCTGAGTAACCAACCACTTTGGGAAATAAACAACACAAACTGGGAATAGATTCCATTATCAGCAAAATAGGCTAAAAAAAGAAATATCAAAAAATATTCTCACAGTATGTAACATAAAATGAAAGCCACTTAAGGGAGGAAAGCACCAGCAACGGACGGTGATTCAGCGCCTTTTCGAACCCACCTACACTGCGCTGGGCAAATTGTTCATAAAAGTCCATGACCTAAGCAACCTAACCAAAAATTAATAGGCAAGTAACCCAAGTAACAAAAATTGGGAGACAGAATAACTTACTCACCCTTAGTAACACTACACTACGAGAATCTAAATTAACATCAAAGATAGGGATTATAACAAAAATAACATACATAAGGCATTTATTGAAACATCCAAGAAAATAACATCAGTCACCATCATAAATATTGAAGACAATAAGTATAACATCAAAATAAAATCAAACGGGTGTGGAAAATGGATACCATCAGCATAGGTGTAAACTGACAGACAAAAAATGAATCTAGGAATTAAGACTCCTCTCTATTTCCAACTTTTCTCTCTATACAGTCTCATTGACAGTGTTAGTAGATAACCAAAGTATGGAATCTTATTGTAGGTACCTCAAAATTAAACATCATCACAGTGGTCTGAGATCAGACCATACAAAATTTACAAGCCGTGTTAAGGCCCCAACTAGACAAAATAAGGTAGCATAGCAGACCAAAGACTATCAGGCCCCACGGCACAAGGCCGCAACACAATTCTAGGTATATTCTCAAATACAATACCACAACTTAATACTATAGCACAAGCCTATCAGGCCCAGCAGCACATTGCTGCACACAAAACTAAGGTATAAGATCTAAGGCCCAAAATAAAGAATATAGGTGGTCAAATACCAAGACCATCAGACCCAGCGGCACAATGCTGCATCCAAATACCAAATTAATCAGTATTCAGTAAGTCATTAATTACAACCATGGGGATCCTTGAGATCAATTTCCAGTTCCTGAACAAGTCCATTTTCATCAAAGGGGCAGATGCATAAATAAGCATGTATAAATGGTAGATTTTATACGAGGCAAAGTGACATAATTCTTAACCTTAACGAAACTGACGAAAGTAGTCCATCATTCTTACTAAACATTTTTCACAAACTTCACATCTGAATGTTTTTTTCCCCAGTATGTATCCTCATGTGCTTCCGCAGATCACCCTTCTGATGAAACATTTTATCATGAACTTCACATTTGAAAGGGTTTATCTCCAGTGTGTATCCTCATATGTTTTTTCAAACCACCTCTATCATAGAACATTTTATCACAAACCATGCACTTGAATGGTTTTTCAACTTTATGCTTTCTCATGTGGGTCTTCAAGCTGCCATTATAACTAAACATTTTCTCACAAACTTCACATTTGAATGTTTTCTCCCCCATATGCATTCTCATATGGCTCCGTAGATTTCTATTGTGACTAAACATTTTGTTACAGACTTCAAATTTGAATAGTTAGTCTCCTGTGTGCACCCACATGTGCACTTTCAAATAATTACGCTGACTGAACATTTTGTCACAAAAATCACATTTGAATGGTTGTTCTCCGGTGTGCATTCTCATGTGGTTATTTAACTCGTCATTCCGACTGAACATTTTATTGCAAACTACACATTTGAATGTTTTTTCCCCAGTATGTATCCTCATGTGCCTCCGTCGAACTTCATTCCGACTGAACATTTTATCGCAAACTTCACATCTGAATGGTTTTTCCCCGGTATGTATCCTCATGTGGCTCCGTAGAACTTCATTACAACGGAACATTTTATCGCAAACTTCACATCTGAATGGTTTTTCCCCAGTATGTGTCCTCGTGTGCCTCTGTAAATCACAACCTTGATTGAACATTTTATCACAAAACGTGCATTTAAATGGTTTTTCTCCAGTATGTATCCTTTTGTGGCACTGTAGGTGATCATTCTTACTAAACATTTTATCGCAAACTTCACATTTAAAAGGTTTTTCTCCAGTATGTATTCTCATGTGGGACTTCAAGCTGCTATTGTGCCTAAACATTTTATTGCAAACTTCACATCTGAATGGTTTTTCTCCAGTATGTATCCTCATGTGGCACTGTAGCTGATCATTCTTACTAACCATTTTATCACAAACTTCACATTTGAAAGGTTTTTCTCCGGTATGTATTCTAATGTGTGACTTCAAGCTGCTATTGTGACTAAACATTTTATTGCAAACTTCACATCTGAATGGTTTTTCTCCAGTGTGCATTCTCATGTGGTTATTTAAATCAGCATTCCGACTGAACATTTTATTGCAAACTACACATTTGAATGGTTTTTCCCCAGTATGTATCCTCATGTGCCTCCGTCGAACTTCATTCCGACTGAACATTTTATCGCAAACTTCACATCTGAATGGTTTTTCCCCGGTATGTATCCTCATGTGGCTCTGTAGAACTTCATTACAACGGAACATTTTATCGCAAACTTCACATCTGAATGGTTTTTCCCCAGTATGTGTCCTCGTGTGCCTCTGTAAATCACAACCTTGATTGAACATTTTATCACAAAACGTGCATTTAAATGGTTTTTCTCCAGTATGTATCCTCATGTGGTACTGTAGCTGATCATTCTTACTAAAGATTTTATCACAAACTTTACATTTGAAAGGTTTTTCTCCAGTATGTATTCTCATGTGGAACTTCAAGCTGCTATTGTGCCTAAACATTTTATTGCAAACTTTACATCTGAATGGTTTTTCTCCAGTATGTATCCTCATGTGGCACTGTAGCTGATCATTCTTACTAACCATTTTATCACAAACTTCACATTTAAAAGGTTTTTCTCCAGTATGTATTCTCATGTGGGACTTCAAGCTGCTCTTCTGAGTAAAAATTTTATCACAAACTTCACATTCGAATGTTTTCTCCCCAGTATGCATTCTCATGTGGCTCCGTAGATTTCTATTGTGACTAAACATTTTGTTACAAACTTCGCATTTGAATAGTTTTTCTCCTGTGTGCACCCTTATGTGCCTTTTCAAATAATCACGCTGACTGAACATTTTATCACAAAAATCACATCTGAATGGTTTTTCTCCAGTGTGCATTCTCATGTGGTTATTTAAATCAGCATTCCGACTGAACATTTTATTGCAAACTACACATTTGAATGGTTTTTCTCCGGTATGTATCCTCATGTGCCTCTGTAGAACTTCATTTCGACTGAACATTTTATCGCAAACTTCACATCTGAATGGTTTTTCCCCAGTATGTGTCCTCGTGTGCCTCTGTAAATTACAACCTTGATTGAACATTTTATCACAAAACGTGCATTTAAATGGTTTTTCTCCAGTATGTATCCTCATGTGGTACTGTAGCTGATCATTCTTACTAAACATTTTATCACAAATTTCACATTTGAAAGGTTTTTCTCCAGTATGTATTCTCATGTGCGACTTCAAGCTGCTATTGTGACTAAACATTTTATTGCAAACTTCACATCTGAATGGTTTTTCTCCAGTATGCATCCTCATGTGGCACTGTAGCTGATCATTCTTACTAAACATTTTATCACAAACTTCACATTTGAAAGGTTTTTCTCCAGTATGTATTCTCATGTGGGACTTCAAGCTGCTCTTCTGAGTAAACATTTTATCGCAAACTTCACATTTGAAAGGTTTTTCCTCAGTATGTATACTCGTGTGCTTCCGTAGACCACCATTCTGAGTCTGACTAAACATTTTATCACAAACTTCACATTTGAAAGTTTTCTTCCCCAGTGTGTTTCCCTCGTGTTATGTTTTTAAAATCACCCTCATGACTACACAATTTATCACAAAAGTCACAATTGAATAAATTTTCTACGGTGGAAATCAAGTTGGTCGTAAAATTTAAATCCTGGCTGAATATTTTATCACAAAGAAATCACTTGAATGGTTTTACTTTTTGGATTGTATGATCAAGTTCGACTAGGCTTATTATTATTGTGAAACCAGCCCACCAACAGCTTTGAATGAAGTAATACTATTTGTAGTCCTACCTGTAAGATATAGCACATGTTGTTTTTTTTTTTTAGAGCTACGTCTTACGATCCGAATGACGGCCTAGTGTAGTCTGTTCGGATGTCGTCGACATCGGAACGAGAAATCAAAGTTTCAGGAATATCGCATATACTTGGCAACCTATATAGACACTCTTCCACTAATTTATGTTTAATTAATTATACTGACTGCGATGTTTTTATCCTGGTGGAATCAATATTTGACACTTGCAAACGGACGCATTTTCTTGTTCAGTTGACATACATTTGAATTTGTTGAAATGCGACAGTTGTCGAGGTATGCCGAAGTATGTTCAAGTAGGTTCCAATCGGAATATATGTCTTGAACGAAACGAAATGTTACTTGCTGTTCAAATACTTGATACTTTGATACTTTTGTTTTGTTAAAATATAACGGCCTTGTTGAATCCTACTTCGGCATTCCTCCGCTGCCATCGCATTGCAACCAATTGAAATGCGTGTCAAAGGAACATAAAAATGCGCTCATTTGCTAGTGTCAGATTTTGAGTCGATTACGATCAAGACAACAAAGTAAGTATATCAGTAACTCAGAATCAGAGGCGTAGCGGGGGGGGGGGGGGGGGGTGCGGGGCGCCAATTTTATAGTTTGTCCCCGGGCGCAAAATATCATCGCTACGCCTCTGCTCAGAATGTTGATATTTATTGCCAAGTATGTGATAATCATAAAAATTTCACCTCTTATTCTCCTGTCAGTAGAGTTCAAAACACACTACATAGCGCTGTTCGTTAGGCAGTAAGACCCAGACGCCATATCAGCGTCGGATCTTATACGTAGGATTATACTATTTGTAGCTACATCAAGTCTATTTATTGAACAAATTGTGTTATATATTTTGTCAAAATAGAAAATAGATGATTAAATATACGAGAAAAATAACAACAAATTATGTACGAATCCGTCTGGCCTAACGAATATGTTGTCTGAAACGCTGTAAAACTGTTTAGTTTTTGTTATTATCGATACATATTAAAATGCGTTTTGTTTTTGCTTTATAGTTACAAATTGTGATGTCCCAATTTTTTTTAACTCTCTATTCCTATTTGTAAAAAAAAATCTTTTACAATCTAAGTATGAAACATGTTAACAAAATTGCAAATGGTGGTTTAGTAGAACAGTGTTTTGCAATGCAAATCAGCAATAAGAACCGGAAGTCCAAAGCTAGAACCGCTGCCAAACATTCTCTCTCTCTCTCTCTCTCTCTCTCTCTCTCTCTCTCTCTCTCTCTCTCTCTCTCTCTCTCAGATACACACGCGATAGCAATTAAATAAGGGCACGAATAACCGTACTTTATGGAGCGTATTATACCTGCACAAAACTGAAGGGAAATTATGGAATCTCTATTAATATAAACTCTTACAACGAACAAACAACAAACAACTCTTAGAACAATGGACTTCATTATATTTCGTATTGCAGGCTTCCTTACACCATCCTTACACCAAACTAACGCAAATAGTTTCAGAATGTTTAAAAATATTGACAAGTCTCGTATACAGATCTCAGGAGAAATATCAAAATATCTGATCCCTGTAGCCCTATACAAATTAACGACTTTTCTTCGTAGTAGTAGTAGTAGTAGTCTGTGTACATAGTATGTGGAGTACGAGCATTTATAACATTCCCACCAGGAGGCAAAACAATTAAATGCATTTTCTAGTAATAGTCACAATTTTAAAAAAAATTAAGTGTCCATAATCAATCTAGGAACTTCACGAAGCGCTTATACTTTGTCATGTGGCGCATACTAAAACGGGATATGTAATACCGCTCGAATTATTGCATTCGTACTGTAAACCAGTCTCTAGATTCATGTTTCTCTACAACACAATAATAAATATAGTCTAGTCTGCAAATGTACAGAAATCAAATAATATCATGGATTTATATTGTTCCTTGCTCCTTAGAAGATGAATGGACATGTGCTATGAAGTTCCGTATGAATTCTAGCACCGTATCAACAACTATTTAAACTTATACATATCGCTTTTGTATGTGTCTAAGTAAAATGTGTTGACTTCCTTCACATCAACCTACGATTCCATTTTTTGCATACTTGCTCAGAACCAACTGTCGCATTTCTCTTTGAAAATGACATATATATTTGGGATACTTGATCCTTTGCAGACGTCAATTTATCTCCCTGTAGAATAAGAACATTCACATCATGAATGATAAAATCCCCGCTGGGAACCAAAACAGCTTTAAGTATGTTTTATCATACAATAGTTAAGATATCTGAAATTCTGTGTGCTGTATAAATCAACAAATTTCATAATGTTCGTGCTTTTCGTGTTATTTCACTTTACATACAAGATTCATGCACCTGACCTATGATGTGACGTATCAATTTTTGCATCCGTGCTCAGAACCAATTTATATAAGGGGTCTTCCATTAATTATGTCAAGGAAATACGGGGTATGGGGTTTGAAGAAGTTTTACAATTGTTGACATTTTTTTTTTTTTTGGGGGGGGGGGAGTTCAAGATAAATTGACGACAACGATGTTATTTTCTTTTACAATTATTTAATGAATCAACCATTATGCGCATTATAGCAGTTGAGGAACAGTTGGCTTCCCCATAATAGAAGCTAGAATATAAAGTCTCGATTTTTTTCATGAATTCAACCGTATAAAATATTGTTAGTTTGTAGAGGGTGGGGGGAAAGGATAAAAAAAATTACCTCATTTTATTAGGGAGGTCACTGAAAGTTTGACAGTTCTTGACAAGGTGTGTGTGTGTGTGTGTGTGTGTGTGTGTGTGTGTGTGTGTGTAAAAAAAAATGTTGACATTATATATGGACGTCCATTATTGCTCTTTGTAAAGGCCTGAATCATATATATTTCGTTTCTTACACACATGTACACGTCACATGAATATCATTTCGCATTTCTTCGTCTTTAGGTATTTCAATTCTGCAGCTATATTTTTAAATCATTGCTTACATGACAACTTTCTTATCCACGGTACCTTTACTCGTTTCTTTCAAGCAATCCATCTGCGCTCAGAACCATGGCTTTCTTACCACTTTCTGTCACAGTACAAGTTGATGCGAAAATAAAAATCAGTATTACTATTTCGTACAATAACCATCTGATACTAACAACCAGTAAATTAATGGACTATTTCTTTTTCTTCTTTTTAAAAACCGTATCACTGGGATATATATCAATCGACCAAAGTCTTTTTATAACTAAAAGTTCCTTATAACATCCGTGGCTAGAACCAAGATTTCCTGGTAAACGAAACTTACGAAAAAGTAGAGTTCCGATATTCAGATATCTTTCGTAAGAAATGAAAAAAATGTATAAGATATTTAGTACCGCATATAACTTCACGTCCTTAACCCCATAACGTGCCGATAACGTGTAGAATACGGACAATTAATTTATGATAACATCCCCGCTGGGAACTAGAAAATTATTCGGTCTCGAGGACATTCCAGTGTACCAAAGTTTCTGTTTCTACACGTTCAACTATATTGTATATGATCTCATATGAAATTAACTGGATATATATGTTGAATTTTCTTTTTAAGGTAAATTTGCACTGCTTTGTCACATTCCACACGAAGATACAAAGCCAGGGCACTTTCATTGTCCATTATGCAGAAACGTAATTGTGCGGAAGAAAAATATTCATGATCATGTGCTTAAGCATGGATTAAACTCAACCCAAAGACATGGTCTCGAAGAATCCTTATCCATACAACAAGTTTCAAATGATCGTGGAACTAATGGGAGGTGTGCAATATGCAAAAGTCGGAAAACTAATTACCTCCTATATAAATTAGATTTGATTCTATTTAAATTTAATTCACAGTTATTCTTCAGCTCGAATTTCTTATTACGTATTATGTGAATGTATTTCTGTAAATTTTAATTTATTAATTAATTTTAAATGTTTTGAGTCCCTGTTAATGTAACTTTCTGATCGCATTTTTCCAAAAATGTAATTTATAAAATCTTACTAGTATTATTAATATAAAAAGACCAGAAGAGCTTATGGGCGAGACTTTTGTACGTAATTGAAAATAGATCCATCCACCCATAACAACGACTATCGTAAAGATCTTTGTGTCACTACTCCACCCATATGGATGACGAATTTTACATCGGATGTTTTCCTAAACATTTCCTATGACGTTTATCCTGTCCTAAACGAAACTGGTGCCTGGCTAATGTGCAGTATGAAAGGTTAATAATAGAGAAGTTTCCTTCTTTACTGTTATTTCTAGCTAGCATTTACAATTCATTCTACAAAGTTACAGAAGCAATACTACAGTATTATAAATGTTAATATATCTTCTAGAGTTACAATTCACACTTATAAAATCACATTTCAGCGACCATCATGATGATGAGCTTGAGAGAAACGGCAACAACAAGACCGAATCTGAACCTATGGACCATGAATATGCAAGGTACTTTCAATTATGTTCATAAAAGGAAAAACAGCTTGAATTTGAGTTATGCTGAATTTTGTATTCTTCTATATAAAATGCTATACAAAAATTATTTTTTTTAAATATTCGGAAAACATTGTCCACAAAAGACGCTTGTACATGTGAAAAATGTTTGTAAGATATGCCTTCTGTTTCGTAGTAATCACAATTTAATATGGAATTTAAACATGATATTATTATTATTATTATTATTATTATTATTATTATTATTATTATTATTATTATTAAATAGGTCCTGTGAAGACCAGTTGTATGAATCTGGAAACTCTTTATCCAAAAGAAAATGTAATAAGTGCGGAAAGCCGATCGGAAAAGTATGGTTCAAGAGGCATATGACACTACATGATGTCAGTGCCTCTAAAGATATCAACAGACAGCGACACCATGCTACTTATATCATCAACCATGCAAAGGGTATATTTTACTCACGGAAGGGTTTGCGTGGTGATGGCTTCATACATATCAAAAAGGCATTATCTGGTCCTGACTGCGGTACGTTCTGTGAAAGTAGTAACTGTATACAATCGTATGAAATAGCAAAACGAGGGAGACATATGAGCTACGAATGTTCATATGTTCAGTTCGTACAGTACGCAAAACCAGGGATTGAACAATATCTACCAACCAGATCTCTTCAGGCCTTAGTCACAGGCAAACTCATTACGCCGGAGAGAGCACATGAAGCACTACAGTTGCAAGCAGAGAGGCTCAACAACAAAACACACCTTTCCTCGTTTACATGTCTCTGGATGGGTCTAGCCAAAGATATATTTATTTATCTGTCTATTCCGGACAAACGCGATACTGGAGTAGACTAAAAAGAACAATAGTAACAATAGACAAGAAAGGTAGGTGCATTTATTGGCAATTTTTCGCCTGAAAAAAAAGACATGTAAGCATAAGATAATAGGAAAGTGGTACCTGAATCAAGATCAACCGGAAGTTCTTTCATCTAGGATTAAAGAATGCGTGGGCGATGAAGCCACTTGCGAGACAGCGGACAATCATGAAGATAATATTTATCTATATCAGAAAGAGTATCCACCAAAAGGCCATATATAACGACGTGCAAAAAATATCCAGCTGATGCCAATAGACACGCAGATTACAACGATGTCTAATCAAAGGCAACACTAGTGCCCAAGAAGACACATTGCCACTTCTGCCATGCACAATTAAGATGATCTTCACATTTTGATCGTTCTTACCATGAAACAATGTGTGATTTCAGCATTTTGTACAATTCTTTTTCCGTCTGCTTTATCTGGACAATCGAGCTATTTAAATTTCTCAGGAATAACTTATAAATAGGCTCGCATGTCATTTTCGGTTGGCGATTGAGAGTGCAGTATTCCATGATGATAGCGCTGGGAATAATAGATATGTACTTCCAAGGGAGTATGGACTTATCAAACGAATTCAACACGCAGTAAATAATTCCCTTGCATTCTGTAACGACATCAATAAGTTCGTCCCGTTATTCACTGCTGTCGAAAAGGCCAGAAGTGAATTTGGGAAACAATATGAAATCAAACGCACAATTAACTCGAAAATCAAAACAATAAAAGAGATTATCAGTCAAAATGAAAATTTCCCTTTGATTGCCTCAACATAGTAAATTAAATTCTCACTCTAAACACAACCATACATGAGAGTATACAGGTACGGAACAGAAATTCTATGGACTGGTGTGCGCTTACTCACTTTGAACGAAATTCTATAGACAGGTGATTTAATCACTACGCGGAAGTATGAACACAGTGTAGGGGGTGGGGTAGGGTGGTGGTGAGTTTTTCACTTACAATTTAAATCGTACATTAATTTATAATGGTAGGTGAAGCACTAACGACTAAATTAGCACGAGAACGATTATCTGCGATTAAAAAGTTTATTCCAGTTCGTGCTTCCGTTCGAAACAAACTAAAAGCAAGACAACAATTTCAAACTGTTTTTGCAACAGACACTGAACACTTATTTAAACCCGTCAAATCAACTCATGAAAGAGATAGTTTTTGAGAGACTATTGACGAGGAAGATAGAAAAAATGCTATTCTAAAACAAATAGCTGGAGATAAAGAGGGTGATGTTAGTAAAACAAAGAGTGTTTCTTTAGTTGATAAATTTACTGAAGAAGCTAAAACAATAATAAAACAATTTCGATTATTAAAACAAAAGGATTATCAAGTTGTGGTGATTTTGCTCTTAAAAGTTATTATTCAAGAAACGAGTTTTTAAAAGACGAGTATAAAGATAATATAATATCACGTGATGAATGGATTAATGGGTTGTATAAAATAAAAAAGGGGATTGATCGTTTAAAAAAGGGAGTTGGGGTATAAAGAATTTAAAAAGGGAGTTGATAACCATGATAAAAAACAAATAGAAAAACGACAAATGGAAATAGAAGAACGACAACAAGAAGAAAAAAACGTCCAACACCAACACAGAGACAAGCACGAAGAACAAAAAACAAGAAGAACTTTAATGGGATATACCACTTGAGGATGATTTAGATAGGAAACGTCAAACACCAACAGGGAGACAAATAAAAAACAAGAAGAACCTCAATGGGATACATCACTTGAAGATGATGGTGATGAAAATTTTGCATACTTACAAGATCAGGAAAAGGATACACAGGGTGCAACTGGTACAACTGAAAAAATTCGCAGGTAGATATCCAAGGGGGATTTCAGGTAGTGGTCTAGTTCGTTGTCCTAGAAATATTCTCGTGGATATATCACGATTAGAAGTTCGTAGGAGGGAAGCGAGCCGGAAATAACTCACCGAAAGTAATTAATGAGGCAGCTGATATCTGCAGACGAAGTCTATTTGAGGATGGTATCATGGATATTGGTATATATTGAGAGTTTATTGATGAGCTAGCAGACGGTTATCACAGTGATTAATTTTGATGACTTCTTCATTCGATTAGATAAATAGCATTTAAATAAGTTGATCATACACTACAACCACAACAAACAAACCATGGTCTATGTAGTAAACTCACGATTGCCAGTTTATAGAGCGTACTATGGAGATGGTCTCGGCAATACCATTGCAGGGTTATTTGCAAGAATGACTCCCAAAATAGCACCAATCGCAAAACAATTATCAATGAAAGCTATTGATGTTATTCGTGATAATTGTATTAGCGCTGTTGGTGATATTGCCTGGAAAGCATTTTCCGCGGCTAAAGAAAAACTAGTAGCGTTAGTTCGGCGGCGAAAGAAAACACCGATGATTTCGTAATCAGTGATAAAGTGACTAGGACCACTACTATCTACGGAAATTATGCCTGCAAGTATTAGCAAAAAATAAACAACGTTGTGGAGCAGAATATAACATCACGGTATGACACTCAGGGAAATATTACTGCAAATATGATAGCGGGAAGTGACTTGAAATGGCGAGCGAGATCACGATTTAGATCAAGAAATATATAATAACGTGTTCAAATTGGCTCCTGACCCAGCGTTTGATATGGACTCCCCAGTACCCAAGAATGATTCTATACACGATTATCAGTATTATCATATAACGAAGTACAACCGAATATTCGATCAAGAATCGAATTTCAAATCCAGGATACCAGCAAATACTTTCTACCCTCTGAAGCGTTTATCGAAGTAGAAGGAGAACTCATAACAAATGATGCTGCTCATAATGATCCACCATATGCAGATGATCAAAATATCCGAGTTGGTTTTGTCAATGATGGTATCATGGCGCTATTCGAAAGTGCTATATACATGATTGATGGAAGAGAAATCGAGTCTATAGAACATGATGTTGATGTTCCCACAACAATAGTGGGGTTGGCAAGATATTCTGATGATTTTACAAGATAGGCAGATCCACCTATGATGTTCTCTAAGGATCTCACTGATCACGCTGATCACATTCCATATGTTAAAGTGCTAATACCGCAAGCTACTGCAGTTAATCAGAACCCGATTGTCCTGAACACAGGGATATATCAGCTGGTAACTTTGATGTTATTAAAATACTAATCCTAATCACAACTTGGGGTTTGCAACACGTGTAGCAACGTTGCAAGGACAACGTCGACATTTTTCATGCGCGATTCCACTGCATCCTATTTTCGGCAGAAATGTTAGAAACGTTACCTATGGAACGAACAACAACAACAGAAACCATAGATTCTAATCTTAATGGTACACCTACAAGGCACCTGACATCAAAACAAGTTGTTTCAGCTCCGCGTTATATATTTGTTGCGTTACAGACAAAGGAGCGATTGGGTTCACAATTACACACCATATGATATTTGATAAATTGGGGGTTAATGAAGTTTCGTTGAAGATAATCGGTCAAGAAGAACCAGACGAGGATATACCACTTGATTACGAAACCAACCAAATAGCACGCGTGTATCATTGTTTATTGTCATTTATGGGACGCGATAATAATGTAGATACCGGTCTGCAAATATCACAGCTGGATTTTAGACAACTATATCCCATCTATTACTTCTCACTGGAACATCTTGACTTAACCAGACAATCCGTCGTTGACATACAATTTCGAGCTCGTGTAACCGCTCCTCCTCCTCCTCCTCCTGCTGGTGGTGCTGTTGGTTACAGAGCAGTTGCTGTCATTCTCAGTGACAAATCAATGCTACTCGAAGGTGGTGGTGGACGAATGAGAGTAGTTGATGCACCAGTGGAAACTATGTAATGTAACAAGTAGATCAATCTGTTATTAAATAAAATGTCATATAGTCATGTTAGTGTTACGTTAACTCCTTGTCAAATTAAAAAATTGCAATCGGAATCAGCTAAAAATGTGGAACCACAATATCGCTGAAGCACAATCAGATGTCTGGTGGTCAGAATAAACTGTCATTGACAGCTCGTCAGATAAAACACTTCAATGATGCCATCAAAAATAAAGAAAGGTGTTCAGATCACTCTCTCTGCGGCCGCGATCAAAAACATGATAAAATCAGGTGGTATATTCCCACATTTGCTGCGATTCCAGTGTTGATTGCGAAAGCGGCCCCAGCGGCAGGTATGGCACTAAAGAAACCTACCGGAGAGGGATACAAAACAAAAAAAAAAACGATCAGGAAAGGGTCAAAGACTACCAGGAACTCCGTAATCATGATACAGCGGAAACGGCGTGAGACTAGGAACAGTTTACTAACAATAGTTCCCATGTCAAATTTTGATTTACTCGATGCTGATAAAAACACTAGCGATAAAAAACTTTAAAGGTGTTTACGTGGACACCACAACATAACATGTTAAATATCACCGCGACCGTCAAAGGTATTTATCGATTAACACTAGTGTCACCGACTCAATTTAATATTTCATCAACGAGTTCATCTGGGGGCAACAATATGATATCAATGATCATCGACAAGGGAACAATTAAACAATTCCCAATTGCATCCACTGATAATAATTTGGCTACGGTTTCAGTAACATGGTATGTGGAATTCGTAGCGGATTTAAGTAAACAACTGAATTGAACTCGCTAGCGAATTTAGCACTAGCTGTTCCAATTTGTATGTCAACGGCGACAACAATCGCTGGAATTATTTCAATAATAACAAACAGAAAAATATCATTATGCAGCCAGCGTAAACTAGAAGACTACGTAATTAAATTCCATGTTGTGTCAACCGCATACTCCCAATTATCCTCGATGATATCGTCGTCACTCGGTGACACATGAATATCCAATTATGAGTTTTCAGCGATAGTACGTTTTTATGATTCCGCGATGTCAAAATTAGAAGAACAACATGAGTATAATAACAATGGCAACATCACAAGAACGCAACCACTCCAACGAATAGCGGAAAACACAACCCCGGTGAAAACCAGCATGATCTCAATAACCTCAACGAATCCTGAATTCGGTGTTAATTTCTCTACTGCGGTTTTAGATAAGGAGATAGAACTAGCAAAATTACGAGTGTATCACAGTTGGCCAAATATTAGATCAAAATCATTCGGTGGTCAACAACCGAATATTTCCTTGGTGTTTGCGAGTAAGAATAAACCCGATGGTACTCCAGACTGGAACGTTGTTTCACTACCATCTGGGTCCAACCAAATTGAACAAATTAATAATGAATTACAACGTAGAATACACATCCATTACTGGAAAAGAATCGAAAGTCGCTATAACGGTTCATGAACCAACACTATCATCTGCCATTGAGATAAACTCACCCGGGTATGCCGTAGATATCTATCAGTGTTTTATAAGAACCGTGTTAGGATGGCCTGAAAATCCACCTCGACAAGAAACCGTTAATTTACCACCTGAACCGAAAAAATCTGATTATATTTCTAATAAGGATTATCATGGTTATAATAAAGCACAATCGTCCATTTTTTCCATATTTTTTTCCTCCTCCTATAATACCCGTAACCCTCGTCCTGAATAAACATATATGTTACCGCTAGATACTATTTTTAATCGTTTAAGAGCAGTATTAGAAGCTCATAATACAGGATATCTTACAATAGACGAACCAAATGTTACCGGACAGTTAAAAAAAATGAATAGCGATTTTGAACGAATGAAAAACAAACTGATAACGGAAATTAATACAATTCCTCCCAACCGAAAGTATGTCATCAAGTACATGGAGATATGTAACAAAATTATAGCCGACATGGAAGAATTTAATTTGCGAAATATTCAACTTATATTAGGTAATGATCACCCCAAACGAGAACAGAATTTGCAAAGAAATATAATATACGCGTAAAGGATATTCCCACGTTTAAGTTTCCAGGATATAATGTCTCAGAGATGAACAAATCTCTCAATGATGCCATAAATGATGGTTTCAAAAGAATTCACGATGCATGGAAAAAAATAACACAACAACAAACAATAACAATCCTCAAACATAATAATGACCATGACGACGGTCGTAGGCATATCGCTCCTCAAAACGTGACTATATCCTCGGTAATTGCAGTGAATTAGTATGTGATGTTATGGAAGGAAGTTACCAAATAAATCTCGAAAGATCAAATCAAGCTCAGCAGGGATATATTTTATATTCATTTGCACCAACAGCTCCACCCGGATTTTTAATAATTGAGGATCTAACTAATCCAGTGTATATGCGATGTCATAATGATTCATTAACGAGAATTAATTTTAAACTCACTGACCAGTCCAATAATCTGATTGATTTACGAGGTGAGGTTTTACAAATTAGTCTGTTTGTGGGATCGTAAAAAGATTTTTAACCCCATAGCAGCAGAGAGGACGCGACAACAACTTTGCGTCTCCAAAGAAAACTTTTATTTTTTGATTTTGGAGGAAGGGTTGGTTAGCCAAATAGACACTCCGCCAAGTTGTCCGATTTGCCTTTTGCTATGAAGATTAAAATCTTTTTTTTGCAGGAAGCCTAGGTTTGCCAAATAGACGCTTCTATAAAGTTGTCGGATTCACCCTCTCTGCTGATACTTTTCATAGCCGATTTTATCAACCATGAAGCTAATTTTTCAGAAGGATTTATCAATGATAGAATTCAACGTTTGAATCAATTTCACACACGAGATATGTCTATGTTGCAGATCGCTGCTTTTATAAGCAACATCATGAAAATGACGCGCCTTATCAATAGCGTTTATTGGATATTCACCGGGTCGGGGTTGGTTTTGATCATCGAGTCGGATATCGAGTCTGGTTCCAGGTCCACAATAACTATACCCTGGAAGGTGTTTTTTCCCCAGATATTTTGCCCATGGTGTTCCCGGTAATTTTACTAAATTGTCTGCAATATCACCTCCTCGTTTTTTCTTTAAATCCTTAGAAACAAATCTAAATATTTTTGTACCACATTGTACACACTTACCAGCAAGTGCTGATCAGTTATTTTTAGTTGTAATTGTTGTCAAGTCATTTGTATTAGTACGCTTCTTACATTTCACACAGTATAGATCCATAATTTATTGATAATAACACGAATGACACAACTGCTACTTAATTTGATAACGAGCTGGATGAAATGGGGCAAGTTGTATTTAGTAGCCCCTAGTGTAGACGATCAGCGATGTCACGAGGTGTTAAAGGATTTTAACGAGAAAGCAAAATCGGAAATCGATGAGGATATTATTGAATTTATAACCGATATCGAGGAAGCGCAGAGTATTGATGTTATTGACGGAAATATTAGCAATTTAGTCGTATATAATGTGATGCTAGACAATCAATAGAATCCCGCTAGGATATTTTCAAGAGGTATACATAAAATACTGATGTGATATATGTCACTCAGAGATATACACAAACACCAAAAGTGACCAGAGATAACTGCAATATTCTTGCTTTATTAAATGGAGTTGACACACATACACTACGAAATATTCATCGGACCTGGTGCAGTGGAGATATGGATTATAATCTCTTTAGCAATTTCTTTAGTCACGCTAAGTGAATCCCACATGGATTTGTAACGATAAATTTACATGACCATAGATCACCATATCGTATCGGACTAGATAAAATATTCGGTTGAAACGATTTGTTTCTGCAGCGCCATCAGCACCGGGTCTGGATACTCTGTCTCTGTAGTAGTCTTTTTTTTTGTAGAAAATAGTTTCATTTTTAAATAGTTTCGGTATGTCTGAAAACTAGTTTCGGTCTGGTGACCCCTTATAGTACTCTATAGCATAAGCCTATCAGGCCCAGCAGCACATTGCTGCACACAAAACTAAGGTATAAGATCTAAGGCCCAAAATAATGAATATAGGTGGTCAAAACACCAAGACCATCTGACCCAGCGGCACAATGCTGCATCCAAATACCAAATGAATCAGTATTCAGTAACTCATTAATTACAACCATGGCCATCCTCGAGATCAATTTCCAGTTCCTGGACAAGTCCATTTTCAGCAAAGGGGTAGATGTATAAATATGCATGTATATAAGGTAGATTTTATAGGTGGCAAAGGGATACAATTCTTAACCTTATCGAAATTGATTGGAAGTATCCGGGAGTAACCAAATAGGAGCAATGACGTCACTCTATTTGCGGAAAAAAAAGACTTGCCCAAATTGTGTGCAATATGGTGTCGTGCTATAGTATGAAAATTTCCGTGAAGCATCAGACGCGCAGACGATAAAGGTGTTATGGACACCCTGGTCACAATCGGGTTAGAAATTATAAATCAATGAATGAATTGAGTAAGATCATAAAAGATGTATTGACTTTTATCTTGTTTATGCTTTTTGTTACTGAAATCGGCAGGGGGATACAAACAAATGGGGATGTATAAACAGACTATAGTGACAGACAAGATAGTCAAGTTGTGTGTAGTGACCACTTCAGAGAAGTCGATCTCGATCCCGCCTCTAAACTGAAACAGTCATTCGGGATTAAGACCATTAAACGACTCCTGCCGAATGCTGCATCGATTAATTGCTTTAGACACCCAAATTCACTAATGAGGCACAAATCAATGTCGCTGACACGTTATCACTTATCTTGCGCGTGTCCACAAAATATAGGTATTCTGAAATTTAACGTTTCAAACTTTAGACGTAAGATTAAGACACAAAATACGAAATTTGAGCGACTAAGTAATTAAGGAATTAAGTCCGAGTAAAAGAGCCGATGCAGATGTGTACAAATTTATATCTGATCCCAGGATGACGGAATCTTGTCAGACGAAAACTCCTTGTATGCAATGCAGTTTTGTCTGAAGCAAAGGCGTTCTATAAAATGATGCCGTCTTCTATATCAGATTATTTATGGGTTGAATATTCAAAAATGTCTGATGTCGAAATGGAATTAATTAACAATGAAAATTACAATGCATTTGCTTTACGTTAGTGAAATAGACACGTTACCTAAACAGTACACATGTGCCGACTCCATGCTCTCATCTGCTAAAAATATTGTTTTCTATATGTGAGACTGTATATAAGTTCAGGCCATTTTAATTGCACACAAAAGTGTATATTTAAGTTGTTTGAACTTTAAATTATATCCGTGTACTACACTACGACACATACGTTACCATTCTACGTTACAAAACATTTTTTAAAAAACATGTTATTTTTCTTTTTAAATTTCGTGAAAGCACTGAAATATAAAAATGTTATACATTTTATCTTTTTATAAAATATAAAAAAGTGATAATGATTATATCAGAAATGATCATGTGAATAATGATGTTCAGCTGTCATATACAGGAGAAATGAAATAACTACAATGAAGAATGTACGTGTTTAATATGGTTGATTAAACATATTTGTAATAATTTCATGCCATATTTTCATGATCAAAAGGGAACAAACAAAACTGAGTGAAAACGATTACAGATTTAATGAACAGTCTCTTGTCGTATGTATCTGATACATACATTATATGTTTGGAGTGACTAAAAAGGCATACACATTGTAAACTTTCGCGCTAATATTTTGAATCGAAAACTGTTATGATTAGAATGGTATTAATTTGACAAATTAAAATGTTTTTGGTGTTTTGAATATTCCTTATCCATTTTAAATGTAATTTAAAATACAAGAAATTTTGGTAAAGACGCATCTTTCATTGTGCACATTTATCTGTCTTTTTCGTAAATTATAACAGCAAAACGCAATAATATTCTGAATTAAATTTATGTCAAATTATCACAAAATACCTAATTATGCAATTTTTAACCATTTTAACTGTATATATTTTAGTTGTAACAAATACGTTCAAATACGAGAAGATCTCTTGTAACATATGTATTTTGCTTGAGAATTAAGGTTTTGAGACCAAGTTGGCAAGTGCCTAACAAAATAGACCTTCGTCCACAGGAGATATGATTCATCTCATTATTGTCTACGTAACTCCCAAAGTCCATCTCTAGTATACTACTGTTTTTTCTCCATAGTAATATTTGTCTTTGGAACGGTTTTTCCTCAAGATATCAGAAAACTTCTAACCATTATAACATTTATCTTGTTCACAAAATGTTCTAAATTTTATTCTAAAAGATATTATATAAGAATTGTCAAAATATATGTTAAAAATAAATACTTGTTAAAACTAATGTCAGTTGCATTTTGAAGTTGGGCCAAATTGTCTTCAAAGTTGGGCCTAATTGTCTTTGGGCGGAATTGTCTTTCGAGTTGTGCCAAATTGTCTTCAAAGTTGGACCGAATTGACTTATTTTCGTTCCGAGTTGGGCCGAATTGTCCAATAGCCCTCGTAGGTATTCAGAATGATGTTTGGCGACCAAAATGACCCATCTGGCGATTTTTTTTGGCGATAGACATTTTGCTTATTTAATTTGTAGAACCAATCATGGATTTGGAGTGGATAAATTAAAAGGGAGAACGAAAGGAAGCTACAAACTTCACTAAACAATGCATTGGAATCAACCTGTTACACATACGATCCTTTGTTTTTATCGAGAAATCCATCTTAGCAGTGCATTTTTGACATCATAATCTGCTTATGCTGACATCTAGGCTGAGTATTGTATGCTGTGATACAGTAAATCATTCTACCGTACTACAACTGACCGACTTTTGAAGACGCCAATATAACAGATAAAATTAATTGAATGGCTAATCCTTCTGTTTTTTTTTTTTTTACATATAACAATACAATAGTTTTGCTGAACGTTCATAGAAAACTGATAACCTTTGAAGTACCGACTACTTTGTATAAATACAAAGCAAATGGAAAAAGTCTCAGTCACAATTATATCTGTCGCCAGTGCAACATTATCATGAGCAAATGGAAGTTAGACGTTGCGTGTTCATCACTCCTCCTAAGTTAACAAAATTAACAGCGTTTGGATTTAGTGCAAATTCATCAGAAAATACAGTCACTGAACCCGATGTAGGAGTGGTGAATCGGACAACTTTGTACGCTTCCTCCAAATTTCTAGCAATTTCATCATAAAAAAGCGTCCATTTGACAAAACAGAATAAAAAAAAAATATAAAAAAAAATAAAGACGCCACAGTCGTTGTCGCGCCCCCCCCCCCCTACTACTATGGGGTTAACAATTTTTTTCAACCGAATATTTTATCAAGTCCGATACGAAAGGTAAAAATAAGAGAACCAGTCCATTCGTCACCTTTCCATAGAAAGAAAATGTGATGAGTACATGCTTGAACTTCTCGTTGTTTCATCTCTCTTGCAAATCTATGGCTCTGTGTTAGCACAATCATGTTGGATTTTCCTCGAAATAATTCGATCGCACGAGTCGTCTTTCCTGACCCACCACAGCCGTTTAAATAAACTGTTTTATATCTACATATTGGATCGGAACACGACGGTGCATTAGATAGTTCTGATATCTGATCATTTTTCAAGTAATTGTTTTTAATCGTAACATCTGCTGATTTTGAATAATCAGGCAGTATTTCCTTTATAATTTTCCATGATCCCCGACTCTCGTCTGAATTAGTAAATTCAGCCACTGCGCTGCTGTGTTTCGCGTCTGTATAAAATGAATCAGTAGCGACTCTAACCGCGGTGTCAGGAAATCTATTTATCATCGAAAATAAATTAATAGAAGCATAAGCCAGCATAGACGCCCTTAAATGTGTATACTGAACACTGTATCCATCGTTGTAAGTAACAATTGTACACAATTTGGTTCCATTGAACAAGAAAGCATCTTTACGATTTACATATATACCTTTAGATGTTACATCCGCGATTATAATATCGTATTCAACGCTATCTATAATCAACCGTGATGAATATCTTGTATTGTCGTATTTGCCACCTCGAGTGAATTTACCAATTATTCTTCTACCGAGATCTTTTGCGCTTTTATTTCTAACTTCAAATATCTGTTTGGACCATTTCACGATATATTCTTCGTCGAGATCAGGGAATTGTTTTCTAATTTCGCTGATTATACTATCTAGACGTTCGGGTTGTGGTAACCAGACCTCTGTCTGCGCTCGATATGATACAATTGCTTCACTGACAATCAACGATATCAGCATTTTAGAATCAATCATATACCGTAATAACACTATTGGCATCCAGTGTTTTTCAAATATATGTCTACCAATCCAAACATAACTACACGGATGAAGTCCTGTAGCCCATTCAAACGACATCACACGAGCGAATCCAGTTAAATCAAAATCGGGTAGTGGTCCATTAATCGCAACACGGCTCATCTCATGTGTGGGATGTTCAAATCGTTTAAAGTACTCAGCGGCTTCTCCGTACCCGAGAAAACTTCCCGGATAACATTCAACTATATCAACTGAAATAATAGTTTTAGGGCCATACTTTGTATTCCATAATCCGCCATGGTTATATTCGATGCAACTTGGTTTGATATCTGACAGAAATTTATTTCTTGTTGGTTTCCACATATTTTTCTTTCTCGCGAAGTGAGCTGCAACAGACGGAATTGTAAAACAAGTTGTTACAAGTTGTTCGTCGTGTTCCGTTGAAAAACTACTAGACTAGCTAGTTTTTTTCATCTCGGTGTGGAGAGCTTCAGAGCGGTATAATTCTCAGTTTGGTCTTACAAATTGATTGAACTTACCCTCTTCGTTCTCAAATCTGTGAAGTAACCACAGTGACACAGGATCGTTTTTACTTAACTGGTAAATAAAATCAAATAAGTTCTCCTCCGTGGTGAATTCCGTGGAGAACTCCGCGGGTATATATTTTATTGTTCTATCTAGCGGAAATATTGTTACTGCAGGTTTCCCAGCGTGTGCATTATGGTCAATAATTTTGATTGGAGCTCCTTTTGATTTATATTTCGATTCGTGTAATACTTCTCCTGCTATCGTCGCTACGGTTATTGGGAATCTTAATGATGTTTCTAATTTGGCTATATCTTGAATCGATGAACCTTCTTCCTAACTGTTAATTCACATTCATTTATTATTTTGCGTCTTCGATCCGTCAATTTGTTTCCACGCAGCGCATTTGTGAAGTGTTCTATTATTCGTTCTGCTACACAATTCAACGATGACAGTTTCATTGGTTTAAGTTTTTCAATACTCAGTTTATCATTTAACGAATATGCCCCGTAAACAACTGTTGTAACAGGATAATATATCTCGTAGAATTTCTGGCTTGGAATATCGACTCACAGTGATAGTTTTTTTTATCTTTCAAGATTGGTTGACCAACAGTGAGATGCTCCATCACGCTTGAATTCATTAAAACAATCACGAATTCTACCTATCATGCTTCTATCACTTATTAGACTCTTTGGTGCTACGGAGACTCTATTGAGATTGAATTTAGCATTTTTCCAAGGCGTACTTTTCGATAATCTCTCGAACCCCTCCATGCTATAATTAAAATAAATATTTAAATAAGATATTATTATATAATGAAACATTGCAAATGGTTGGTGATAGGATCAGTAACCGCATGTAACAAATCATGCAGAAAGGAATTCTGTGGATATCATATGCAAAGCGTTCGTAACGGGAGTTATGGGCCCTTACCTTGCATACAATGTGGGGTAGGTGTGAAGGGAAAATCACACTTATGTCTCAGTTGTGGTGGTAAGTGGAAGAGAGTTGAAGCGTTATTATGATAAACGAATCAAAAACTCCATCAATGACTCTGACCCTGACTGTGTCAGCGTCAATGACAAGATCATAAGAACACCTCAAGACTATATTGGGAGATTTCCAAATAATGTAATAATTCAACCAAACAATGAATTTGACCAATAGTATTTAGTATATAAATGAACCAAGAATTTCAACCGCATCCCGTGATTTCCAATTATGAAGCGTCTCGTGACGGTAGTCAGACACCGTAAATTGAAGAAATCAATCGCTGTTGTGAATAATGAAGGATATCTTATATTTGGCGCTGGAAGGAAGAGATATCTTAATCATCGATTGCGTTCGAATGTCACAATGGATTGATCGAAGATGGTCTTGTTATTGATCACACTGATTCCAATCCTAGGAATAATTCCTTGGATAATTTACGAGCCATTACATCGAGTGAGAATAATGCGTTTAGAAAAACTGGAAAACACGTAAAATTTGCAAAATGTATAAAATCATTTAATACAGCAACTAATGAAAAATTGGTATTTCAATCAATGGCTGAAGCCGGTAGATATTTATATATTTGTAGAGCCTCGGTGCGATATGTTGCAGAGAATATAGCCAAGACGGTTGTCTCCAAGACAACCGGACAAAAAATTCAGTTTACATACATTTAAATTTAATTTTATACTATAGTATAATCAAAGGGGAATAACTCGTGCGGGTATGTCGGTTTATGAAAGAGTTATCGATCTGAATGGGTTATGTCACCTGATTTCTTGGTTCCCCCCCCCCCAATTAATTCTATTGGTTGGTTTTAACCCATGATTCTCAGCGGAGATATAATAAATTGGGGAAATTAACTTTTTTGTAAGAAAACGAATCAAACACGCAGTGTTTACAAACAGTTGAATTTTTTTTTTAGTGTTTTCAAGTATTCGGTCTTGCTTAGATGTTTTCAATAATGATTATTAAGTACACGAAATAATAAAATTCGCACATCTCTTTTTTCGGTTTTCATATATAACCAGCTTATATACCATACCATCTGTTATATTATTGGGGGTTTATAGCGTCGAAAATCATACGTGAATAATCATACAACCCACACACTATCACATGGTGTGTGATGCTTTTTGTATTCATACAACCTGGGATTTTATCTGGGTTGTATGATTGTTCATGTGGTGTTCGGGGTGCTCTGGGAGGGGTAGTACCTCTGGTGGGTGGCATGTCGTGCTCCTTCGGGAGTAGCCTGCCCATCTTTGGTCCTCACCAGGCGCTCAGCCCTCACCTGTGGCTCCAAGCAGCTGTAGCATGCACAGCGGCCACACCACGGGCAACGGCTTCGACTGGCCGGCTAAACCAGGTGGAGGGTAGCCGACGGGCCTTAAATCCTCGGTGACTTAGGAGCTTGCCTATCCTTGCATGTAAAGCCAGATTCGGCAGAGTGGGCGGAAGAGATCAACTGGGTGATCCAACGGCCACAAAGGCGAATCTGCAAACGCTTTGTGGAGAGCGTAGGGTATGACAAGGCACGGAAGACGTCATAGCCATCCAATGCAGCCGAAGTAGTCCCCAGCCGTGACGAATCTTCGTACCACTGAGTTCTAACTACCAAGGCCGAGAGAGTGAGACTGTCTCTGTGCAAAGGCTGTTTCACTTTAATCTCCTTCACACACAGGTTATGTTGTGCACCTATCATTCATCCAACAACTACCGGTGTCCCATGCCCCACCTGCAATCGCATGTGTGTATCGGAATTTGGACTCCGGAGTCACATGCGCGTCCATCGTTGAAGGAAAGTGCACAACTTGTCTTCCTCGACTCGAGAGACTACCAAGAAAGATGATTGTTCATGTATGAATGTAGACCGGGCCCCCGTCATTATCATTCATTGTATATATCATCTATTCATTCATTGTATATATCATCCATTCATTCATTGTATACATTATATCATTCTATAATCCATTGTTACATGTTGTATTGTCTTGTTCTGTCCTCTATAATCCATTGTTATATGTTGCATTGTCTTGTGCTGTCCTATATAATCCATTATTATATGTTGTATTGCCTTGTGCTGTCCTATATAATCCATTGTTATATGTTGTATTGCCTTGTGCTGTCCTCTATAATCCATTGTTATATGTTGCATTGTCTTGTGCTGTCCTATATAATCCATTGTTATATGTTGTATTGCCTTGTGCTGTCCTCTATAATCCATTGTTATATGTTGCATTGTCTTGTGCTGTCCTATATAATCCATTGTTATATGTTGCATTGTCTTGTGCTGTCCAATATAATCCATTGTTATATGTTGCATTGCCTTGTGCTGTCCTCTGTAATCCATTGTTATGTTGCATTGTCTTGTGCTGTCCTATATAATCCATTGTTATATGTTGTATTGTCTTGTGACGTCCAGTCATTAAACATATCTTCTTAGATTTCTAACCCGCTCTTTGGCGAGTTAGATATCTTCTCGGAGACTATGTTTCGTGATAACCTCTCGGCCCGGTCAGATGTTAATAACACCTGAGGGGTTCCTACGAGATGTATTGTCTTATATATGTAACCTCTGGGCTTCTCTGATGTTAATAACACCTGAGGAGTTCCAAATGGAGTTTATATATCATCATATATAATCGCATAATTTATCTAGGCATGCTAAGATGATAAACACCTTAGCACGAACAGAGTTCATCATCATATATAATCGCATAATATATCTAGGTGTGCTAAGATGTTAAACACTTTAGCATGAACAGAGTTCATTATATATATATATATATATATATATATATATATATATATATATATATATATATAGATATATATATATATATATATATATATATATATATATATATAGAATATATGTATAGTATGTACGCTATATCAATGATATACCACGAGATGTATAAATTTTTCATTAAAAGGAAACGAGGCTTGCCCGAGTTTTCTTTTAATGAAAAATTTATACAACGAGTGCTATATCAATGATACAGCGTACATACTATACATATATTTTATTTATATCACATACAAATACAAATATTTGCAAGTTGGAGTTACCATGTGCTTCTGATATATTTTGCCCGAGTAAATGACCTCCTCACAACCAAGTGGCTGTCTGCTACAAAATCTAGTTCTACGATTTTTCTTGTTATTCACAATCACATATTCAAATTGATAAGTTGATTGTTTTTTTTATTTTCTTTTTTATTCACATTTATTAAATCAATATAAGACACACGCGTTATTTAAACATAAAATATGTTGTTGTGTTGTTTTTTTTTTTAATGAAGAAAGTAGTGCACTGCAAACACGGTGATCTTATTATAGACTATGCATGTACTGTCATTGACCTACTGTCGTATGGAAATTCGCGTGGAATATAAACGAATTGGAATCACGAACCAACAAGAGGTAATTAAAATATTTTAATATATTGACAGTTCAACTAAGTCATCATTTTGATTTAATTAGCGATTATACAGACTAAACATCTCTCTCTCTCTCTCTCTCTCTCTCTCTGTACGTCTTGACTAACATTGCCATCATTCATAGGTCCAGAGACATCGTCGTATGACACAAGCAAAAATCCACAACGCTTATATTTTATTTTTCGTGTATTTTTGCTCGGGGGGGGGGGGGGGGGGGCTGGCGACCATTTGACAGTTTTATATTTAATTATTAATACTCGATTAAAACGGGTTTCAGAAACAACAACAAAGGCTTAAAACACAATACAGTACGTGCGCATCGTAACCGACAAATTTAACATGTAGGCCTTGTGTGTCGTCTGACGATTGCAACTATGTATCATTGATATTATGAATACTATAGATAAATCACAAGGAAAGCGTAAGCATAGGTTTACGAGGAAACAGAGTACTGTGGGTTACTTGGTACAAGTTCAGCTTTAATGTTTTCGTCCAGCGCAATATATTTCTCTCTCACTCCAGATTTGTGCTTATTTTGCATGAGAGGGGGAGAGGAAAAAGACAGGATTCCGATGAAATTGTGTACCATTTTAATATTTAGAAAACAGGGACTATTAATATTTGTGTCGTTAATTTCATTTCATTTATGATTAATGAATGAGTAGAAATTGTTCACAGAGCTATAGGCCTACGGTAGATAGAATGTTTATATATTCGTATTATTGCGCTATGGGCGGATCACTATTTGATATACCAATAGTATTGGTATATAGATTTGCTTTATACCAACACTTTAAATGCCATGTTATTTTTAATGTATGTGGTATAATATATATATATATATATATTGCATTAGAAATATAATTATTATATATTATGAATTCTGAAAATATCAGTGAGATCATAACAGATTTCAAATTTGAAAAGTCAAGAATTTCAATTATCAAATAAATTAAATTGTGATCAAATTATCTCCGATTTCCAAGATATTGAATATGGCACTCAAAGGAATAAATACACGTTGCCTAGGTCGTATTGATTCATTAAACGAATTCAACACGCAATATATGAGACTTTCAAATATGAAAATGACGTCAGTAAGTTTGTCCCGTTATTCACTGTTGTAGAAAAGAACTGGGGCAGCAATATGAATTGAAACGAGCAGTTAATTAAAAAATCAGGAATATAAGAATGCTGGTCAGTCAAACCTAAAATGACCCTTTGGTTACCTCAGCGGAGTAAAAATTCTCACTATGAATCGTCATGTATAAATACCCACATACATATGTTGAACAGACAGGTATTGCAAGCATAATACAATGGACAGCTTTCATTCACTTAACAGATATGTGCGCTCAACTAGAACAAAATTTGTAGCGGCGTATTATGTATAACAATGTTACTACAAGGAAGTAAATAAAACACTGTAGTGAAATTCGGGGTGGGGTGGGTTTTACGGATTTTTTAAATTGCATTTAGATCGTACATTAATTGAAAACTACTTTGCAATTTCAATAATGGTAAACGAAGCATTAACGACTAGACTCGTGCGTGAGACTAGCCTCAATTAAGAAATTCATCCCTGTACGCAACTCTGTACGAGAAAAAATACAAGAGAGGCAATGTTCGCAGACTGAGTTTACTACAACGACTGAAGACCTGTTTAAACCTATAACCACAGCAACTAAAGGGGTCATATCAGCCACTGAGCGAGCAATATACAGAGATATCTACAAGGAAGGGGCGAGGAAAGAAGCTCCTCTTCTTCCTGTACTTGAAAAAATAGCAGAAAGATCCAAACAAAGAAAAAAATCTTTAAAAACACTTCCTGGTGATATAGTAGCTGCTGTACAACAACAAAAAGAATGACAACTTCAAGAAGAAATTGAACGAGAACAATAGGGTGATATTGATATTAGCTCCCCACCACCTGAACCACTTGAAGAAATTGAACTCTAAATTTACTAGAGAAAATTTTAAAAAAAAGAGATAAGGAAACAATATATAAATGATAAATTTGATGATGCTATAAAAGACAAAGACACCTGGGCATCAAAAATATATTTGGCGAAACATGGTGGAACTAGAATCAAACAAAAGAAGCATCCTAATTTTAAGTTTTCTAGCCATGGTAAAAGGTGTCACACAACCACCACCAGTATATACAGCAGACCCAATCCTGGATGAAATAGAAATAATGGCAGAAGCTGACTCTGAAAAAGGTGCAACTGGTATCACTAAAAAAACAAAAGGAAAGGGTTTTTCTCAGAGTGGAACCCGAAGGGGGATTTCAGGAAATGGTTTAATTCATTGTCCTGGTAATATTCTCAGTGATATAGCACGATTACAAGTACTCATCGGAGGAAAACGAGCTGGAAATAACTCACCGTAAATAATTAATGAAGCAGCTGATATCTGTATGTGGTTATTTCAAGGAGGCATCATGGATATCAAAACATATCAAGATTTCATTGATGAGTTAGTCAAACATCATGGTTATCACAGTGATTAATTTGATGACTTCATCATTAGTGATTAAATCACCACATTAGATAAATATTCATTTAGAAAACACTAGTGTTTTTACAATAAGATGATCATACACTTCAACCATGATAAACCAACTAGCATCTACATGGTAAATTCACGATTGCCTGTTTATAGAGCGTATTATGGTGATGGTCTCGGTGATACCATTGCAGGGTTGTTTGCAAGAATGGCTCCAAAAGTAGCACCAATCGCAAAAGAATTATCGATGAAAGCCATTGATGTTATTCGTAATAAAGGCATTAGTGCTGTTAGAGATGTTGCTGGGAAGGCATTTTCTGTCGCGAAGGATAAACTAATGTCGCTAATTCGACGAAAAAAGAAACCACCGGTGATTTTATCACTGCCGTTACCATCTATAACAGTGATGCCTGCAAGTGTTAGTAGAATAATAAATAACACAGTGGATCAGAAATTAGCATTGTTGCTATCATTGGCAACTTCATCTTTGACAACTCCGTTGTTTGTGGCCAGCAACCAAGATGATATCGCAAACATGATAACGCGATTATCAATTCTATTCCTATCATGCAGTACAACCGGATATTCGATCAAGAATTGAACTTCAAGTCCATGATACCAGCAAATATTTTCTACCGTGTGAAGCGTTTATCGAAGTAGAAGAACTTGTAACAGCTTCTGATACACCTGCTGCACCAGCACCATATCCAGATGATACCCAAGTCGGTTTTGTCAATAATGGTATCATGGCGCTATACGAGAGTGCAAGATATATAATTGATGGAAGAGAGACAGAGTCTATTGAACGTGATGTTGATGTAGCTACAACAATTATAGGGCTGGCAAGATATTCCAATGATTATACAAGATCGGCAGGCCCTTCTATGATGTTTGCAAAAGATGATAAAAATACAAACGGAAAAAATCAATTTGTTGTAAGATGACCAAAAAGTAATGCTGGTGCTGCTGATATTGATGCTGAGAATATGATTATAAATACCGATGATAATTTCAACCTAGGAGCTACAACACGCATGTCAATGTTGCAAGGAGGGCGTAAATCATTTTCATGCGCGATTCCACTGCATCATATATTTGGATTCTGCAGAAATGTCCGAAAAGTTATCTACGGAGCAAAGCATACGCTAGTACTCATGCGAAAAGGTAATGACAATGACGCAATTTGGAGGATTCCGGCGGATCCTGCACATCCACTTAATGATGCCGGTAAAGTCATTTTAACAAAACTATCATTGTGGATGCCGGTAATGACACCAGCACTCGCCGAAGAAAAACGATTACTATCATTTATGGATACAGGAGGAAAATCATTGCTAAGTTGGCTAACAACAACAACAGATGTTAGGCAATCAACCATTAACGACATATTTACATGGAACCTGGCATCACAACAAGGTGTTTCAGCTCCACGTCATATATTTATTGCGTTGCAGGATAACACGAGAGTTGGCGATCAACGCTTCAGCTATATGATATTTGATCAATTAGGCATTACTGACGTTTCGCTGAGAATAAACGGCCAGCAGGAACCATCTGAGGATATACAACTTCATTATGGTCAGAACCATATTGCACACTATTTCATCATCGGGAACACCACCTTATCGAGTCGTGAATGAATATACTAGTAGTCGCTTTTTAGAGAGAAATTATATAGAATAACATAATTGATATTTGGGGACGATCTATCTCAGTGTAGTAAAAACCCACCATGGAAATATCTGCAACCGGTGATGTAAAAAAAATAATCAAAGATGAAATAGCTGAGATGTTGAACTTAGCAAGTGTTGATCCTAATGAAATAGTTGTATTTCAAGATCGTCAGGGTAAATTGAAAAAGAGTACTGTTTCCCTTGATGATATTTTAGTTAAACACCGCAACGCAGTAGAGGATACTATTGCGTTGTTTTTCAATCAGGGTAAACTCAAACCGGGCATCCTCATTTCAACTATTGAGGATAGAATTAACAATTTAGAGCCATTAAAAAAACTATGCGATGAATATGACGACCATATAACTAAATTCGATCAGTTTTCTAAATTATAAAGAAGTATAATTGACAATATTGACAAGCCATTATTAGATTTCCTTATAAATCCACCTGTGACCACACCGAAACTCATGGAGATAAAAACCTCCATAGATAATTTGATAAAATTGCGATCGGAGTATGACACTCATGTATCTCAATTTACTACATGCGTAAAAATCTTAAACAGAACAGATGACTCCATTGATAAATTTTTTGGTAAAAAAAATGCTAAACCCGATGATATTAAAATAGATCTCGATGATATTATCACAAAACTCGATTAATCGGCGAATAGAGGTTGTTCGAGATGATATTAAAACGACAAATGATATCAGGGATGATCTACCAAGAATGATAGAAAAACTTGAAAAAATAAAAATTCCTCACGAACACAAAAAAATAACATAAATAACATGTATGTGATTCAATGGGGATCATTTGCGTGGACGCCTACAAACAACAAATTAGATATAGCTGCGACTGTCAAGGGTATTTATCGATTAACACTAGTAACACCGACTCAATTTAATATTTCATCGAGTTCATCTGGGGTCAACAATATGATATCAACGATCATCAACGAAGGAACAACTGAACAATTCACAATAGCATCCACTGATAATAATCTAGCTAGGGTTTCAGTAACATGGTAGAATTCATAGTGGATTTAAGTAAACAACTAAATTGAAATCGTAAACGATTTGAAAATAAAAGGTCATCACTAATGATTTCATCATCACAATACCACTATGATCAGGTCAGAGAATTTCAAACTAAACTCAAAACACTCACTGAGGAGTACCAAACAAAAATAAAAAAATACAGATGAAGAATCACCGTAGTTGATGTTACCATGTACTCGGTGAGTGGTGTAATCACTGGAGCTGGTATAATACACTCCTCGGTGATAATGATTGCTCCCATAGCTGTTCCAATTTGTATATCCACTGCGACAACAATCGCGGTGATTATTTCAATGATAGCAAAAAAAATATCATCATGCAGCCTGCGTAAACTGCAACTCCAGTCCCAGTGACAGAGATAGCGTTAGCGAAACTACGAGTATATCAAAGTTGGCCTAACATTAGGTAGGTAGCATTTGGTGGTCAACAACCAAATAATTCCTTGGTGTTTGTAAGAATAAACCTGATGGTACTCCAGACTGGAATGTTGTTTCGTTACCATCTGGGTCCTACCAAATTGAACAAATCAATAATGAATTACAACGCAGAATAAAATCCATTACTGAAAAAGAATCGAAAATCACTATAACAGGTCATTAGCCGACAATAACATCTGCCATTGAGATAAACTCACCTGGATATGCCGTAGATATCTATCAGAGTTCAATCAGAACTATATTAGGATGGCCTGAAACTCCACCTCAGACATCTTATCAAATACCAGAACCTAAAAAATCCAATTATGTCACGGATATACAATCATATCATGAAATCAACCCATCATATCGAAATTATTTACCTGGCATAAAAAATGCAAAATTACCCGATAAATTTACATTTCTCGATAGAAATACCATGCAATGGGAATTTGCATAGCTGCCAACACAGAGTGCAAAAATACTGATTACTTGTGACAAAAATACTGATTTTCAGGAACAAATACCGATTTTTAAATTTCAATGCATATGCATCTATTTACAACATATACAACCATCAGTAAAGTTGGACAGTGTCTAACATAATTATTTAATGTCAAAGATGCACATTTGTACCTTCTGGGGTTGCACGCGTTCCATATAGGTGCCCATTCAAAAGGTGCAAGAGTGCAACACACTCAAACACAAGCTATTTATAGGAGCCCTTTCCACGCCTTATTTTTTTTTAATCATTGATTCCAATTTTCATTTATTATCTCAATTCTGTAATTTTCTTATTGAAATGTTTTTGTTCAAGTATAAAAATTATATTTTGCGATTTTAATGTCTGAAAAACTTGTGCAAAATAAATCGCCAACAACACTAGTAACTGAAAAAGGAAGGTTTATTTCTAAAAGAAATTTAAAAATCAAATTTCGATCGATGTACATTAAGGTTCTCTCTGTCATTTATCTACATCGTAAGTTCAGGCTGAGTTGTGTGTGATGAAGCAGGAAGCTGATGTTTATTAACTTTTTCGTGCTCTTGCATTTCATGGGTGCCTCCGTGCCCAATAGCGAAATCACATTACACAATTTACAAAACATCAGTTTTTCTCCTGTACTACCGTATATGGTTTCACAAATCTATACAAGACGGCACAAATATCCTTCCAGTTGTCTCCTATTTCTTCTGGAGAAAATTCTGAATATTCTGCCTTCCAATTTATCATGATTAGAAGCTGAATATGTCTTAGACTGGATACAGCAACAGCAGTAACTATTGCAAACTCCAATATGGGAGATAACGACAGGACTGGTAGCCTCGATTTTGAATGAACCAATTGTATGGTAGAACTTTATTCGTATATACATGTGATATTTTCTGTCAAAATAGAACCAGGAGCGCATTCTAAACTGACAATTCCAAAAGAAATTTTATTATTTTTTTAAATCAAAAAACGTATTTTTTGCACAAAAAAATGTACACTCGTATTCAGGTTCAAAATACGGGACAAATATGGAAAAAAACGGGACAGTTGGCAGCTATGGAATTTGGTTTTGAGAAAACCCCTGATTCATCCATTGCCATTGTATTCATTTTAAATAACATCATTGATTATTTTAAAGAGATTAATCAATTACATAGAACACAACTAGAACGACTACGACAGAGTTTTCAGGAGCATGTCTCTGAAATAACGAGTTCACGCAAAGAGATCATAAAATATGTTGAGATATTAAATCAGCTTGTGTCCGACATGGAATATATCAACACACGAATAATTCAACTAGTAATTAATGATAAGAACGGAGATAAACAAAAATTCCTAACCGGTTACAATATCACAGAAGCTGATTTACCAGATTTCAAATTTCCTGGGTATAACGCAAATGAACTAAAAAAAATCTGTTAATGATCTTATTCAAGAAAACTTTTCTCTGATATTCGCCAAATGGAAACAACAAATAACAATCCTGAAACATAATAATGAACAAGACGGCAGTGGTAGACATATCGCTCCTCAAAATGTCAATATATCCTCGGTGATAGCATTGAATTTAATATGTGATGTTATTGAAGGGAGTTACCAAATAAATCTCGAGCGATCAAATCAAGCTCAACAGGGATATATTTTATATTCATTTGCACCAACAGCTCCTCCAGGGATTCTAATAATTGAGGATCCAACTAATTCAGTCGATATATGCGATGTCATAATAATTCGTTAACAAGAATTAATTTTAAACTCACTGACCAATCCAATAATCTGATTGATTTACGAGGTGAGGTTTTACAAATCAGTCTGTTTGTGAAATCATAACAATTTACCCCCATAGTAGTGGGGGGGGGGGGGGCGCAACAACGACTGTGGCGTTTTTTTTAATTCTGTTTTGCCAAATGGACGCTTTTTTTTTACGATGAAATTGCTAGCAATTTCAAGGAAGCCTTTGTATGTATCCTCATGTGCTTCCATAGATCATCATTCTGACTAAACATTTTATCACAAACTTCACATTTAAAAGGGTTTTTCTCCAGCGTGTATCCTCGTATGTTTTTTCAAACCACCATCATAGAACATTTTATCACAAACCATGCATTTGAATGTTTTCTCTCCAGTATGCATCCTCATGTGGCTCTGTAGTCCATCATTCTTACTAAACATTTTTTCACAAACTTCACATCTGAAAGGTTTTTACCCAGTATGTATCCTCATGTGCTTCTGGAGATTACCATTCTGACTAAACATTTTATTACAAACTTCGCATTTAAAAAGTTTTTCTCCAGTGTGTATCCTTGTATGTATTTTCAAACCACCATTATCATAGAACATTTTATCACAAACCATGCACTTGAATGGTTTTTCTCCTGTATGCTTTCTCATGTGGATCTTCAAGCTGCTATTTTGACTAAACATTTTGTTACAAACTTCACATTTGAATGGTTTTTCCCCTGTGTGCACCCTCATGTGCACTTTCAAATATTCACGATGACTGAACATTTTATCACAAAAATCACATTTAAATGGTTGTTCTCCGGTGTGCATTCTCGTGTGGTTATTCAAATCAGCATTCTGACTAAACATTTTATTGCAAACTACACATTTGAATGGTTTTACTCCGGTATGTATCCTCATGTGGCTCCATAGGCCACTATACTGAGTAAACATTTTATTGCAAACTTCACATCTGAATGGTTTTTCCCCAGTATGTATCCTCTTGTGCTTGTTTAAATCACCACCATGATTGAACATTTTATCGCAAAATGCGCATTTAAATGGTTTTTCTCCAGTATGTATCCTCATGTGGCACTGTAGATTATCATTCCTACTAAACATTTTATCACAAACTTCACATTTGAAAGGTCTTTCTCCAGTATGTATTCTCATATGGGTCTTTAAGCTGTTATTCTGACTAAACATTTTATTGCAAACTTCACATTTGAAAGGTTTTTCCTCAGTATGTATCCTCGTGTGCTTCCGTAGACCACCATTCTGACTAGACATTTTATCAGAAACTTCACATTTGAAAGTTTTTTCCCCAGTGTGTTTCTTTCGTGTTATTTTTTAAATCACCCTTATGACTACACAATTTAACACAAAAGTCACATTTGCGAGTTCACGGAACGTTACTTCGCATGCGCAGGATTTTCACAGCTGCTTCCGGGTCAAAGGTTAAAAGGACCCATACCAGAGATTTAGCACCGCAATAAGCAGGACTTCAATCAGGTGACCTCGGTAAGTATGTTTTACTCTCTGATTAGATAAAAGTTAACATATTATTTGCTGAAACAATTCTCTGACGATGCAAGCTTAAACTTCTGACAGTAAACAGGCTATAACTTATAGTTATAATTCAAATGTTTCGGCTGTGACCGGAGAGTACTCTGTTTTCGAGTTTGTGATGGACATACACCACAATTAATTTTACTATATGTTCTCTACATATATTCCTCAGTACTGACCTTTCAACTTTGTGATAATCGATACAAATCATATGTTAATCTAAAATACATTCAAAGATGACTTAACGGTGAAGTTTTTTGTCAGGGGTTGATCTGCATTTTTTTTTGAGCGGCTGCACTGTAAACAGAACAGCATGTGCACAGACCACATATTTCACTTCCGGATCATTACCAAGGCCTTATTACTCCATGTGCACTGTCGCCAAAATACATACAGACAACCACTCTCTCAGCTCATATTCTCAAGAATAAACAATTACCTTTAAATCCCTACCAAAAATGCATAAATATAACTCTTCTATCACCACCAAATTGAGAGGAAAAATGTTCTAAATATAGACTAGAACTACATTCGTGGGTATTGAACTGGAAATAATAATTGTGATGTGATTCATAATATATCAAGTTGACTTGTGCCCGCCTATCATATATATATATATATATATATATATATATATATATATATATATATATATATATATATATATATATATATATATATTGATGTATCTTAATAAATATAGTCTTGCAATGTCAACACCAGCATATGAGCTTTTCCTGTTCTTGTTATGAATTTTTGGGAATATTCATTTTTCCTTTTATTTACAGAAAGCAACATGCCAAGCAGTCAAAGATGTGTAGTTACAGGATGTAGCTTTAAAAAAAAGCATATAAAGGACTGGCATAATGAGTATTGCGAACTTCACAAGTGAAAAGGATGTTTTGTGAATGCATATACCCTATCAAACCGTATCCATTTCCAACGGAGATGAAAGATTCTGAAAAGAGGAAAAGATGGATCTCAAACATCAGTAGGACATCACCAGCAAGTAAAAAGACATGGACTCCAAAGCCAGAGGATATGGTGTGTAACAAGCATTTCATGCACGGATACCCCACTCAAGAAAACCCATATCCGAATGTACTTATGGGGTATGACAAAATAAAATCAAAATCTGCACGGAGAGTATTGTGTAAAATTCAGCCACAATTGGAACAGCAGTCATTGCACACATGAAAAATATCCAAAGTTCAATGTGGAGTAGATTTTGATAATACAGAGAACATTAGTATGTGCCAGAATCATGCAAGTTCCTCTGATATTCACACTCACAGAGATGTAGAAGTGCAGACAGCCATGAAAGTGATCACAGTTATTCAGTACAGAATTGTGATAGCTGTAGAATGAAAGATAAATTAATCAATTCCTTGACACAAAAACTAAGAAAAAATAACCAGAAATTACGTGGTTCAGTGGAGTACAGGTACTTACAGAATGATAAAAAAAGTCAGATTTTACACTGGAATTCATGACAAAACTACTTTTTATGCCCTATATGGATTTCTTTCTTCTGATGCTGAGAATTAGCGTTACTGAAAGGGAAAGAAGACACCACAGTCTGTTAACAAAAGACATATAACTTCCCTCTAGCAGCAGAGAGGGTGAACAGACCAATTTTATAGGTGTCAATTTGGCTTCCTCCTTGTAAATACTTACCAGAAGGGTCGATTCGGCAAACCGAGGCTTCCTCCTCGTAAAAACTTAATAGTAGGGTCGATTCGGTAAACTGAGGCTTCCATGTAAGGGTCCATTTGGCAGAAGAAAAAAAGACGCCAATGTTGTTGGCACTCCACCCTCTCTGCTGCTATGGGTTAACAATTCTTTATGATGAAAATCATTTAGGATGAAAATCGCTATGATCTCACAAACAAACTAATTTGTAAAACCTCACCTTGTAAATCAATCAGATTATTGGACTGGTCAGTGAGTTTAAAATTAATTCTTGTTAATAAATTATTATGACATCGCATATAGACTGGATTAGTTGGATCCTCAATTATTAGAAACCCTGGAGGAGCTGTTGGTGCAAATGAATATAAAATATATCCCTGCTGAGCTTGATTCAATCGCTCAAGATTTATTTGATAGCTTCCTTCGATAACATCATACTAAATTCAATGCTATCACCGAGGATATATTTATATTGAGCGGAGCAATATGCCTACCACCGCCGTCTGGGTCATTATTATATTTGAGGATAGTTGTTTGTTGTGGTGCTGTTTTTTTCATGCGTCGTGGATTCTTTTAAAACCATCATCGATGGCATCATTGAGAGATTTTTTTAGTTCTGGGATATTATATTCGTGTAGTTTGAATGTTGGAATATCTTCTTCGCTTATATTATATATTGTCGCAAACTCTGTTCTCGTTTTAGGATTACTGTCATTTAATACCACTTGAATAATTTGTTAATGAAATGTTTCCATGTCATTGATGATTTTGTTACATGTTTCTACGACGCTGATAAATTCATCTCGGGTGAGAGTACCGGATTGAAAAGATATTAACAACAGTGAAAAATCATTATTTATCGCTGTGAAATTTTCAGTGATTTTATCTTGTAGAGTTGTGTAGTATCTTCTATTATTTTCTATTAGTCCAGTGAAAAATTTCAACTTGTTGTATTATTTATAACTTTTTACTGGATTATCAGGTTTTATCTTGTCGGTAATATAATCAGACTTTTTAGGTTCGGGTATATTAACATGTGGAGATGGATTTTCAGGCCAATCCAGTATTGTCCTTATAGAACTCAGATATCTAGGACATAATTGGGTGAGTTTATCTCAATGGCAGATGATAGCGTTGGCTCATGAACCTTTTAGCGATTTTCGATTCTGTTGTTCCAGTAATGGATTTTATTCTACGCTGTAATTCATTGTTGATTTGTTCAATTTGGTAGGACCCAGATGGAAGCGAAACAATGTTCCAGTCTGAAGTCCCATCTTAGTGATTCTTATTTGGAAACACCAAGGAATTATTCGATTGTTGACCACCAAATGCTACCGACCTAATGTTAGGCCAACTGTGATACACTCGTAGTTTCGCTAACACTTATCTCCGTAATTCAGGATTCATTGAGGTTATTGATATCATACTGGTTTTCACCAGGGTTGTGTTCTCTGCTATTTGTTGAAGTAGTTCTTGCGGTGTTGTCATTGTTATTATACTGATGTTGTCGCTCTAATTTTGACATCGCTGAATCATAAACATGTACCATCGCTGAAAACTTACTATCGGATATTAATGTGTTATCGAGCGACGATGATATCATTGAAGATAATTGCGAGTACGCTGTTGACACAATATAAAATTTAACTACATAATCTTGCAGTTTACGCTGACTGCATGATTATATTTTTTTATTATTATTGAAATAATTCCTGCGATTGTTGTCGCCACGGGTTTGCAAATTGGAACAGCTATTGGGGCAATCATTGTCACCGAGGAGAGTATAATACCGGCTCTAGTGATTACACCACTCACCGAGTACATGGTAACATCAACTGCGGTGATTCTACGTCGGTATTTTTTTATTTTTATCTGGTACTCCTCAGTGAGGGTTTTGAGTTTAGTTTGAAATTCTCTGACTTGATCATAGCGATATTGCAATGATGAAATCATTGTCGGTGATGTCATTTTATTTTCAAATCGTTTACGATTTCCATTAAATTATGTTCTCAAATCCGCTACGAATTCCACATACCATGATACTGAAACCCTAGCCAAATTATTATCAGTGGTTGTTATCGTAAATCGTTCAGTTGTATCCTTGTCGATGATTGTTGATATCATATTGTTGACTCCAGATAAACTCATTGATGAAATATTAAATTGAGGCGGTGTCACTAGTGTTAATCGATAAATACCTTTGACAGTTGCAGTGATATCTAATATGTTGTTTGTAGGTGTCCACGCAAATGATCTGTGTTGGATCGTGTACACGTTATTTATGATATTTTGTTGTTCATGAGGCATTTTTGTTTCTTCAATGATTGCTATCATCCTCGTTGCATCATTTTTGATTGCCTCGATGAAGTTTTTCATATCTTCAATGGATTTTTTAATATCAGGGAGTTTTGTGTCAATTTTGTCCGGCGTGGTTGCAAAAATTGTCTCAATGATATTTTTACGAAAATTTGAAAATGTTTCAACGTGATCTTCATATTTAACTTGAAGTGTTGCAAACTGTCACATAGAAGTTTTTATCTCTATGAGGTTTCGTGTGGTTACTGGAGGATTACCAAAAAATTCTAATATGGGTTTATCAATATTGTCCATGATGGATTTTTGTAAATCAGTAAATTTATTTATATGACCGTCATACTTATCATTAAGTGATTTCAATGAATTCACCGTGTTATTGAGTGTTAATATTTTATCTGTGATTGTTGAAACAAGTGCGCCTGGTTTGAGTTTACCCTGATTGGAAAATAACGCGATATCATTTTCCGTTACACTGCATTGTTTAACTAAACTATAATCAAGAGAAATATTACTCGTTTTCAATTTGCCTGGACGATCATGAAATACAACTATTTCATTGGGATCAACACTTGCTAAGTTCAACACTTGCTAAGTTCAACATCTCAGCTATTTCATCTTCGATTATTTTTTTTGATATCACCGGTTGCAGTGCCATCGGCATCGGGTTTCTTCGGCGCTGATAAAGATCGTCCCAAAATATCAATCATGTTATTCTATATAATTTCTCTCTAATATCTTCGATTTCAAATCTTCGATTTCCAGCGACTACTTGTATATTCATTCACGACACGATGAGGTGGTTTTCCAGATGTTGAAATAGCGTCAAGGACATTTAATACTTCATTGCCGCATATTGGTGGGTCATTCATTTCTTGTGTTGGTAGCATTGAGTACCAACGAGGGGTGTTTAAGTGGTTTATATAATGCATAAATTCCCTCGGCGGAGCTAATCCATATGAATCGAAATAAACGATTGCACATGGATCAATCGCGTATGCAACCCAGTGAGTTCCAGGTCCGCTGCTCTTATCAAGATTGATGATACCGGTTTCAGCATTGTTTGGTTGTGCTGGCAACTGATCTCTCATAAAGACACCTCTGAAGTTTTTAATGGCTAGATTTTTTTAGCAGCATCGAGTAAATCAAAATTTGACACGGGAATCGAAGATTCCACAACCATTAAATTGTTCTTTGTATTCTCAGGCCTTTTCCACTGTACCACGAATATGGAGTTCCTGGTAGTCTTAGACCCTTTCCTGATTGTTTCTTTTTTTTATATCCTTTTCCTGTTGCCTTTTTTAGTGCCATTAGTGACGCGGTACCAACAGCCCCTAACGCCGCCGCTTTAGCCACCGCTGGGGCCGCTGCCGCAATTAGCGCTGGTAACGCAGCTAACAACGGGAATATACCACCTGATTTTATCATGTTTTATATCGCAGCTGCAGAGAGTGTAACCTGAACACCTTTTTTATCTTTGAAGGCATCATTGAAGTGTTTTATTTGGCGAGTTGTCAGTGACAATTTATTCTGACCACCAGACATCTGATTGTGTTTAAGCGTTATCGTGGTTCCACATTTTTGTAGCCGATTCTGATTGCAATTTCTTGAGTTGACTAGGGGTCAATGTAACACTAACATGACTGTATGACATCTTATTTACCGGTAATAACAGATTGATCTAATCTAATTGTTACATATTTTCCACTGGTGCATCGATTACTCTCATTTTTCCACCAACACCTTCGAGTAGCATTGATTTGTTGCTGAGAATGACAGCAACCGCTCTGTAATTAACACCAGCAAGGGCTACACGAGCTCTAAAGTGTATATCAATGACAGATTGTCTAGCTAGATCAAGATGTTCCAGTGAAAAGTAATAGATCGGATATAGACTTTTAAAATCCAACTGCGATATTTGCAGACCAGTATCGACATTTTGATCACATCCCATATATGACAACAGACGATAATACACACGTGCTATTTGGTTGGCATCGTAATCAAGTAGTATATCCTCGGATGGTTCCTGCTGTCCGTTTATTCTCAGCGAGACTTCATTGACGCCTAATTGATCAAATATCATATGGCTACGTGTTTGAGAGTTTAATCACGCTCTATCCTGTAGCGCAATAAATATATGACGTTGAGCTGAAATACCTATTTTTGATGCCAAGTGCCATGTAAATGTACCATTAATACCAGAATCCATGGTATCTGTGGACACTGATAAAAAGCTTAGCAATGATTTTCCTCCATGATCCATAAATGATAGCAATCGTTCTTCGGCGAGTGCTGGAGTCATTACTGGCATCCACAGTGATAGTTTTGTTAAAATAACTTTACCCTTGGGAACACCAGCATCAGCGTGCCAGATTGCATCATTATCATTACCCTTTCGCACGAGTACTACTGTATGCTTTGCTCCATAAATAACTAAGGACATTTCTACAAAATCCGAAAATATGATGCAGTGGAATTGCACATGAAAATTATCGACGAGGCCTCTTCAATGTTGCTATGCGTGTTGCAAATCCTAGGTTGTAATTGGGGTTACCGCTTTTTATAATAAAGGCAGCAGTTGGTCTTGTTTCGTGTTCAGGATTATCAGGTTGTACGTCTGCAGTAGCTGCTGGTGTCAGTAATTTTATATACTGAATGTGATTAGCGTTATCAGTAAAATCCTTAGAAAACATCATAGATAGACCTGCCGATCTTGTATAATCATCAGAATATCTTGCTAACCCTATTATTGTTGTGGCAACATCAACCTCACACTCAATGGATTCAATTTCTTTTCCGTCAATCATATATCTTGCACTCTCAAATAGCACCATGATACCATTATTGACAAAACCAACTCGGACATTTTCATTATCTGCGCATTCTGTGTTAGCCATAACATTAGTTACAAGTTCTCCTTCCACTTCGATAAACGCTTCACACGGTAGAAAATATTTGCTGGTATCATGGACTTGAAGTTCAATTCTTGATCGAAGATTTGGTTGTACTGTGTGATAAGAATAAAATTGATAATCGCGTACACAATCGTCCTTGCGCACTGGGGCGTCCATATCAAAGGCGGGATCAGGTGTCCGTTTGAACATTTTATTATATATTCGTTGATCTAAATCATGATTTATCGTGGTCGTTGACGACCCCGTCGTGGTTTTAAGCCACTTCCCGCTATCATATTTGCGGTGATATTATCTTGGTCACTTGCTGTCAAGGACGAGGTCGCCAACGATGCTAATTTCTGATCCACTGCGTCATTTATTATTTTACTAACACTTGCAGGCATCACTGTTGTAGATGGTAACGGCGATGCCATCAATGGTTTTCTTCGCCGCCGAACTAGCGACATTAGTTTATCCTTCGCGGCAGAAAATGCTTTCCCAGAAACATCTCCAACAGCACTAATACCCTTATCACGAATAACATCAATGGCTTTCATCGATAATTGTTTTGCTAGCGGCGCTACTTTTGGAGCCATTCTTGCAAATAACCCTGCAATGGTATTACTGAGACCATCACCATAGTACACCTTGTAAACCGGCAATCGTGAGTTTACTACGTAGATGCTGGTTGGTTTATCGTGGTTGTAGTGTATGATCATCTTATTCAATTACTAGTAATTCAAATGATATTTATCTAATCGCGAAATCGTAAACGATTTTCATTGTTAGCAATTTCCAGTCCTACGGATTTTCGACGAAGTCATCAAATGAAAAATCCAAAGGATTTGCAGTCACTGTGATAACCATCCACTAACTCATCGACGAAATCTTGATATGTTTCAATATTCATGATACCGCCTTGACGTAACCGCCTACATATATCAGCTGCTTCATTAATTATTTCCGATGACTTATTACAAGCTCGTTTCCCTCCTATGAGAACTTCTAATCGTGCTATATCCCCAAGAATATTACCAGGATAACTAACTAGACCACTACCTGAAATTCCCCTTGGAGTACCACTGGAAAATCTTTGATTGGAATCTCATCGAGATTTAGAAAATCCTTTTCCACTTGATTTTTTTAGTGATACCAGTTGCACCTTTTTTAGAGTCAGCTTCTGCCATTCTTTGTATTTCATCTGGGATTGGGTCTGTATACGGTGGTGGTTGTAAACCACCCCTTACAATGTCTAGAAATCTAGAAAACCCAGGTTGTAGTTCTTTTGTGATTTTAGTTCCGCCGTGTCTCGCTAAATATATTTTTTCTGCCCAGGCGATTTTGCGGTTTATAGAGTTTTCATATTCATCTATTAAAGGAATAGGGAACCTACAAGATGATTTTATATTATCTGATTGCCTGTCGTTCAAAATTATACTTTATCTTATTCCCGTACACCGTTCTCGCTCCGTTTAGTAATTAAAAGGAAATATTTAGGCTATTCGCACAAGTGCCTGAGAGTTAATGAGATACGTATCACGTGGTCGGTAGTGACGTCACAGGATCTATTGCTAACAGTAAACATAGCATACTCCAATGGTTGCTAGCATGATTCAGATAATTTCTTTCCCATTTGCATCATGGAAAATTGCGAGAACGATTTCCCATACTTCTCTGTAAGCGTGAACAATTTACCGTATCAGCTTGAGCCACGTTTGAAGACTTAACAACGAAGAATGTAGTGATGACAACGGCGTTATGTTCTTCGAATGTCACTGTCAGAAAGATGAGGCTAGTTTGCAGAGTGAAGAAGGACGACTCGAGAAAACACAATGGTTTGTACCGATTTATACTTGTAGCAGGCATTTCATATACTGTATATATAAAAATGAGCAGAACGCACGTTACATTTCACTAACTGAAACTGAAACTTTGTCAACTCCTGTGTATAAATATGCAAGCTTTGGTGCACCCAAATTTCGATAATCGTCCCTCGATTGCCTGAAACTTTTAAAGATTACCGATAGTGCGAGTTATCAAAGCAGATGCTCGTAAAGCTGTATTTTTGTCTTTATGTCTTGCTAAATTAAACATTTTTAAAAATATTACTTAGCAATGTTTTCATAATTTTTAAAGCAATGAAAGCCACATATTTTGTAAATTTATAATTGCTGCATTGTTGCAGAACACTTATTCTAGTGGAATAGTGACGTGCTGTACACTGTAAACACACATACTTTTTTTTGTTGTTCATTATTTTGAACTTCAACTACATTTACTCCTTCACACAGTGAAATATATGTTTTCTTTTTCAAATAAAGGACAAAAGCCCATGCAGAATACAGGACTATGCAAATGAATGTCAGTACACACCAACGATTAACTCCTTCTGCCATCTATAAACATTATAATCCCAGGTTCAATGTTATCACAAGTTACACTGAATATTAATCTATTAAATACAATTTGACTCATAATATCACATGGACTTGACAGTGCTTACTCTAAACTTTGCAGGGCAACATACATGCACTGAGGAATAATGTTGTTTTGTCAAACTTTATTTCAAATGCAAAATCAGCATGCTATTTCTAGTCCACATCTTTCCATTTGAATGCTTACAAAATGTTGAAAGCGATTTTTAAACATTCTTGAATGGCCAAAATTATGCTGTGCTCTTTCCTTACAGGTGTGATTGTAGATATTGCCATATGATTCACTTGGCAATTGAGCCCTTATGTGTCAAAAGGTGGAGATGATTGAGAAAAAGAAGGGTGACCTGACATGTATAACCCTCCATGAAAGTTTCATTGCAAACTGCTTAAACAGACACATGCTGGAAGTATCCCTGTTTGAATACCGGGAACATCATGGACCTTTGGATGATAATGAACCAATTACACAAGTAATTTTTCCAATCTTTCATAAATTTCTTCAAAATTCCTGTTGATATTGTTATATAAGATTTTCCTATACATTTTACAAAACAAACAATTTGCAAGATTTTCTTCAAAGTGTTTTCATATTACAACTCATGTAGGCAACATTTATTGCAGAAGGATGCATTCCATTATGATCAAGCTGTGATGGTCTTGAACTTATGAAAAGATGATGGTCTTGAACTTATGAAAAGAATGCAGTTTTTTTTAGAAGAAAATGTAGTTTTCTCTTTTAAGACTACCCTTTTTTCTTGTTTTTCTTTGGGGTGATATCTAAACTTTTTTAACAATATATAGCCTCGATAAATAAAACTGCTTGTTTTGAGAAAGGAATAGCAGGTTTGGTATAAATTCTAATAAATACTTATGTTGACAATGATTTATACATTTTTTGTTTATCAACTAGGTTTAAAAAGTCTTCACGAACACAGTAAACAAACAACAAAGGAATAGAACTATTTTATAATGATATGGGTCATTTCACATGTATGTATATGTATTCAAAGAAGATTAATAATTTGATAACGAGATAAATATATCAAACATAATTCACCCTAAGTACTAAAAGTACAATTCAGCATAATTTACGAAAGATGAAATATCTTAACTCTTGTTCGAATTTACTCTTACATGTATTCTATATTTATTTTCAGAACATAAAGGCATATAGCATATCTACGTTTTGTCAAATGGATTTGGAATCGACTAGGCAGACACAGCCATAAAATGCTTCCATCCTGTGTTTTGTCAAAACTAAAAGAATCTTTTTCCTTAGAGGAATATGTTGGCTTCAAATATGCTGCACCATAAAAATTATTGGATTTCAAAAAGCATGATTTTTGCTTTATGATGAGTTCATCTTTTTGAAAATTGTTTGTATGGTATGATGCTGTGAGCGGTGGTGGATACCGAGATTCCCCTTTCATGAACATGTATGCCTCTGTGTGTGCAGGCAAGATGCACCAAGATATGAAATCAATAAACTTATTTTTCATTTTGAACTTTTATATTTTCTTAATGATTGATATTAACCTGTGTCCCAACATAATGAACTTTAATAAAAATTTATTTCATGAACTACACATGTATTTAATTATTTTATTTCTAGTTCAGATTTTACTATATATTACTTTATTTCTTCTAATTACTTGCAGTGCTGGATTACCCATTAAGCACACTATACTTATGCTCAAGTCACCAGCCCAACAATAGCTTTTGTATCGCTATGAGGGAGCACTTTCAAGGATACAAAAGGCAGGTTGCATTGGCTAGCCTTTGCGGATATTAAAATTTGCTGAGCAGTCTAAATACGTATCTCTGACAATTTCAAAAGAACAAGTCGACTTCCCAGTAACCTAACAATTACTTGTGCTATGATTTAATTAATCTAATGCATTATCTTGAAACAGTTCAACTTGATAAAATTGGATACAGCTGTATTATCAAAGTACAGACTATAATGTCTGGGAGGGCAAACAACATGATCTACATACATTCATCGATTCTGCCAAAGTAGATTCAGACACCAGAACATATTGCTGATCTTCTGGTTTTATATCTTATCAAGCTTAAAGTTCATATGCATATCTTTAAAGTCACTGTCTCTCCATCATCAGTATCTGAATGTGGTTCATATTCTGAATCATGGTGTGTATCAGGGTCAATGTCATCCTCACTACTTGGTTCATTTTCATTATCTGAATCCTCTCTTGGTTTTAGGAGCTTGGACTGAATTGCTATTGATCTTGCAGCTCGAACCTGAATTTTGTGAGTCCTTGTGGGATCAAATTTAGCCTGAACTTCACACTTTGTTTTATTTTTTGTGGTTGGGCCTGAGGAATTGGTACAAACAATTGTATGCCGAGTTCAGCATCATCGACCTCAACCAGGGCACATGCACTTGCAGGTGTATCAAGCACATAATTTGCATTGTAACTTTGCATTGCTTGATGTAGAACCTGAAGGAAAAAAAACACAATTATTATTGACAAGAAAAAGCATTTGCAGTATCTTTGAAACATTTGAGTAGTCACATGACAACAACTGATTAATTACAATGATGGCCGCACTAAAGGGGAAAAGGAAGTTGAGGGGGAGGCACAAAGAAGTATTTATCCTATGTCATAGCCTAAGGCTCATATTTCTAGGGTGATACCAGTAGTGAAAAACATGAAATTATGCATTCCACAATATTTTAAATACACATTAGTGTTACTCTAACGTTAGTGTCATGAACAACTCTTTCCGAGATAAATATTTTCCAGAAATATATACAGTAGTATACGCAATTATTCAATTTCTGCAGCACTTGGGGTGGGGTGGGGTGTGATAATGTTTGAGAATCTGAGATGAATAAAGCTCAATTTTATGTAGGTATTATTGTTTAAATACTTCAATTTCATTATGCTCACGACATTGATAGAAATTAGAGTGCATACAACATATTTATTTACCTCTGCATTCCGCAGTTTGTGATAGGCTCTTCTTGCTAGTTTCGGTTTGACAGTTGTGAACCACTCGGATCTGTCGGTATATCTTACCCCAGTCCTAGGGTTAGAATAATATCTGGTACTGCTGTCGGCCTCAGCCTCCACTGTCATTTAAATATCCCAATTCTGCACATCTTTCTGGGTCAACTTTTATACTCGTCGTTTGAAAAATGAAGACTGCAAAGTCTATGAGTTACCGGCTCAAAGTTCTCACGGGGTCATGGCGACAGTAATAGATCCAAGCCGTTCGTCGGATTTTGTCTTTCGGAAATCGGAAAAATGTACTAGTCGAATTGTTGTTGCATCCAAACGCTGCACAGAGGGGCATTTTGGAAGATTCTTGGAAAATAAACTCTAATATAAACACTAATAATCTGCCTACTCTCAAGCACTAGTGGATCAACATAACGCTGAGCCGATAGCTGCTAAGATCCTGTGACGTCACGTTTATTCAGCCTCGTTTCCACTCCACAAATATGCATATCGGAACACTCACGCAATTCTTACCCTATAATGTACTGTATATTTTTTTCGGTGCAACTGGGTCACCCCAAACTACTATTTAATTTATCATATGTATCAAAATGAGTAATATAACCACAACTTTAACTGTAAGTTCCCTTTTCCTTTAAATAATTCTCTCGTGTACCCTTTGTATATGTTTTTCTAGCAAAATTAGCTAATTCATCATCTGTATCGAATCTTCTAATTATATTCATCAAGGCGGATGTAAATATATTTTCAGGTGGTATGGATCCAATATTAGCTAGTCATTCAACTTCTTCTTGAAGTTGTTCTCGTTGTTGTTGTTGTTGTTGTTGTCTTACCACGGAAGATGTATCACCAGGAAGTTTTTGTAAAGATTCCCTTGCTTGTCCAGTTTCCATTGCTATTTTTTTGAGTACAGGAAGAAGAGGCTCTTCTTTCCTTGATCCTTCTTTAGGGAGATCTCCATACATTGCTCGCTCAGTAGCTGATATTACCCCTTTAGTTGCCGTGGTTATTGATCTAAACACATCTTCAGTTCCGACTGAAAAATCGGTTTGTAAACTCTTTCTGGCTTGTAGCTTATTCCTGACCGAGTTGCGTATTGGTATATACTTTTTGATCGCGGCCAGTCTTTCTCTCGCTAATCTAGTTGTTAATGCTTTGTTTACCATTATTAAAACAGCAAAGCAATTACCGATTAATGTACGATGCAGTGCAGGCAGGCAAAAATTGATAATATCAGTGAAATATTTCCTTCTATAGTACGCGTTCATTGATAAAACCCAGTATAGGATTTCAAAGCAGCTATTGACTAAAACCGCATCGTACCTACCTGTCCATTGTTATACTCGTAACATCTGTCTATGAAAACATTGAAGTATTTATAGTAAGAATTTATCTAACACAGTTAACTTATACGAGGGGTATCCAAAGGGGAATTTTCGTTTTGTTCAATTAACAGTCTTATTTTCATAATTTTTGAATTAACTGACCTTTTAACCTCATATTCCTGTCCCAGTTCTTTTCTTATTGTTTCCACGATAGTAATTAACGGGACAAACACATTGACGTCGTTACAGAATACAAGAGAGTCATAAATAGAATTCTGGATTCTTTTTATTAGTGCGTATTTTTTTTGCAAGACATATTTGTTGGTCATCGTAGCATATTCGATGTCCTGATAATCAGAGAGGATTCTATCACAGTTTAAACCACCTGACAATTGTATTTTTTGAGATTTCAAATTTGATATTTCAGTTATATCTCATTGATATTTTCAGAGTTCATATTATATAATTATATATATTTCTAATACAAAAAATACACTAATATATTTTCAAAAATGAACTCTGTCCATGTCAAGGTGTAATTATTACATCTTGGCATGTCCAGAGATATTATGCGATTATATATGATGTATGAACCCTTGTCTGTGGTAAGGTGTTTATCATCTTAGCACGTCCAGAGATATTATGTGATGTTGAACCCCATTTGAAACTCCTTCGGTGCTAGTTACATCGGAGGCGCCCAGAGGTATCACGAAGCATATTCCCCTGAGAGTGGGTCTAATTTGTCAAATAACGGGTTAGATCCACAAGACGGTATGTTTAGTGAATGGACAGCACATTTACATATATATATATATATATATATATATATATATATATATATATATATATATATATATACAATACAATTCCATTCGAATCGAATGTTATGGCAATTGTATAATGAAATGGACAGCACATTTATATATATATATATATATATATATATATACAAACAACCCCAATTCTAATTTTTATGGCGGTTGTATAATAAATGGATTATATACAATGAATGATGTCAATGAATGATTATACAATTCCCAATTCGAGTTTTTATGGCGAATTGTATAGGGACAGCACAAGACGATACTACATATAACATTAAATGAATGATGTCAATGAATGATGAAACTCTACATTCAAACTGCAATCACCACAACCTCCCCCCACAAAGTCACCCTGGGTTGAATGAAAAAGTCATTCACAACCCAACATTGTATACAAGGACCCGGACCAAGGCTTCCACGTCGTACACGTCGCGGTGTGGTTGCAGTTTGAATTTCGAGTGTTTCACCCCTCCCCAATTAAAACCATCTGTCGGTTGACAATATATGCCTGTTACGGGATTAGAATCATGGACCCCAGGATGAGACTCCAACGCGTTATGAATACGCTAACTGTTCTTATATACGGTATACGCTTTTGAATATAATATATATGTAAGTTAATACAGATTGGAGGAAATCAATAGCGAACAGGTGTGAATGTACAATGAATGGATTATACAATGAATGACGTCAATGGCGTGGTATTGAATGAATGAAGGTGAATTATATAGGACAATGAATGAATCTATATACCTGTCGTGTACTTTATTGATTATTGACACACTGAAACAGAACCGAATATTTGAAGAAAAAAAAACACAAAAAAGAACACAATTACTTGTAAACACCGCTTATTTAATTCATTTTCGTACAAAATAGATAATTCATTTTCTTCGTTGAGATTCATAACAATTAAAATCCAATGAAATTCATTGTTTCAAAAAACCTATTGAGATCCGTAACTCTTTCATAAGCCGTATACATACCCTTACGAGTTATTCCCCTTACACATAGTGCAAAACATGATTAAGACGTAAATGAATTGAATCTTTTTCCGATTCTTTTAGAAATCGCAGATCGATAAATTCCCTCTGCTACTTTTCGTACTGAGGGTTCACAAATATCAAAATATCTACTGGCTTCATTCATAGATTGGAATATTTTTTCTTCGTTAGTTACTATATTAAATGATTTTACTTGTCTTTTCCCAATTGATTTACAAGTACCAGTTTTCCCAGATGAAGTATTCTCACTCTGTGTAACAGTTCGTAAATTATCCAATTTGTTATTCTGAGGATGGGAATCAATGTGATCAACTACAAATCCATCCCTGATCAATGCATTAAACACCTCGAAGACGAATCTGTGACAGTGATATTTCTTCTTCCCTCCAGCAGTAAACATCAAATACCCCATATTAGTTACAAACCCAACTGGTTTCTTTAGTCTGTGGTTTCTGATAATACCATCACGAGACGCTTCATAATCGTTGATCACTGGGTGCGGTTAAAATTCATGGTTCATTTATATATAATACTATTTGTCTAATTTATTATTTGGTTGAATCATACTTGAGAATCTTTCAATATAGTCTTGAGGAGTTCTTATGATTTTGTCGTTGACGCTGTTAGGGATGGAATCTTTGATTGAGTTTTTGATTTTTTTTTTCATAATAGCACTTCAACTCTCTATACCGCTTACCACCACAACCCAGACACAACTGCGATTTTCCTCTCACTCCTACCCAACATTGTATACAAGGGCCCGGGCCAAGGCTTCCACGTCGTACGCTTTGCATATGATACCCAAAGAATTCATTTCTGCATGATTTGTTACATGGCGTCACTGATCCTATCATGAGCCATTTGCAATGATTCATTATATATCATTTTCTTATTTAAATACTTGTTTTAATTATAGCTTGGAGGAGTTCGAGAGATTATCGAAAATTAAGCCTTGGAGAAATGCTAAATTCAATGTCGATAGAGTATTCGATACACCAAAAAATCTAATAAGTGATAGAACCATGATAGGTAAAATCCGTGATTGTTTTAATGAATTTAAGCGTGATGGAGCATCTCACTACTGGTCAACATTTAGAATTGATGGTAGCGTTGATGCTACCATGAACGACGAAAGAGCAGCAGTGATAATCTCACATCTTGACAAGAAAAATTATTTCTTTAGAGTGAAATTCATTATCCGTGACGAAACCGGGGATTGGATTATTAGAGATAAATTTAAACCAATCTTGAAGGATAAAAAAACTATCGCTGTGAGTCATGATTCCAAACCAGGAATTCTGACTGGAATTGACACACTATACTACGAGAGATCTTATCCTGTAACAGCAGTTGTTTATGGGGCATATTCGTTAAATGATAAACTAAAACCAATGAAACTGTCACTATTGACATCGTAAAGAATGAATTGTGTAGCAGAACGAATAACAGAACACTTCACAAATGCGTTGCGTGGAAATAAATTGACTGATCTAAGACGCAAAAAAATGAATGGGGATTAAAAGTAAAGGAAAATGGAGCAACATTTCAAAATGTGGCAGAGTTAGAACGAATACTAAAATTCCCAATATCAGTAACGACAATAACAGGAGAAGTATTATACTAGCCGAAATATTTTAATCGAGAGGAGCTCCAATCAAAATTATTGATCATAACGAACACGCATGGACATCTGCAGTAACAATATTTCCTAGGGATAGAACAATAAAATATATACCCGCGGAGTTCTCCTCGGAATTCCCCGGAGAAGAATTCTCTGTGGAGAAACTATTTGATTTTATTTAAAAGTTAAGTGAAAACGATCCTGTGTCAGTGTGGTTACTTCAAAGTTTTGAGCACGGAGAGCAAATTCGGTCAATTTGTAAGACCTAAAATGGTGAATGTGAATTATACCGCACTGAAGCCCTCCATGACGCGATGAAAAAACTAGCTAGTGAGTTTTCAACGGAACACGACGAACAATTACTAACAAATTGTTTTACGATTCCGTCTGTTGCAACTCACTTCGCGAGTAAGAAAAACACATGGAAACCAATAAGAGCTGAATTCCTATCAGATATCAAATCAAGCTGCATTGAGTACAGTCATGGTGGATTATGGAATACAAAATATGACCCGAAAAATATTATTTCAGTTGATATGGTTGCGTGTTATCCGGGGAGTTTTCTTGGGTGCGGAGAAGCCGCTGAATACTTCAAGCGATTTGGACATCCCACACATGAGATGACCCGTGTGGCTATTAATGGACCACTATCTGATTTGATTTAACTGGATTCGCTCGTGTGGTGTCATTTGAATTAGCTACAGGATTTCATTCGTGTAGTTATGTTTGGATTGGTAGACACGTGCCTGAAAAACACTGGGTGCCAATAGTGCTATTAGGATATATGATTGATTCTAAAATGCTGATATCGTTGATTGTCAGTGAAGCAATTATATCATTCAAGCGCAAACTAAAGTTTGGTTACCACAACCTAGTCTAGATAGTATAATCAGCGAAAACAAAAAACAATTTCCCGATCTCGACGAAGAATATATCGTGAAATTGTCCAAACAGCTATTTGAAATTGAAAATAGACAAGCAAAAAGATCTCGGTAGAAGAATAATTGGTAAATTCACTCAGGGTGGCAAATACGACAATACAAGATATTCTTCACGGTTGATTATGGATAGCGTTGAATACGATTTTATAGTTGCGGATGTAACATCTAAGGGTATATATGTCGATCGCAAAGATGCTTTATTGTCCGATGGAACCAAATTGGGTACAATTGTTACTTACAACGATGGATACAGTCTTCAGTATACACATTTGAGGGCATCTATGCTGGCTTATGCTTCTATTAATTTATTTTCAATGATGAATAGATTTCCTGACACCGCAGTTAGAGTGGCCACTGATTCATTTTATATAGACGCGAAACACAGCAGCGCAATGGGTAAATTTACTAATTGTGACGAGAGTTGGGGATCATGGAGAATTAAGCGAAAAATAGTGCGTGATTATTCCAAGTCAGCAGATGTTACGATTGAAGATAATTACTTGAAAAGTGAACAGATATCAGAACTATCTAATGCACCGCCAATATCTGATCCAATATGCAGATATAAAACAGTTTATTTAAACGGTTGGGGTGGGTCAGGAAAGACGACTCATGCGATTCAATTATTTCGTGGGAAGAATACTACGGATTTTCACGATAGCGTTTCCAAATCAAACATGATCTTGCTAACACCGACCCAAAGACTTGCAAGAGAGATGAAAGAACGAGGGGTGAATGCTTGCACTTATCATAGTTTTTTTCGATGGAAAGGTGACGAATGGATTCCTGATCGAATGGGTGAGAAATTTATTCCTGAAGTCATTATTTGGGATGAGATATGCACAGTGTCGTTAGATGTATTACAAAGATTTCTCGATTGGTTATTGCTAGCGAATACATCAGTGATAATGTTAGGCGATCATGGTCAACCACCACCATTTGTCGGTTTGTTTCCACATGATTGGCTAAAGAATTTTGTAGACTATTACGAAGAAATAATTACTGATCATGGAGCACTTGATGAACAATTTCGCGAGTTCAAGAAACTAATTAGATTACAACCGGATAGAATCCAATGTGAAATAGCACGTGAAATAGTTTCGGAAACTCCATTAAACGATTTATGGGAAGCATGGGACCAAACGATTTGATAATGGCAAGTAGGAAGATAGTCAGAGACACACTTCAGATGAATTTTTTTGATTTGCATAAAGAAAAATTTGCAACACTTCCAGTGCCGCTGTGTTATAGACCCAAGGATGCACGGCGACAAAATATCGAAGTTGATATTCCTGGGCAAAGTGAAAAGCAAATTCTTGCATTAAATTCTTGCATTAAATGATATTGTGCTGGTTGATATCAACGTCGTCGAAGATGCATTGCGCGTTGATAAATCCCCATGGACGCTAGGTTACGCAGCAACAATACATTCTTCACAGGGATTGACTATATGTGATACAATTGTTTGGATTATAGATAATCACATCGAGTGGTCGAATTAAGTTTATCTTGCAGTGTCCAGAGTACGAAGAATAAATCATCTTCGAAGAGTTGTTCTAGATGCTAATGACACTACAATAAGTGATATTGTCAATGATGACATAATCAGAAAAAACTATCTGGTTATAAACAACAGGATAAAAAAAGTAACAGAGTTTGATATTGATGCTGAATTAATAATTACACTAAAACAACAACAGAATAATCACTGCGCGAGTTGCAATTGTATAATGAATTGGCGTTGGTCGGATGAGGATTGCCGACAATTTACCGTGGATAGAAAAAATAGCAGCATTGGTCATACCAGAGATAATGTGATGCTGACTTGTCTTGAGTGCAACAGACGAAGAGGTGCTAGTTAAGACAACGCGGCGGTAATTGAGTATCCTCGGGTATCACTTGCAATTGTTCACGTGTAAACCCACGCTGAGGACCAGGTGAATCCAGTCTATAGATTGCTGGTCTACCCGTAGATCATGTTATGCTAGATATTTTATGCACGGTGACACCCCAAATAGCATCAGTAGCTCTTTTTTTTACCACCCTCAAGCTCTCCTGGTTCATATAAATACCTAACAGTGACATTGCCGAGTATTGGTTGTTTTGAAAAATCATTTTGTGGTTTTACTGGTATATACTTCTTTTTAATCGCGTTGTTAGGTTTCATGTTGATTGCTCGAGTAATCTCATTATTCAACGCGGTAATCACGCCTGGTAATCTCTTGACCCATTCACGAGATCGTTTATCCTGAATAAATCCCTTCGCGTATTGATACCCAAATAACCGCTCAGCAAGTGTCCGATTAAATCATTCAACAATTGCCTGATCGCGATGGAGTGCAGTATGTCCTCGTCGTAACGTGGTATTATGATGCTTCATTGTTGATAGAACCGCACCCTGAAATTTCTTGCCAGGATCAACTTGTAATAGATTTGGCCAACGCAGAGGACCCCTTCGATAAATCCTTTCAAATGCAGAAGCAACTTCAGTTGATGATTTTGTTTTTAGCGGCTCTGCTTGTTTGTATCGACTCGCAACATCAACTACGGTCTGCGCGTATATATGTAAACACCATCATGTGCCAGAAATAATATATCAACCTGATGAACTTCATTAGGAACGGTCACATCAGAATGCGAGTAGTTAATTTGTTTAGGCGGTGGTAGATAAATTTGCCATATCGCCTGATTGGGTGACCAATCCGCTGCAGTGGTATTTTTCACCTTTGCCGCGCTAGCGAGTTTACCGATTGCTGATTTACCCCTCTAGTATCTTCTTGGGGAATAATAAATAGATTCCATGTTGTTATTAATTACCAGCACCTAATATCAATTTACCTTTCATTGCCGATTTTACTAACCATGAAGCCAATTTTTCTTTGAATGATTTATCAGTGGTATAATTCAACGCGTGAATTTATTTCACATCTGCGAGATGTCTGTGTTGCAGATTACTGCTTTTATAAGCAGCATCATGAGCATGACACGCCTTAGCAATAGCGTGTATTGGATATTCACCCGGTCGGGGATGGTTTTGATCATCGAATCTGATATCGAGTCTGGTCCCGGGTCCACAATAACTATATCCTGGAAGGTGTTTTTCTCCTGGATACTTCGCCCATGGTGTTCCTGGGAGTTTTACTAACTTGGCTGCAATATCACCTCATTTTTTTAAAATCCTTGATTCTATCAAGGGAAACAAATCTAAATTTCTTTGTACTACATTGTACACACTTACCAGAAAGTGCTGATCTATTATTTTTTGTTGTAATCGTCGTCACGTCATCTGTGCCAGTACTCTTCTTGGATTTCACACAATATAGATCCATAATATATTTACAATAGCATTAATGTAATTGATTTTTCGGCGACAAAAACACGAGAACCAGTTAAACATCATGCAGCGCTACCGAATTCTATTCGCGTGATTAAAATCGGACTATCTGGAAGTGACAAGACACAACTGCTACTTAATTTAATAACGATATGGATGAAATGGGACAAGTTGTATTTAATAGCCCCAAGTGTAGACGATCAGCGATGTTACGAGGTGTTAAAGGATTACAACGAGAAAGCTTCAGAGACTGCCGATTTTAATGTTATTGAGTTTATAACCGATATCGAGGAAGCACCGAGCATTGATGATATTGATGGAAGTATTAACAATTTAGTCGTATATGATGATGTGATGTTAGACAATCAAAAGAATCCAGTTTGGATTTTTTCCAGAGGCAGGCATAAAAACACCGACGTGATATATGTTACTCAACGATATACTCAAATACCAAAAGTAATCAGAGATAACTGCAATATTCTTGCGGTATTCAATGGAGTTGATACACATACGCTACGAAATATTTGGCAAACTTGGTGCGACGGTGATATGGATTATAATCTTTTTAGAAATTTCTTTTCTCACGCTCAGTCAATCCCACATGGATTCGTAACGATAAATTTACATGATCCTCGGACGCGATATCGTGTCGGACTTGATAAAATATTCGGTTAACCCCATAGCAGCAGAGAGGGTGGAGTGCCAACAACATTATAGGCGTCCTTTTTTTGCCAAATGGACCCTTACGAGGAAGCCTCGCTTTACCGAATCGACCCTTCTATTAAGTATTTACAAGGAGGAAGCCTCGGTTTGCCGAATCGACCCTTCTATTAAGTATTTACGAGGAGGAAGCCAAATTGACGCCTATAAAGTTGGTCTGTCCACTCTCTCTCTCTCTCTCTATGCTCCTCTGTAAACAGAGGAGAGACAATAAGCGAATTATATCAGCAAAGGATGAACTTGTCCTTGTTTTAATGAAACTTCGCTTAGGACTCACAAGTGAAGATTTAGCAGATAGATTCAGCATATCTGAGGGATTATGCTTTCAGATTATTAATACCTGGGTCAAATTCTTCTCAGATAAATTGAGAGGTTTGGTCCAGTTTCCCCCAAAGGAAGTGGTTATGCGTAATATTCCAAAGGCATTCAAAAATGAATATGCAAATACAAGGGTCATCATAGATTGTACAGAGATATTTATTGAGCGTCCCAGAGATCTGTATATACAGGCAGTGACATGGTCTGATTACAAAAAGCATAACACTGTAAAATTTCTAGTTAGGTATGATAAGTTACATATCTGAAAAATGGGGCGGGAGGGCATCAGATAAGCAAGTTGTTGTCATGTCATGCTTTCTAAATTTGCTAGATCCATTTGACCTAGTTATGGCAGATAGAGGATTCCCAATTAAATAAGAACTATTTCTACGTCGTGCTCGCCTTGCCATTCCACCTGGTGCACGGGATAAGGAGCAAATGGCCTCACGTGATGTTAAAATAACCAAAAAAGTTGCAAATCTTAGGATTCATGTGGAACGAGCCATCAACCGACTTAAAATGTTCAAAATTTTGAAGGAAACACTTCCAATTACACTGCTACCAATTTTTGATGACGTTATCAATGTAAATGCTTCATTATGTAATTGGCTTCCACCATTAGTCAGTTGTGAATGAATGCAGAAATATTACCACAGTTACCTTAGTTTCTCTGATGTAAAATGTTCACTGTCACCATTACCAAAACTAAGTAAAATAAAATTTGATTTCTTTTTGTTTACCATAGTACAAGAAAGGTAATAGACTTGATGAGTATTTTCCTGTCTTGACTTCAAACTTGATAAATGAAATTCTTTTCCAACTATTTACAAAAGACAATAAAAGTCAATATGAGCTGTACTATAGAATATGCACAAGAGAAAAGAGAAGGAATGGCATTTTTAGGAATTTTAATGGTATACATCCATGATAAATAAACATATCTCTCACCAATATATACATTGAGTAGCAATAATATGAGTAGCAATATAATGGTACCATGTAAGCTATCTTGTAGTGATATACATCTGCATTATTGTTATTTATATACTTAAATAAACTGTGTAAACTAATGCATTCTTTGTTTTATGTGTAGATATTTATCATGCTTAAATAACTATAAAACAATGATTTCACATACCAAAGTTCACAGTGAATGTTTTCAGTAATGAGAAAATCAGACTATAACAAAAAATGTCACAAAACACCTTTACATAATACAAATGTTTAAAAGAGTTCCACGCTTTGTATGCAACAAAAACTTATGTCTTTACTAAGCATCTTTCACAAAACCATTTTCAAGTTCAACTTCTTTGCTTTTGTGGGTGATATGCAGCCACTTTCCAATGGAACCATGTTTTACAATAATCACAACAATCATCATCAGTCGGGTTCTTTGCAACTGAATCACACAGCCCGCAAATTACATTATTATACATTGTTTTAACGCATTTCTCTAGTTTCCTCATTGTTCGTGAGACTCCAGTTGCCTTTGCATTAAGGTTGTGGACCATGGGATATTTGGATACATCACTGTTTTTTTTTTTGTAAACATGGTAGTGTCTTCTTCTCACTGCATATAGTTGCATTACACAGCAGTCTGGGTACAACATGTTTTGGGAAGAAATGCACCAACTTTGGTTTCACACCTTCCCAAAACTCTGGATCAAATATACCTCTTTCCTGGTAGTGACCTTTTGTGGTGTACACATAAAAATCACACCATTTTCTACAACTTATGACCATAACTCCTTGAATCTGCATGTAGTATGCATGATTCCTATAAAGTCTACCATCATCCACATAAGAGGGTCTCGCAACCTTTGGATCTGAAAAACGTATGGACCATGAACACTTTGACTTCCAGTGCTCCAACACCAAAACAGTCGCACTGTAACAAGAAATCAGGGCTGGCACCCAGAAATGGCTCATCAGCATCAAGTAGAAGGCCAGTATCTCGTGAGATAACATTGCAATATCCATCTCTCCTCATCTGTTGAAGATAATTTCTTTTAGCCACCGCTTTCTTCTCATGACCCCACTTGATGGCAGGTATACGATTAATGTGATCTTTTCCACCAAGAATCTCTGCAAGCAGAGATTTGCTTACAGGTTTACCATGGTCCATCATGTTGACATTTGATACCACTCTGTGAAAATTTGATGATGTAATTCGTCCCTTCTGCTGCTTTTTCCATTCCTGGCTCAAACTTTGATTGCAAGTCAATTTTTCAATATGATTTTTCAAATCTCTTAATTTTTCCCAAAAACACTGGCAGAGATTTGGAAGATAATGACACAGTTTCCATATCACTTACTGGAATCTGACATGTTTTTTGCTCTTCAGGAGCTGGATCTTGAAACTGAATACTGACCACTGCTTGTGAAGTACTGAAGTGAACTACTTCAAAGTGTCCCTCGTGTTTGCTCTACTCGCTGTAGGACTCAACAGTTGTCGCTCAAATGGGTTGATGTGTACATCGGGCTCACCTGCTAAAAGATAAAAGGCACTTCCTGTTAATTCTATAATAAAAAGTTAAAGGTAGCTTTTTCAGAAATGAGAGTCAAAAGCTTTCATGTTAGCAGAACTTAATTGTTATCTTTGAGATAATAAGAAGCTAGCAAAAGCTTTGAATGAGTAGACAGAAACAATTGTACTTACAAAAAAAAATATTAATTTAAACATGTCTTGTTTAAGATATTATTCTCTGTGCAAAGCTTTTGAATGGCAAATTTCTACAGTTTTTCTTTTTGAATTTTACCTTGCTTTCTGAAATGTGGTTTCTTTATCGTCATGTCCTTGACTCGGATTGGTTGGATCATTCCAAATTTTGTCTTTGGCTTCTCCCAGTTTAATTCCACAGATGTGCAGGCTGGATTTGTGAGCTCCGACTTCAAAGCAGCATCTATCTTGAAGAGAAGAGCGGCCACATGGTTACAAGTCTGACCAAATCTGAAAAAAAATGTTTATGAAAATGTAAATCAAATGTCATAAAAATTATAACATTATTCACAAATTCCCCTGCACTACATTTTGGGGGAAAATAGTTTTTCTGCAATGCAAAATGTGTTCTCTTGCTATCGAGTAGATTGCATCATATGCCTACATGTATGAATGGTATGCAGCAGAAAATTTCACTGATACTCTACTTTCATATGGCAGCATTGAAAACCTCTATATCTATTACTGTAACATCTACATTCATCTCTCTCTCTCTCTCTCTCTCTCTCTCTCTCTCTCTCTCTCTCTCTCTCTCTCTCTCTCTCTCTCTCTCTGTAACAACAGCAAAGAAAACAAAAAGGTTAGATAAAGAAGTATAAATTCAGTTCTACTCACCCAGCAAAATATGTACAGTAAGCACTTCTGACAGCGCTGTCACAGAATTAGGCGAAAATTTAATTTATTTTCTAATTGAATTACAAACTAACTTCACCATTTTTTTTTGTTTCGTCGTACATGCGTTACCTGGGATGAATAAGTGGTTTTCTCCAAGGTAAGCGGCGTGTAACGATTTGCATGTGCCTGACTTCGAATTACATGAAGTCCGGAACATTAGATTCACGGGGTGCACGGTAATTTTGCCGTGATTTCTGCTCACCTATTTGAGGGTATATAAGGCAGAATATTACTGATAAATATTACGGGACCAAAAATATCTTATCACAGGAAAGATAGCTCGTCATTCAATCTCCAGTCAAAGGGATGAGTGTTAAATTTATATTTCATATAATGATGCCTTTATTACAATGCAGATTTTAAACGTGGAATATTTGGAATTACTAGTCACTATTAGACATTAAATGCAATAGCGTAATCTAAGGTTTAGATTATTTTTGGAGACAACTATTATTAGTCTGGTTTCTTTATTGTAGCTGATAACGTCTGATAACGTCTGATAACATCGCTGATAACGTCTTTGAGATCGTAGCTGAAATTGTAGATGATTTGTTGCGAAACATCTCTGATAACATCTCTGATAACATCTCTGATATCGTAGCTGATTTGTTGCGGAACATCTCTGATAACATCTCTGATATCGTAGCTGAAATTGTAGCTGATATTGTAGCGGAGCATCTCTGTTTGTCGGATTGTCTGTCCGTCTACATCTGTCGTGACGTGTAAATATCCGGAAATCTAGAAGTCCGAGTGTTGGAGCTGTCTAGAGTTGTAAACATCCGGGGTGGCATCTTAAGTATTCGGGACCGTTGGTTCTAGTAGATGTTGTATGCTGTCTGTACGTATAACTGTGGTGGATCCGTGAAGGGCAAACGGCCGATAAAAGTATTGGTCAACCCTAGGTCTTCGGTGTAACTGGGCGGCGATTCAACTGTTGGTGAATCGTACGGTTATACAGGGTCGAGACACATGTGTGTGTTGCAATTGTAGTACAATTGAATACATTGTTGTATTTACATAGTTACTTCAAATCACAATAGTATTTCAAGGGATTGCATGAATCTCAATAAAAGCTAGCAACTTGATTAAATACATGTATATGTTCGTGCTAGTTGTCGCAATCCATACGTGCGATAGTATAGTTTGATGCTTGTGTTTATTATCGTAATTTATACTTGCGTTAATATAACTTTTGGAAAGGTTCCTTGGATCTGTGTATAGTCCAAGAGATTCCTTTGTATCTGTGTTTTTTTTTTGTATTAATATTTCATTTATTCATGTATTGTGAATGGTTGTGTGTGTAATTGTGGGTTGAACGCATGAGTTATTGTGTTGATACATCATTATTTTTCATTAATAATTTATTTCATAAATTTATATTTTCTTTCACATATTGTGTTTGTGTTGTTCATTTAATCCACCATCCTCTCGGTAACAATTCTGTTACAATCGTGTCAGAAGTGGTATCGCTGGATTAAGTGAACTGTCAATCATTTTTGTGAAAGCATACATTTAATGTTTATATTTGAGCGTGACCTTCTTGGCAAGATAATACTCAAGTTGGGGTGTATTTTGTTTAGTTTATCTAGGTCCGTTTGTCCAGTATAAACGTATTTAAAGCATCGGTTTGGTTACCTTCATCAGGAAGATAAGGTCAGCTTGTTTTATACATTTATATTTATATTACAATTATCATGTCATCCCTTAAGGACTTGGTTGCCTTAGGCAAAGAATTTGGATATGAAGGTGAAAGCTTAAGGAAATTTATTCAGGAAGAACAAGCTCGGGAAAGGGAAGAAAGGGTAAGAGCAAGGGAATTATAAAGGGAATTAGAAAGGGAAAAAGGGGAAGCCGAAGAAAGGAAACGGGCATTAGAAAGGGAATCCGATGAAAGGAAACAGGAATTAGAAAGGGTAGCCGATGAAAGGAAATGGGCCTTTGAGAGGGAAAAGATAGAATTAGAGAAGCAGGCCGAAAGGGAAAAGATAGAATTAGAGAAGCAGGCCGAAAAGGACAGGATAGGATGGGAAAGGGAAGCGGATGAAAGGCGAATAGAGTTAGAAGAAAAAGCAAAGCAACGGGATCATGAGCGTAAGGTAGAATTAGTAACAGCTGGAAAAGGAGAACACGATTCTGCCTCTAGCAAATTAAGGGGCCCCAAATTACCTCCCTTTGACGATGAAAAAGATAAAATGGATAGTTATCTTCATCGGTTTGAGCGGTATGCCGAAAACCAGAAGTGGAGTCAAAATGACTGAGCATTGCATCTTAGTGCTCTATTAAAGGGTAAAGCACTGGATGTATACTCGCGACTTCCGAGAGACGATGTGTTTAAGTACGACGTCCTAAAGGAAGCACTTCTCAAAAGGTACAGGGTTTTCGTAAAAAGTTCAGGTATAGCAAGCCCGATAAGGGAGAAACCTTTGGTCAGTTCACCGTTAGAATTGCGAACTATTTTGAGCGGTGGATTGAATGCGGAAAAGCGGTGAAAACGTTTAAAGGGTTGACTGATTTCTTGCTCAGAGATCAATTATTTAATACAGTTGGGCGAGAATTAGATCAATTTCTGAAAGAGAAAGTCTTCACAAACGTAAAAGATATGGCTAAGCAAGCCGATTTCTTTGCCGAAGCTCATGGGGGAACCCAGAACGTGGTTTTAAAAGATTTTAAGTCTGGAAACCAGTCTGTGAGACCTATGCCTAGGGAGCTTGTAAAATCAGCTGAGGTAAATAGGTCAGTTAGGAATCCAGTTATTCAGCGTGTGCAATGTTTCTTGTGTAATGCATGGGGTCATGTTCAAAAAAACTGTCCTAAAAGAAAGGGACTTGTACATAATGTAGCAGTGGCTATACAAAGTAAAGGTATATCTGATAATATCGTACAGGTAGAACCTTGTATTCATTCGCTTGGCACATGTCTATTTCCCGAAGCGCGTGTACCAACCGCGAGAGGGTTTGTCAACGGTCGAGAAGTCGAAGTATTATGTGACACAGGTTGCACGGGCGTAGTGATCAAACGTAGTCTCGTGCAGAATAACCAAATGCTCGGGTGGTAGTCCCCATGTATGTTACTTGATCAGACGATCGGTCGCATTCCCGTAGCAAGGATCACGGTAAAAACACCTTTCCTAACGGGAACTGTTGATGCCCTTTGTATGGAAAATCTTATTAATGATCTGACGATCGGTAATGTTGAAGGTTCCCGTCTTCCAACTATGGCCGATTTTAAAATACCTTTGGCCCAGGCAGTCGAAACGCGAGCGCAAACACGGCGAGAGAAAACCGCGTTTCATAAATTAATAGTCCCTGAATCGATCTCCGGAATTTCGCGTGATGATTTCAAACAATAGCAAGAACGTGATGAATCCATCAAAACAATTGTTGAGAAAATCACGTCCGGCACGATTAAACACTGCAAGGGTGGGGGTAGCTCGAGATTCGTACGCAAGAACGGATTAATTCATATGGAGTTTAGCGCTAGGGAGGGTAAGAAGTATTGGCAAGTGGTCGTACCCCAGAGATATAGATTTCAAGTACTTAGGGTGGCGCATGAGTCAAGCATGGCAGGACACCTAGGTAAGGCTAAGACCACTAGCAGGGTAGTCGCTGAATTCTACTGGCCTGGTGTTAATGGCGATGTCACATGGTTCTGTAGGTCTTGCGACGTATGTCAGAAAACCGTATGTAAGGGAAGGGTCACAAGGGTGCCCTTAGGACAGATGCCATTAATAGATACACCGTTTAAAAGAGTGGCAGTAGATATTGTAGGACCAATACACCCAGTTACCGAAAGAAAGAATCGGTATATTGTTACTCTGGTTGACTACGCGACCTGATACCCCGAAGCCGTAGCGTTACCAACTATTGAAACGGAAAGGGTAGCTAAAGCATTAGTTGATATCTTCAGTAGGGTAGGGGTGCCAGAAGAAATCCTCACTGATTGTGGTGCCCAATTCACCTCTGACCTCATGGGTGAAATAAGTAGGCTGTTATCCATCAAACAGCTAAACACTACCCCATACCATCCGATGTGCAATGGACTGGTAGAGAAGTTTAATGGTACACTGAAAAGCATGCTACAAAAGATGTGCGCGGAACGTCCGCAAGACTGGGACCGTTATTTAAACGCTGTTCTGTTTGCGTACCGTGAAGTACCACAGGAAAGTTTAGGGTTTTCACCCTTCGAACTGTTGTACGGTATGCGGATACTACGCGAACTATGGACTGGTGATGTCGCGAACGAGGAAATAAAAACAACTTACCAGTACGTGTTAGACCTGCGAAATAAACTTGAGAGTACATGCCAGATGGCACGGGACGAATTAATTAAATCGGGGCGCAGATATGCCAAGTATTATAACCGCAGAGCGCGAAATAGGAAATTTCTTGTAGGAGATCAGGTGCTATTGCTTCTTCCAACGAGCTCAAATAAGTTATTAGTCCAGTGGAAAGGTCCCTATGAAGTTAAAGAGGTAAAAGGTGACATGGACTATAAAATTGACATGGACGGTAATTTAAAAACATTCCATGCTAACATGCTCAAGTTGTATATCAAGAGACAGAACGACAATGTCAATAAGGGGAGTTGAAAAATAGTAGGGCATGATGGGAAATTTGAGTGAATTTTCCCAGTAATAAAATCCATATTGTAGTATAACCAGTGTAAATGTTGTAAGATATCATCAGTAGTTATTTTTTTTCTATTCTGTGTTAGTTTTAAAAGTGTGTACATTTTTATTCTTAGGGGGGAGGTATTGTCACAGAATTAGGCGAAAATTTAATTTATTTTCTAATTGAATTACAAACTAATTTCACCATTTTTTTTGTTTCGTCGTACATGCGTTACCTGGGGTGAATAAGTGGTTTTCTCCAAGGTAAGCGGCGTGTAACGATTTGTATGTGCCTGACTTTGAATTACATGAAGTCCGGAACATTAGATTCACATGGTGCACTGTAATTTTGCCGTGATTTCTGCTCACCTATTTGAGGGTATATAAGGCAGAATATTACTGATAAATATTACGGGACCTAAAGTATCTTATCACAGGAAAGATAGCTCGTCATTCAATCTCCAGCCAAAGGGGTGAGTGTTAAATTTATATTTCGTTTATTGTGAATTTTTATTCAGTTTATCATTTCATATAATGATGCCTTTATTACAATGCAGATTTTAAACGTGGAATATTTGGAATTACTAGTCACTATTAGACTTTAAATGCAACAGCGTAATCTAAGGTTTAGATTATTTTTTGAGACAACTATTATTAGTCTGGTTTCTTTATTGTAGCTGATAACGTCTGATAACGTCTGATAACATCGCTGATAACGTCTTTGAGATTGTAGCTGAAATTGTAGATAATTTGTTGCGGAACATCTCTGATAACATCTCTGATAACGTCTCTGATATCGTAGCTGATTTGTTGCGGAACATCTCTGATAACATCTCTGATATCGTAGCTGATATTGTAGCGGAGCATCTCTGTTTGTCGGATTGTCTGTCCGTCTACATCTGTCGTGACGTGTAAATATCCGGAAATCTAGAAGTCCGAGTGTTGGAGCTGTCTAGAGTTGTAAACATCCGGGGTGGCATCTTAAGTATTCGGGACCGTTGGTTCTAGTAGATGTTGTATGCTGTCTGTACGTATAACTGTGGTGGATCCGTGAAGGGCAAACGGCCGATAAAAGTATTGGTCAACCCTAGGTCTTCAGGGAAACTGGACGGCGATTCAACTGTTGGTGAATCGTACGGTTATACAGGGTCGAGACACATGTGTGTGTTGCAATTGTAGTACAATTGAATACATTGTTGTATTTACATAGTTACTTCAAATCACGATAGTATTTCAAGGGATTGCATGAATCTCAATAAAAGCTAGCAACTTGATTAAATACATGTATATGTTCGTGCTAGTTGTCGCAATCCATACGTGCGATAGTATAGTTTGATGCTTGTGTTTATTATCGTAATTTATACTTGCGTTAATATAACTTTTGGAAAGGTTCCTTGGATCTGTGTATAGTCCAAGAGATTCCTTTGTATCTGTGTTTTATTTTGTATTAATATTTCATTTATTCATGTATTGTGAATGGTTGAGTGTAATTGTGGGTTGAACGCATGAGTTATTGTGTTGATACATCATTATTTTTCATTATTAATTTATTTCATAAATTTATATTTTCTTTCACATATTGTGTTTGTGTTGTTCATTTAATCCACCATCCTCTCGGTAACAATTCTGTTACAAGCGCCCGATTTCTTCTCTGCACAAAACCAAACCTTCTGTGGCTCTGAATTTAGATGTTGTGATGGCTTGCAGAAAGCAGCAAGAAAACAGTATAATGAGATATGCTGTATTGGGTGATAACATATTTCCTAGAACCAACTTGACATGTAATAAATGTATGCCTTTTCTTCCTTGTAATCGCCCATGAGTCGGTTTGACAGTTCATCTGGCTGTCCCGTAAGCTTGGGAAAGTTTGCAATGTCCCAATACATGTTGGGAGGCCACATTGTCATTCCATCTTTCTCACCTGTCCTCTCATTTGGTTTCAGCGGCATAGGGTCAGGTAAATACCCATCTTCTGTCATCAAACAGGAGTTGTATTCTTGTTGTTTTTCTCTGTCAACTTCTTCCTGAGTTGGTACTAAGGGTAGCTTTTATTCACTCCCTACAAATACTCTAGCAACTAATTCCTTTTTTGTCCCCACTGTCGAAAGTCCCCTTTTCTTCAAAAACACCTTCAAGCTATCGACTTTCCATGTTACTATACTGTCAAAAGACAAATTCTCATCGTTTAAAGACATAGTTCACTCTTGTCAAATGGCATTTCAAATGAGGGTGTAAAGCTTGGGTTCCTTTGACCTTTGACTCGTGACGTCAAAACAAATATGGCGGCACACAGTATACTATCGTGAACTCGCTTTACATTTTCTATTGTGGAAATCAAGTTGGTCGTAAAATTATCATCCTGGCTGAATATTTTATCACAAAGAAATCACTTAAATGATTTTACTTCTTGGATTGTATGATCAAGTTTGACTAGGCTTATTATTATTGTGAAACCAGACCACCAACAAATTTGAATGAAGTAATTTAGCACAGGAGTCTGACGTTTTATCAATAAAGTACGGCGAAATGTCTGACAAAATGAAATACCCTTATCAATAATATATATTATTGACGTCTCTCTCTCTCTCTCTCTCTCTCTCTCTCTCTCTCTCTCTCTCTCTCTCTCTCTCTCTCTCTTTGACAACAGCAAAAAAAAGGTTAGATAAAGAAGTATAAATTCAGTTCTACTCACCCAGCAAAACATGTACAGTAAGCACTTCTTTTCAGTTCTACTCACCCAGCATAGCATGTACAGTAAGCACTTATATTATTTTGATAAGGGTATTTCATTTTGTCAGACATTTCGCCGTACTTTATTGATAAAACGCCAGACTCCTGTGAATTTAGTAAGCCTATTTGTAGCTACATCAAGTCTATTTATTGAACAAATTGTGTTATATATTTTGTCAAAATAGAAAAGAGATGATTAAATATACGTGAAAAATAACAACAAATTATGTACGATTCCGTCTGGCCTAACGAATATGTTGTCCGAAACGCTGTGAAACTGCCGTACTTTTTGTTATTATCGATACATATTAAAATGCGTTTTGATTTTGCGGTATGGTTACAAATTGTGATGTCCCAAAATTTTTAACTCTCTCTATTCTTATTTGTAAGAAAACCACTAATTCTTTTACAATCTAAGTGTGAAAATGTTAACAAAATTGAAAATGGTGGTTTAGTACAACCACAGGAGTCTGACGTTTTATCAATAAAATACGGCGAAAAGTCTGACAAAATGATGTACCCTTTAGAGACCTCCGTGGGTTAAAATAACGGTTCCTAATGCTGTAAAAAAAAGTCCTCCGTAGGTTAAAATAACGGTTCCTAAAACGCTGTAAAAAATCTCTGTTTCGGGGTGTTGATAATTAGTTAACCATACATTGTATCTAATCCAACACAATATCTTATCTAAGGATCGTGTACACTTATCGTCACAAGTCCGCGTGTGATAGCTCGAGCACCACTAAAGAAATTTTGAAATTGATTATAATTCATATCGGAGCACCAAGTCTGCCAAATATTTCGTAACGTATGTTTATCAACTCCGTTAAATACACATAACAAATTGCAAGTATCTCTGATCACCTTTGGAATCTGTGTGTAGCGCTGAGTTAAATATATCACGTCCATGTTTTTGTGGCTCCCTCGGGAAAATATTCTAGCTGGATTTATTTGTTTATCTAACATCACATCGTCGTACACAACAAGATTGTTAATTCCTCCATGTAAATCTTCTATTGCTGACACTTCTTCAATATCAGTAATAAACTCAACAACATTCTCGCCGGCGATTTCCGATGCATTTTCGTTGTAATCTTTTAACACTTCGTAGCAATGTTGGTTGTCTACGCTCGGGGCAACTAAATATAATTTGTCCCATGTTAAATATTTCATTATCAACGTTAACAACAATTGTGTTTTACCACTACCTGAAGGTCCGATGATAATCATCCGGATAGAATTTGGTAACATAACATGGTGTTTCACAGGTGGTTGTTTCTTTAGCGCTGAAAAATCAATTACTTCCATTAGATATAATATAATAATATTATGGATTTATATTGTGTGAAATGTAGGAAACGTACACCAACTATTGACCCAACGACTGTTACTACAAATAATAACAGAGAAGCGGTCACAGGTAAGTCTGAGGTATGTGGTACAAAAAATATCGATTTGTAAAAAAAAAAGCGGTGGAGATATCGCAGCCAAGTTAGGTAACCTCCCTGGAGCACCCTGGGCAAAGTATCCAGGTGAAAAACATCTTCCATGATATAGTTATTACGGACCTGGAACATGATTAGATATCAGACTCGATAATCAAGATAATCCAAACCCGGGGGAATATCCGATAAACGTTATCGATGAAGCGTGTCGGATACACGATATAGCTTATCGAAGTGATGATCTCCAACAACGTCATCTGCGGATATAAATTTGATCCATGCCATTGAGGAAATTCCAGGTAAATCATTCAAAGAAAAATTAGCAACGTTGTTTTTAAAAACTGCTATGAAAGGTAAAAATATTGTTTGGTGCTAGTATATAGCATTGAAAAAATTTATTATCCTCCGACAGGATACTACATGGGTAAATCCGCTGTTGATAAACTCGCCAGCGCTGCTAAGGTTACTCGTAAAACAGCTGCTGATTGGTTGGCCAAACAAGCGATATGGCAAATTTATCTACCTGGTCCAGCAAATATTCAATATGCAAGTTTTGATGTTGATACTCCGAATGAAGTTCATCAAGCGGATATATTATATTTACCGCACGAAAAACAAAAACTTGTTTACAAATACGCGTTAACAGTAGTTACTGTAGCGAGTAGAGACGTTATCAACAAAATCATCGTATGAGGTCGCCTCCGCATTCCAAAAAATTTATCGAGGAGGTCCTCTGCGTTGGCCTAATTTATTACGGGTTGATCAAGGCAGGGAATTTCTCGGTGAGGTATCATCGTTAATGAAACAACATAATACTATAATTCGACGTGGACACACCGCAATTCATCGTGATCAGGCTATTGTTGAGAGATTTAACAGAAGACTCGCTTATAAACTATTTCATTATCAATACGTGAAAGAATTTATTGATGTTGGAAGATCTCGTGAATGGGTTAAACGACTTCCCGAAGTAGTCTCATCAATCAGCAACGAAATAACCAGAATGATAAATATGAAACCTGCCATCGCGATAACAAATATATATATAAATAATAAACTAATATCGCATCCACGTTCCGATATTTTACCTAGTAACGTCACGGTGAGGTATTTATATGAACCTGGTGAACTTGAAGGTGGTGTTAGAAGATCAACCGATCCAATATGGAGCGTCACAACGCATAAACTATATTCTACGGTGTCATCCAAACACAAACCAACGCGTTATAAACTAGACCCAACCGCGCCACAACGAAGTTTTACTAGTGAACAGTTACAGGTTATTCCGGATGATAACGGTATCGGTGCCTACATCTTCTCCGAGAAATGTTTTCCAAACCACACATAAATTATTGGGTGAAGTCCTCTAGTGAGTTCAAATCATGTTATCCTGGTAAACCCACAAAGATCTTCACCGCGTAATTCTCCATTAATCGTGTCACAGAATTAGGCGAAAATTGAATTTTTTTCTTCTTGAATTACAAAATAATCTCACCATTTTTGTTGTTTCATCGTACATGCGTTACCTGGGCTGAATAAGTGGTTTTCTCCAAGGTAAGCGTTGTGTAACGATTTGCATGTGCCTGACTTCGAATTACATGAAGTCCGGAACATTAGAATCACGGTGTGCACGGTAATTTTGCCGTGATTTCTGCTCACCTATTTGAGGGTATATAAGGCAGAATATTACTGATAAATATTACGGGACCAAAAGTATCTTATCACAGGAAAGATAGCTCGTCATTCAATCTCCAGCCAAAGGGGTGAGTGTTAAATTTATATTTCGTTTATTGTGAATTTTTATTCAGTTTATCATTTCATATAATGATGCCTTTATTACAATGCAGATTTTAAACGTGGAATATTTGGAATTACTAGTCACTATTAGACTTTAAATGCAATAGCGTAATCTAAGGTTTAGATTATTTTTGGAGACAACTATTATTAGTCTGGTTTCTTTATTGTAGCTGATAACGTCTGATAACGTCTGATAACATCGCTGATAACGTCTTTGAGATCGTAGCTGAAATTGTAGATGATTTGTTGCGGAACATCTCTGATAACATCTCTGATATCGTAGCTGAAATTGTAGCTGATATTGTAGCGGAGCATCTCTGTTTGTCGGATTGTCTGTCCGTCTACATCTGTCGTGACGTGTAAATATCCGGAAATCTAGAAGTCCGAGTGTCGGAGCTGTCTAGAGTTGTAAACATCCGGGGTGGCATCTAGGGTATTTAGGGACGTTAGTTCTAGTAGATGTTGTATGCTGTCTGTACGTATAACTGTGGTGGATCCGTGAAGGGCAAGTGACCGATAAAAGTATTGTGTCAACCCTAGGTCTTCGGGGAAACTGGACGGCGATTCAACTGTTGGTGAATCGTACGGTTATACAGGGTCGAGACACATGTGTGTGTTGCAATTGTAGTACAATTGAATAAATTGTTATATTTACATAGTTACTTCAAATCACAATAGTATTTCAAGGGATTGCATGAATCTCAATAAAAGTTAGCAACTTGATTAAATACATGTATATGTTCGTGCTAGTTGTCGCAATCCATACGTGCGATAGTATAGTTTGATGTTTGTGTTTATTATCGTAATTTATACTTGCGTTAATATAACTTTTGTAAAGGTTCCTTGGATATGTGTATAGTCCAAGAGATTCCTTTGTATCTGTGTTTTATTTTGTATTAATATTTCATTTATTCATGTATTGTGAATGGTTGTGAGTGTAATTGTGGGTTGAACGCATGAGTTATTGTGTTGATATATCATTATTTTTCATTAATAACTTATTTCATAAATTTATATTTTCTTTCACATATTGTGTTTGTGTTGTTCATTTAATCCACCATCCACTCGGTAACAATTCTGTTACAAATCGCAACTTTAACCATTTCGTGTGTGGGGTGTCCAAATCTTTCAAAGTATTCGTGACACTCTCCCATCCCCAAAAAACTGCCGGGGTAAAACGAAGACATATCTACGAATTTCATATCCGATAGATTATTTTCTGTGTTCCAAAGTCCACCATGACCAAGTTCTACGTAACTCACTCTAACATCATCGATGAATTCTTTTCTGATTGGACGACACGAATTCTTCTCCTGGGCGAAATGTGCTGCAACCGATGACACGGTAAAACAATTTTTTTTGTAATTTCCTGATTACCGTTATATTTCAACACGAGATTGTTCATTTCCGTTTGAAGTTCTTCTGTGCCATATAAATCACCGTTCGCGCTAACGAATTCATCATATATTTTATCATCACCGCTTCTACTAAACAACCACACAGATATTGGATTTTGTCTTTATTTTCATGAATAACATCGTACATGTTACCGCGGTAATATTTTATTTGTCGAAACCGTGGAAATATTTTCACAGCGGAGGTCCAAGCGTGTGAGTTATGATCAAAGATTTCGATGGGAGCACCTTTTGATTTATAATGTCCGGAATCATGTAAAATCTCTCCGGTGAGTGTTTTTACGATAATTGGAAATTTTAGTTTTCGCTCTAACTCGGCAACGTCGTTTATAGACGCGCCATTTTCTCGAACTGCGCTGATCCGTTATTTTTAATTGTAATTGTTCTCAAGTCATTTGTGCTAGTACGCTTCTTACATTTCACACAGTATGGATCCATAATTTATTTATAGTAACATGAATGTAATTGATTTTTCGGCGACAAAAACAAGAGAACCAGTTAAGCATCATGCAGCGCTACCAAATTCCATTCGCATGATTATAATTGGACCATCTGGAAGTTACAAGACACAACTACTACTTAATTTCATAACAAGATGGATGAAATGGGACAAGTTGTATTTAGTAGCTCCTAGTGTAGACGATCAGCGATGTCACGAGTTGTGAAAGGATTTTAACGAGAAAGCAAAATCGGAAATCGATGAGGATATTAGTAAATTTATAACCGATATCGAGGAAGCGCAGAGTATTGATGTTATTGATGGAAATATTAGCAATTTAGTCGTATATGATGATATGATGCTAGACAATCAAAAGAATCCCGCTAGGATATTTTCCAGAGGTAGACATAAAATACTGATGTGATATATGTCACTCAGAGATATACACAAATACCAAAAGTGATCAGAGATAACTGCAATATTCTTGCTGTATTTAATGGAGTTGACACACATACACTACGAAATATTCATCAGACCTGGTGCAGTGGAGATATGGATTATAATCTCTTTATAAATTTTGTTAGTCAAGCTCAGTCAATCCCACATGGATTTGTAACGATAAATTTACGTGACCCTTGATCACGATATCGTATCGGACTTGATAAAATATTCTATTGAATATTCAAAAATGTCTGATGTCCAAATGGAATTAAATAACAATGCATTTGCTTTACGTTAGTGAAATACACACGTTACCTAAACAGTACACATGAGCGGACTCCACGCTTTCATCTGCTAAAACTATTGTTTTCTATATGTGAGACTGTATATAAGTTGAGGCCATTTTAATTGCACGCAAAAGTGTACATTTAAGTTGTTTGAACTTTATCCGTGTTTTACACTACGACACATACGTTATCATTCTACGTTACAAAATATATTTTAAAATACATGTCATTTTTCTTTTTAAATTTCGTGAAAGCACTTAAGTATAAAAATGTTATTCATTTCATCTTTTTATAAAATATAAAATAAGTCATAATGATTATATCATAAATGATCATGGGAATAATGATGGTCAGTTGTCATATATAGGAGAAATGAAATAACTACAGTGAATAATGTACATGTTTAATATGGTTAATCAAACATATTTGTAATAATTTCATGCCATAGTTTCATGATCAAAAGCGAACCAAGAAAACTGAGTGAAAACGATTACAGATTTAATTAACAGTCTCTTGTCGTATGTATCTGATACATACGTTATATGTTTGGATTGACTAAAAAGGCATACACATTGCAAACTTTCACGCTAATATTTTGAATAGGAAACTTATGATTAGAATGGTGTTAATTTGATAACTTAAAATGTTTTGGGTGTTTTGAATATTAGAATGTAATTTAAAATACAAGAAATTTTGGTTAAGTTGCATCTTGCATTGTGCACATTTATCTGTCTTTTTCGTAAATTATAACAGCGAACCGCAATAATGTTCTGAATTAAATTTATGTCAAATTATCACAAAATACCTAATTATGCAATTTTTAACCATTTTCCATGTATATATTTTAGTTGTAACAAATACGTTCAAATACGAGAAGATCTCTTGTAACGTATGTATTTTGCTTGAGAATTAAGGTTTTGAGACCAAGTTGGCAAGTGCCTAACAAAATAGACCTTCGTCCACAGGAGATATGATTCATCTCAGTATTGTCTACGTAACTCCCAAAGTCCATCTCTAGTATACTACTGTTTTTTCTCCATAGTAATATTTGTCTTTGGAACGGTTTTTCCTCAAGATATCAGAAAACTTTTAACCATTATAACATTTATCTTGTTCACAAAATGTTCCAAATTTTATTCTAAAACATATTATATAAGAATTGCCAAAATATATGTTAAAAATAAATACTTGTTAAAACTAATATCAGTTGCATTTTGAAATTGGGCCGAATTGTCTTTCGAGTTGGGCCGAATTGTCTTCAAAGTTGGGCCGAATTGTCTTTGGGCCGAATTGTCCAATAGCCCTCATAGGTATTCAGAATGATGTTTCGTGTGCTTTTTCTAAAGAGCTCTTACTGCTAAACAATTAATCACAAACTTCACATCTGAATGGTTTTTCACCAGTGTGTATGCTAGTATGTTTTTTTTTCAAATCACTTCTAAGATAGAACATTTTAGCCCAAAACGTGCATATGAATTGTTTTTCTCCAGTATGTATCCTCATGTGGGTCTTCAACTTGATATTTTGACTAAACATTTTTTTCACAAACTTCACATCTGAATGGTTTTTCCCCCAGTATGTATCCTCATGTGCTTCCGTAGATCACCATTCTGATTAAACATTTAATCACAAACTTTACATTTGAAAGGGTTTTTCTCCAGTGTGCATCCTCGTATGTTTTCTCAAACCACCAATATCATCGAACATTTTATCACAAACCATGCATTTGAATGTTTTATAGCCAGTATGTATCCTCATGTGGCTCTGTAGTACATCATTCTTACTAAACATTTTTTCACAAACTTCAACTTCTGAATGGTTTTTCCCCAGTATGTATCCTCATGTGCTTCCGCAGATCACCATTCTGACTAAACATTTTATCACAAACTTTGCATTTAAAAGGTTTTTCTCCAGTGTGCATCCTCGTATGTTTTTTCAAACCACCACTACCATAGGGGTCTCCCTAAACACAGTAATGGACAGTAAATGGGCTGTAATGGACAGTAATGGGTTGTAATGGACAGTAATGGGCTGTAATGGATAGTAATGGGGGCAAAAATAGAATATTGCAAAAGAAATTATAGTAATGTACATTAAATATTATAATTTTTATTGTAAGGACTTGAATACATAAATCATAAATAACAAATGTTGTTGTTATATTGTTTTATTAGTGCACATAATACGCTTTAATTAAAATAATGCCAAAACTCTCTCTCTCTCTCTCTCTCTCTCTCTCTCTCTCTCTCTCTCTCTCTCCTTTGCTAAGACTGTCCACATTTTTTATTTTGTTCTAGTCTGACTCCGCTCAGCACTCATCCTTTTTCTCTGGTGAGGTTTTTTCCCTCCTAAAGGTGTCTTTGGTATAGTGATTTTACCATTTGTCGACCTTACTGTTAACTTATTTATACCCTTGTCTTTGAGAAACTTTCTAAATATTGCTTGTCGTTCAGCTTCTGTTTCTTGACACCAAACGTCAATATAAACTCTGTGATGCATATAATTGGATGCCAGCTTGAAATTGCCTCTTCCAGTTAATGATCTTTCGGCGTCTTTATACTGGGAACTGACAATCGATTGTAGTACGTCTATCAAATCGGAGATATTTTTTTGCTTCCAGTTGGTTCCAATCTTCATGATACTATTCGCAGACTCTGCATTATTATTTGTCCAGTGGGCGTCATTTTTTACCTTCGCATGATAGTTAACATGGTCCTTCAGTATTGGTAGCATTCGTTTTTCGAAGTATGGTTTGAAACCCGACGCTTTTTCCGAAATGACATCTGTTGCATGTTTTATTCTATCTTCTAATACTACTGAATTATCTGCTTGTGCAATTCCTTCGTCACCGAAAAGGGTATTTAAAATTGATTTTATATCTTGCACGTTGACGCCGATCCTATTTTTTAAATAACCAGTGACATTTTGCTTCAAGTGAAGTGTACAAACAATCTGTGTCGCTCCAGGGAATGACCACCTTAAACTTTTACGAATCGCACTTTCCTCATCTGAGCTGACAACCCAGTTTTCTATTTCTTCATCTGTGAAATGACTGGCAATTTGTGAGCAGAAAGCATTGTTAGTTTCAAAATCAGATTTACCATGTAGAAAAGAGGGACCGAAAAAAATAGGAGACTCTCCGATCTCGGTTCGTAAAAGTGCTCGGTTTTTGAAAACTGTTGATGTTAAGTACATTTCTCAAAGATTAAATGTTTTGTCCATACCTAATACCGTTCCATCCATCGTACAACAGAATCGTTTAATATCCTGTATCTGTGAGTCGGTGTACAGTATGATGGATGGACCAGAATCAACGCGTCTGACAACTCTAATGAAATGGTGCTGAGAATAAACTTTACTTTCTACATTAAGAATGTGGTCGGCCAGATTTCTGTTTTAAACGTCTTTGGCTGGTTGACGTTCTTGTCTTTTTTGTCTGTGTTTAATGTTTTGGAAAATCTTGATATTTCTGGGAATGTCATAAACATTTTTTCCTTGGTTTATTTTGTCGTACACATTTTTTGCGGTGTCATGTTTTACCATATTGGCAGCCACAACTTTTACGCGTTGTGTAGTTCTTATGTATTCTTCGTGTGATTCTGGTTTTAATGTATTTCCATGAATTGTCCTACCAGGAAATACACCAACATACTCCATAATCGAGGCAAATTTAAATAGTGTCATACAGTGTGGCACATTTCCTATCCATGTTACACGTCGTTTGTATTTTATTGAGTTCTTGTGCTTGCTATATGCCCGATGCACAACCAACATGACAGAAGCATCTGGTTGTGGTTAAAGTGGACAGTAGACGCGCACACCGTTTAATTGTTATTCAGTGCAATAATGTCCATCTCTTTTTATAATGCTGACCAGTTTCTCGTTTACTGTAACAAAGTAATTTGTGGGAGAAGTACCTTTCACCCACGTACCACAGTCGTCCCAAAACTCTCTCCTCTTACCCGTTTTTGTTCTCTCCTCATTTAGTGTATTATCAACTATAAAGAACATGTTTTCTTTTATGCCAGGCGGTACACGTGGTAGTGCACTATGATATTCATTTAGGTTTAAAATTCTCAATGTTTCTGTTATGTCCATAAACTTCTCATTCTTCAAAATCCCACTGTGAGACCAAGCAAGAGTAACCTTACCTGAATTCCCAAATATTGATGCTGATTCATTATTTGTTACAGAAACATTTTCCCTAAATACCTTGTTTGGCTTTATTGATTCCAGTGCGAGGTCATAAGTCTCATCTTTGTCAACTAGGCTGGTATATCTGTTCGAACAATTTACGTACATGTATGTGGAATCATTATTCTTGAATGACCACGAGGAGCAACGACGACGTTTCGGAGTATGCCAGTCACCGTCATCTGATTGACGCTTAGGTGTGGACGTTTCCATGCTAACGTCACGTTCAGGTGTGTAATTACTGGGATAGTCATCGATGGCTAGGATACTAGTTGAGGCTGTGAATTTACTTTGAGGGACGTTTGGTGGGTTACTGACTGGAGGTTCATTGACGGTCGGCTTAATGATTGGTGGTTCTCTGACGGATAGTGGTTCACTGACAGTTTCAGTTTTGATGGTCAGGTTGTTGCTTTGTGGTTCACTGACGGTTGGAGGTTCACTGACGGTCCAGGGACTGATGGTCGGGTTACTGATTGATGGTTCACTGATGGTCGGGTTATTGATATGTCATGGACGTTATTATCAACCCATGCCACAAAATGATTAGGGGTCCATGTTTTTCTTGTTTTTACTGAAAGAACGTTAGCTGGTTTGGTTACATTGCTCCACCTCACTGAAATCGTCGATCCTTCTGCTGCATGGTTAAAGTTTGTATTTAAGGCCCTAAATGCCAAGTCCTTTGTCCTGTTTACAGCTGGATAAATACTACGCAATGGACGCTTTGTAACCATGGCAAGGGCAAGCATAGTCCACGCCGAGGAAAAGCTACCAATCTGAGCGCAATTTAATGCTGCATCAGAATAATCTGGCGATAATAAATGAATACTTGATCTATTTGGATGCCCTAAAATCGCCGACTCTTCAAGCACCATCATTAAAGTTGTCTTGTAGCGCAGTTCGATGGACTTGGATTCATTACCGCACAAAATGATTGAGATGGCGTTGAAAAGACAGTCTCCATCCCCAGTTGTTCTTAATGGTATTCCTTTCTCAACATGGTACCGGAGCAAGATGTTAGCAGCAATTACATCCACTGGTAGGCTGGGGTGTTCAGCGTATTTGCAAGAACATACCTTTCATCACTCAACAAAACCTCCCGCTCAACTGCAGCTTTGAGTTTTTCAAGTCCAATCTTAGCAGCCTGTTGTAATAGAAAAAAAATATAATATTATAAACATTTATAATTTTGTAGAATATCTATTTCAAACATAGGTTTTCTACCAAGAATTTCTTGAGATAATATTTATTTAAAGATCAAAATGAAATTTACTAAATGTACCGATAAAAATCAAAATAGTTCATGTCAACCAGATATCTAATAAACTGGTAATTGTATAATTTATAAACAGTAGATATATTGATTAAAATGAAACAATCCAATATGTACTCGCCAGTAATAAATACAAGACATGTACACATATAACTATATTTAACTAAGTAAACACATAGACTAAAAATCAAATATCAGTGTCAGTAACTTTACAGATTGCTAAAATTACAGATCATGACAATCAAAAATATATCTGGTCTCCTGACAAGTTGCACGAAATTGAGGTTATATAATTACAAGTCTAATAATATGATCAGTATAAATATTTGGGAGAAACTTGTCAAACAGCCTAGAAAAATATACAAATAAATCATTATAAAATAATTCTTTACTTTTTGAAGTCGTGTGATACCCATCAAGTAATCACATTTGCCTCCTATCGAACGACACTGACGACAGATGTATCCCTCATCAATGGAAGACCAGGTCTTAAAGTCTTTGCTTGTTATCACTTCGCACGTAGAGTGGAACCAAGAATCACATACCTGAATCAAAATGTATAGATACAAACTGTCGGCTGTCACTAATTGACATGGGTAAACTATTAACGTTATATGTATGCAAATTAATAAGAAGAAGAAGAAGAAGAAGAAGAAGAAGAAGAAGAAGAAGAAGAAGAAGAAGAAGAAGAAGAAGAAGAAGAAGAAGAAGAAGAAGAAGAAGAAGAAGAAGAAGAAGAAGTACTTTTTTTATGATCCTAATAAATTAGTTCTAGGAAGGTGGTGGGTGTATCTAATTTAGATATATCAGATGGTTTAAGATATGGCATAAACATAAAAAAGTAATTTATGATGTGGGCCTTAAAAAGAATCGAGTATGTTAAAATAATATACATTACATAGATATACAGAAATAATAAATGAGAAGATGGATAATATTTTCTTGTAATAATTTTGGGAGTTTAAATATAATACTCTATGAGAAATATGAAATATGATTTATTTAACGTCCTGATTAAAAACAACAATAGAACAATAATTCTAGATAGCATATTAATGACATCATTTAAAAAAGACCAGTCATTACAACATGGATGATTTGCAAACAAATACAGAAACAGCACAATACATTACTACAGTTAAAATACCTAATATGCGTATCATATATCATCTGACAATAAAGTAGTTGCGATGTAAGAATACCATTACGAGAGAGAGAGAGAGAGAGAAAGAGAGAAAGAGAGAGAGAGAGCATGTATTATCGAGATAATGGAATTTATCATCCAAAATGTTATTATGACATTCAGTTTATTTGCTTCTTTCAGATTGATTTTACTACATTACATTAACCATTTTCAAGATACATACCAGTATAAAATCGACAACAAATAACATCAAATTGGTCAAATTTTCGTATCAAAGACTCAATTATATGACGGAAATATAGAATGCTAATTGAAGGACTAAAAATCCTCATTTTGCGATCAGTGACATACAACAATGAATCTGATAATAAAGCTAATTATAAAATGCAATTAATATTGAAAACATCTACTTAACCAAGTTTAACTCAATTTAAGAAATGTACTATTATTATTTTTTTTTCTTCATGTAATGTTGTTAACAGAACATATATAAGCATGGGAACATATTATTTATTATTCTATTCACTTCTTTCAACTTTCCTTTTCACATTTGAAAGCATATTATTCAAACACTGTGTCTATTATAAATGGCAACAACTGATACATTTTTTTTTGCAAATATGTTTTTTATATAGATACTGTTTAATGTTAAACACAGATAACATGAGGTTTTAATGCTTTTACAGACACTCAAAAGAATTTGCAGGAATAATATCATAATAATGATATAAATTAAAGATCGTTAAATGGAAACTAAACAATATACAAGTAATTGACAAGATGACATACCTCACATAAAAGACTGCCCGACTCACAAGCTTTCTTACAGTCACCGCAAGGAAACCGTTTCCTTTTTTTTTTTGGGGGGGGGGGCACCAGACAGATGTTGTTTTTTTTTATTTTCATTTAACTCCCCATTTAATTTTTCCCCATCGGGGTTATATATTTGATACGGGGTATTTTTTGTATCCCTAGTGTTTTTTCTGTAGACCCTTACTAGGTGGGAATTGATCTACCCACAACTAGTAGTCTACTTTTGTATTTGTTTGACCATGGCTACTGACCACCTATTTCCCTTGTGTTTGCTATTTGTGTTGGTGCTATATGTCTGTTGCTATATAAGGTATATACCTTGTATTTGTGTAAATGATTGCCATTTCATTCAAATTTTTTCACCAGTTGTCTTACTTTATGTCTTCTCTAAATGGAAGACATGTTTTGTTATATTTAATATTATTTTATTTTAATTTAAATTTTAATTTGGAATTTTGTATAAATTGAAGTGTGTTATTTTAATATTTAGTATGCTTCAATTTATCTAATAATATTTATATTCTTAGGTCCGTCTGCCTTGAGACAGAATCTGTACGAATTTATTTGGTTGTACAGTTCCTGTCTTAATTTGGTCCAGCCTTTAATTATTTATTTTAATTAAGAGTAAGAAACTTTCAAAATTGTTTAAGTTTTAAGTTCCCTTTAATGGGAGCCATGTCTATTACGGGAGATAGACATGGCAGATAAAGTAAGGATTTAAGGAAAGGAAACAGTTTCTTTCTTTTGGGGGGGGGGGGGGGGGGCACCAGACAGATGCCCCACCACCCAATCAAAAAAAAAAAAATTTAAAAAGTTTTTATGTATGTGTTTGCCCCCAGTATGTTATTATGTTGTATTTTATTTTTCAATTTTTTCCATCTAAATTCCCAATTAATTTTTCCCCGTCGGGGTTATATATATATATATATATATTTGATAAAGGGTATTTTTCCCCAATGTCCCTAGTGTCTTTTACATATTTCTTTTCTAGGTGGGATTTGGCCTACCCACATTCTAGTATTCTACGTTTTGTTTAATTTGACCATGGCTAGTGGTCTCCTATTATCCTTGTGTTTGCTATTTGTGATTGGTGCTATTTGTGTGGTGCTATATAAAGTATATATTTTGTATTTTTGTAAAGGATAGCCTTTTCTCGTTCAAATTTGTACCAGTTGTCTTGTTTCTTTTTTCCCTGTCTTCTCCAAATTTGGAAGACAATAAAAAGTTTATTTTATTTTAATTTCAAAATTTTTTTTTTTTTATATTTTTGAATTTTACATAAATTGAAGTGTATTATTTAATAATTTTAGTGTTCTTCAATTTATCTATGTAATATTTATATTTTTGGTCCGTCTGCCTTGAGACAGAAAATGTACAATTTTATTTGGGTGTACATTTCCTGTCTCAATTTGGTCCAGTCTTCAATTATTTATAATTTTATTTATTAAGAAAATTTTTTCTAAATTGTTTTAATTCCCTTTAATTGGGAGCCATGTCTATTGCGGGAGATAGACATGGCAGAAAAAGTATGGATATAGTATCCAGAGAAATAGAAGTACATTAGAAAATATAGAATATATGTAATTTTTTTTATATTTTATAATTTTTTTTTTTTTAAATATTTAAAGTAATTTTTTTAATTATATTTTTTAAGATATTTACCTAACCTTCATTAATAGTACACACCTTATTAGAGTCCTCGTTATAAAGTCCGTTATTTGTCGTGCCAATTGTTTCTTAAAGTTTCCGGCTACGAAGAGTAGTTGCTGTCATATTTGTCCACCTTCATTATTTCCATTATTAGTTTGATTCGTTCTTCCTTTGTTTCGTCGCACTGTTTTATTGTGTGGTACTTCGTATATGGGGCACTTCTGCATAGAGGGCAGCTAACCGGGGTCCATATCATTCGTCTTCTAATAGCCACTTCGTCTGTTAGCCAGGCGTTGTGGAGGTACGTGTAGATCATACTTTGTACCTTAAGAGAGTTGATGTCGGACCAATGCCTCCAGATTCTGTCCCAATTTACATAAGGAAATTCTAATTCTATTGAGGTTTTTGTTTTATATGATTCTATTTCCAAAATCCAGTTGTATGTGTCATCCTTACTTAGTTCCCATAATTTTTTTCTTTCCCTAAACCTATATAAAATTTCTTTGATCCCCTTATATACGTGTGGTGCTTCTACTTCTTAACTAATTTGTTGTTCATGTATATGTATTGTCTAAGTTTCATTCCAAAACCTATCCAAAAAATGTATATTGCTTCCCATGGTGTTTGTGGTATACTACTTATCCTTTTAATCCTATTTATTATACTTTTTGTTTTAATTAGGAGGGTATTAGGTAAGGCTAAACCCCCCCTTCTTTTAGCTCTATATAATGTTGACTTTTCTATGTAGTGTTTTGAAATTCCATATGTAGTCTATTATTTCATTGTCAATAGTTTCTAGTGTTTTATTGTTAATGTCCACAGTGTTTATTAAGTATGTCAAATGTGAATACATATATGTTTTTGCAACCTGTGAACGTTCCATTGGACTAAGTGGCATTGGTGCCCAGATTTCTATTATTTCCTTTATTTTTGTTTTTATTTTATTACAGTTTTCTTTTTCTTCTTTCGCCCCGAAGATTATCCCCAGGGCTTTTACCTTCTTTTTTATCATGTGTAGGGGTAATCCAGAGTGATTCCGACGCCAGTTGCCTATTAATAAAATTTCTGTTTTATCACGATTTATTTGTGATCCTGATGCTTTGACAAAAGCTTCGTATTCCTTTTGCAAGTGTTTAAAGGAATTTAGATCATTAATAAAGTTCGTACAATCATCAGCATGTTGTAGCATCTTAAATTCTTCTCTTAAGTTTGGTATTCTTACTCCTTTTATATTAGTATTGCTCCTGATCTTTATACTCAGGATTTCAATTTGTATTACGTATAATAACATTGACAGTGGGCAACCTTGCCTCACTGATCTGTTTATTTCGAATTTATCCGTGGTCGCCCCGTTTACTTGTACTTTTGCAGATATTTCATTATACAAGATTTTTGTCCAATTTTGGAAATTTATTCCAAATCCAAATTTTTCCATTACTTTTTGTGTATAATTTTGTTCTAATCTATCAAAAGCTTTTTCCTGGTCGAAAAGTACCAGAGCACATTTCGAGTTTGAGTCATTTATGAAATCTATGAATTGTCCTAATGTTAAGTATATTGTTATGTATGCTTCTATCTTTACCTCCGCATGTTTGATTAGTGTTTACTATGGTGTTTATCCCGTGCTTAATCCAATTTGCTAGAATTCTACTGAGTATTTTATAATCTGTGTTCAGGAGCGAGATGGGTCTCCAGTTTTTTAGGTCAGTTTTGTCCCCTTTACCTTTGTATATAATAGTAATCAATCCCTCCCTCATTGTTTTTGTCATTTTTTAGTAGTATATTATTATATAGTGATTCTAAAATAGGTGCCATCTCACTTTGGAATTTCTTATAGAATTCCGCAGTGAGGCCATCTCTTCCTGGTGATTTACCTTTAGCAAGTTCTTTTATTGTGGTTAGCACTTCCTCCACAGAAATGAATTCATCGCATCGTATCTTATGCTCAGATGAAATCGTTTCACATTGTATAGAGTTTAGATATTGTGTAATTATGTCATTGTCTATGTTCTGAGTAGTATAAAGTGTTGTATAATATTTTTGAACCTCTTTCATTATTTCAGCTTTAGTAGTAGCTTTCCCCCCTTTCTATTAATAAAGTGTCTAGTGTTTTCTCTCCCCCCTTTCTTTTTTCCTCCCTTTTATATAATTCCTTAGCCTGCTTGTATAAATGGTGAAATTTTCCTGCCCTTATTTTGTTTCCCTTTGTTTCATATTCCTCTAGCTTTTTTAATTGTTTGGAGTAGCTCTCCTTATCCCTCAAAGGTGTAGTTTCTGCAGTTATAATCTTGTTTAATGCTAGTTTTTCTATTTTTTGAATCCGTTTACGTTTGGTTGAGTGATATATTGCTATTTGTTTAACTTTTTGTTTAAAGTTATCCCAATCAGTTGTTATATCAGCTATATTTTTTCCCTCTTCTTTTGTAAGCATTTTAGGGATTTCTGATTTTATTTCTTGAATTAGTTGTTCATCTTCAAGAATCGAGTTATACCCCTTTTCCCCATCTACTGTTTTTTATCACTATTTTTGAAGTTACTTGTTATGGTCTGAAATTTTAAATTCTATAATTTTTGCTTTTTTATATATTTTATAATCAAAATCTGATATATAAAATTTATCTATTCTACTAGCTCCTTATATTCCCTGTCTTACATATTCATGTGTATACTCAGTTCTTAATAGATTTTGTTTTCTATACACATCTGTTAGTTCATTTGTATTTATTAATTTACCCATAACTGCCATGTCTGATATATCTTTGGTTGGTAATTCCAGTTCTATCTACATTATCCCCTACCCAATTAAAATCTCCCCCCATAATCAGACGCTCTGCGGTGAAACTATTTAGGTAATTAGTTAAATTTATTATAAAGTCATGGTGACTATTCCTTTCTGTTGGAGCATATATATTCATGATATGTGATTTTTCATTTTTAATATGTATTATTCTTCCCTTTAAACTAATATCCTCTTTCATTATTTCCCAATTTTGCCAGTATCTGTTTCGTATTATTACACATTATTATTAATTTTGCCAGTATCTGTTTCGTATTATTACCGCAACTCCCGCTCTAATGTCATTGTCTTTAGTATCATTGGTCACTACTATTGCATCCATTTTTGATTCAAGTTCAGATAACATGTTTGGTGTGAATTTGTTGTGTGTTTCTTGAATTAGTATTATGTCCTGTTTTAATTTAATGAGTCGTGTCATTTTGTCTCTATCTATTCTGTTAATGTTTATTGATGTGATATAGAAGTTTAGTTCTTCCATTTTTGGTTCCAGGTGGCAACTATTATAGAAAAAAGTTTCTATTATGTATAGTTAAATATGTTTCTAAATTACTTAATTATTATTATTTGTAGGAGTTTGGGGCATTAGCCCATCGTCTGTCAGTCTCCTAGTGTCTTGTGTCTCCTTATTGTTCGTCTCTGTCGATGTTTCATGTGATGTGTCCATGTCAGTCGTGTTTTCCGTATAGATGATTTCGTCCGTCGTGTTGTGGCAATCTGTGTCAGTGTTTTCATTTTCTTCTGTTGAATCCGATGATAATTTGGGTTCTGGTTTATTCTCTATTGGTTTCCTTTTTAGTTTGTTTAACTTTTACCTTTGAGGAACTTGCCTAGGAGCTTGTACTGTATCGGCTTCCTAGCTGTTTGAGGAAACTGTTTCTTGCTCTTTCTTTTTACCATTCTGATAATATCCAAGATCTCACAAACATCAACAAAATTTAAAATTTTAACACGGTGAATAGAAAACTGACTTTTGGTTTGACTGCAACCTTCTTATATAAGGAATAAATGGATCCTTCTTGATGCCAATTATTTACATTAAATCACTGTTTAAAGATAAGCGAAAGTTGCTAACAAGCACTATTGTTCATATATCGATTCAAGTCTGTAACAAATAATACTGTTGATACCACTATTCAATTCTATTAATGTTCATTGACCATTACATCTCATAGTATGTCGTTAAACGATAATAATGTTAAGCCTTACATGACACTGCCTGCTCAACTTACTGGATTCTACGTGCAGCTAAAGTGGACATCAAAGACACATGTAAAAGGTGTGAAAGCGGCATTTAATGAATGCACACTATATTAGTTTTAGGTGTTTATGCAATTGAAATGTTTCAGCTATTAGTCCTACAATAGAAATCAGTTCACTATTTTTTAGTATAACTTTTGCAAAAATGAACACTTAAATGGAGTCTCTTAAATGAAGACAGAAATACAATGATACATTTATTAAGTTCCATAGATATGCAACTCTTATTATTTAAGTCCTTACAATAAAAATTATAATATTTAATGTACATTACTATAATTTCTTTTGCAATATTCTATTTTTTTCCCCATTACTGTCCATTGCTCTCCATTACAGACCATTACTGTCCATTACTGTGTTGAGGGAGACCGCTACCATAGAACATTTTAGCACAAACCATGCACTTGAATGGTTTTTCTCCAGTATGCTTTCTCATGTGGATCTTCAAGCTGCTATTACGACTTAATATTATTTCACAAACTTCACACTTGAATGTTTTTTTCTCCCCAGTATACATTCTCATGTGGCTCCATTGACTAATATTCTGACTAAACATTTTGTTTCAGGTGTGCATTCTCTGTGGTTATTTAAATCAGCATTCCGACTGAACATTTTATTGCAAACTATACATTTTAATGGGTTTTCTCCGGTATGTATCCTCATGTGCCTCTGTAGAACTTCATTTCAACTGAACATTTTATCGCAAACTTCACATCTGATTGGTTTTTCCCCAGTATGTATCCTCATGTGGCACTGTAGCTTATCATTCTTACTAAACATTTTATCACAAACTTCACGTTTGAAAGGTTATTCTCCCGCATGTATTCTCATGTGGGCCTTCAATCTGTTATTCTGACTAAACATTTTATCGCAAACTTCACATCTGAATGGTTTTTCTCCAGTATGTATCCTCACGTGCCTCCGTAGACCACTATTCTGAGTAAATATTTTATCGCAAACTCCACATCTGAATGGTTTCTCCCCAGTATGTATCCTCATGTGGCTCCATAGAACTTCCTTCCAACTAAACATTTTATCGCAAACTTCACATCTGAATGGTTTTCCCCAGTATGTATCCTCATGTGCCTCTGTAAATCACCACCTAGATAGAACGTTTTATCACAAAACGCGCATTTAAATGGTTTTTCTCCAGTATGTATCCTCATGTGGCACTGTAGCTTATCATTCTTACTAAACATTTTATCACAAACTTCATGTTTGAAAGGTTATTCGCCAGCATGTATTCTCATGTGCCTCCGTAGACCAATATTCTGAATAAACATTTTATCGCAAACTCCACATTTGAATGGTTTTTCCCCGGTATGTATCCTCATGTGGCACTAGAGCTTATCATTCTTACTAAACATTTTATCACAAACTTCATGTTTGAAAGGTTATTCGCCAGCATGTATTCTCATGTGCCTCCGTAGACCAATATTCTGAATAAACATTTTATCGCAAACTAGACATTTGAATGGTTTTTCCCCAGTATGTATCCTCATGTGGCACTGTAGCTTATCATTCTTACTAAACATTTTATCACAAACTTCATGTTTGAAAGGTTATTCGCCAGCATGTATCCTCATGTGCCTCCGTAGACCAATATTCTGAATAAACATTTTATCGCAAACTCCACATTTGAATGGTGTTTCCCCAGTATGTATCCTCATATGGCTCTGTAGAACTTCCTTCCGACTAAACATTTTATCGCAAACTTCACATCTGAATGGTTTTTCCCCAGTATGTATCCTCATGTGCCTCTGTAAATCACAACCTTGATGGAACATTTTATTACAAAACGCGCATTTAAAATTAAATGGTTTTTCTCCAGTATGTATCCTCATGTGGCACTGTAGCTTATCATTCATGCTAAACATTTTATCACAAACTTCACATTTGAAAGGTTTTTCTCCAGTATGTATCATCAAGTGCCTCTGTAGACCAATATTCTGAGTAAACATTTTATCGCAAACTTCACATTTGAAAGGTTTTTCTCCAGTATGTATCCTCGTGTGCTTCCGTAGACCACCACTCTGACTAAACATTTTATCACAAACTTCACATTTGAAAGGTTTTTCCTCAATATGTATCCTCGTGTGCTTCCCTAGACCACCACTCTGACTAAACATTTTATCACAAACTTCACAATCACAATTTATCACAAAAATCACATTTGAATACATTTTCTATTGTGGAAATCAAGTTGGTCGTAAAATTATCATCCTGGCTGAACATTTTATCACAAAGAAATCACTTAAATGGTTTTATTCCTTGGATTGTATGATCAAGTTCGACTAGGCTTATTATTATTGTGAAACCAGCCCACCAACAATTCAAATTTGAATGAAGTAATACTATTTGTAGCTACATCAAGTCTATTTATTGAACAAACTGTGTTATATATTTTGTCAAAATAGAAAAGAGATGATTAAATACACGAGAAAAATAACAACAAATTATGTACGATTCCGTCTGGCATAACGAATATGTTGTCCGAAACGCTGTAAAACTGCCGTACTTTCTTTCATTATCGATACATATTAAAATGCGTTCTGTTTTTGCTGTATGGTTACAAATTCTGATGTCCCAAAATTTTTAACTCTCTCTATTCTTATTTGTAAAAAAAAAAAAACAATTCTTTCACAATCTAAGTGTGAAAATGTTAACAAAATTGCAAATGGTGGTTGAGTACAACAGTGTCTTGCAGTGCACATCCGCAATAAGAACCGGAAGTCCACAGCTAGAACCACTGCCAAACATCTACGCTGGGAACCAATTCGAGAGTAATTTCCCTTTATTAACATTAGTACGAAGAAGAAGAACTAGAATAACGAAATAGATAATAAATATCTTGCCTCTGTCTCTTCAAGTAAAGTAAAATAACAATATTTCTTTGTGCACGGAGTCCTGTAATATAAAGTGATTTTTCTTCTTTTATTTTCTTCTCACGGCAAAAGCAAAGGCATATGAAAATCTCTCTCTCTCTCTCTCTCTCTCTCTCTCTCTCTCTCTCTCTCTCTCTCTCTCTCTCTCTCTCAGATACGCACGCGATAGCAATTAAATAAGGGCACGAGTAACCGCACCTTATGGAGCGTATTATGCCTACACAAAACTGAAGTGAAATTAAGGGCAATTATGGAATCTCTATTAATATAAATAAACTCTTACAACGAACAAACAACTCCTAGTACAATGGACTTCATTATATTTCGTATTGTAGGCTTCCTTGTACCATCCTCACCTCAAACTAACGCAAATAGTTTCAGAATTTTAAAAATATCGACAAGTCTCGCATACAGATCTCAGAAGAAATATCAAAATATCTGATCCCTGTAGCCCTATACAAATTAACGACTTTTCTTCTTCTTCTTCTTCTTCTTCTTCTTCTTCTTCTTCTTCTTAGTAGTAGTAGTAGTAGTAGTAGTAGTAGTAGTAGTAGTAGTAGTAGTAGTAGTATTCTGTGTACATAGTATGTGGAATACGAGCATTTATAACATTCTCACCAGGAAGCAAAACAATTAAAGGCATTTTCTAGTAATATTCACCATTTTTTTAAAAAAAAAATTAAGTGTCCATAATCAATCTAGGAACTTCACGAAGCGCTTATACTTTGTCATGTGGCGCATACTAAAACGGGATATGTAATACCGCTCGAATTATTGCATCCGTACTGTAAACCAGTCCCTAGATTCGTATTTCTCTACAACACAATAATAAATATAGTCTAGTCTGCAAATGTACAGAAATCAAATAATATCATGGATTTATATTGTTCCTTGTTCCTTAGAAGATGTTATTTTTTTAAACAATTATTTAATGAATCAACCATTATGCGCATTATAACAGTTGAGGAACAGTTGGCTTCCCCATAATAGAAGCTAGAATATAAAGTCTCGATTTTTTCATGAATTCAACCGTATAAAATATTGTTAGTTTGTAGAGGGTGGGGGGAATGGATACAAAAATTGACTTCATTTTATTAGGGAGGTCACTGAAAGTTTGACAGTTCTTGACAAGGGGGTGGGGTGGGGTAAAAAAGATGCCTAAAAATTGTTGACATTATATATGGACGTCCATTATTTCTCTTTGTAAAGGCCTGAGTCAAATATATTTCGTTTCTTACACACATGTACACGTCACATGAATATCATTTCGCATTTCTTCGTCTTTAGATATTTCATTTTTGCAGCTATATTCTTAAATCATTGCTTACATGACAAATTTCTTATCCACGGTACCTTTACTCGTTTCTTTCAAGCGATGCATCTGCGCTCAGAACCATGGCTTTCTTACCACTTTCTATCACAGTACAAGTTGATGCGAAAATAAAAATCAGTATTACTATTTCGTACAATAACCATCTGATACTAACAACCAGTAAATTAATGGACTATTTCTTTTTCTTCTTTTTAAAAACCGTATCACTGGGATATATATCAATCGACCAAAGTCTGTTCATAACTAAAAGTTCCTTATAAAATCCGTGACTAGAACCAAGATTCCCTGGTAAACGAAACTTACAAAAAAGTTCCGATATTCACATATCTTTCATAACAAAAGAAAAACTGTATAAGATATTTAGTACCGCATATAACTTCACGTCCTTAACCCAAAAACGTGCCGATAGCATGTAGAATACGGACAATTACTTTATGATAACATCCCCGCTTGGAACAAAACCAACTTCAAACATAACATACCATGCTCTAAGTAACATCTTTAATACCATAGCTGAAATTTTGTGTGCTGCATAAATCGCCATATTTCATACCGTTCCTGATTCTCATGTTATTTCACTTCCATCAAAGATTCATCCACCTCAGCAATTCCGTACTGTATCAATTTTTGCAACCGTATTCAGAACCAATTTATATATATATATATATATATATATATATATATATATATATATATATATATATATATATATATATATATATATATATATATATATATATATATATATATATATATATTGTTACGGCTATTGGATTTAATTAATTTATTTTTTATTCTTAAATCCAAATTTGTCATTTGGGGTTTGATATTCCTTAGTTGGGTTTTTTTTTGGTGGAAAATTCAGGCTGACCTGGGTTCTAATTATAAACAAGTTTTGACCTTGGCTTGTTGATCTAATTCCTGACCTTGCTTTGGACATTGTCTACAAGCTTCTAAAACTATTGGTTAATTTCAAGGACAACTTTTTATTTTTAGTAATTCATGGCTTATTTTCTTCTGGATCATTTTATTATTACGTGACTAGGTGAAGGTAGACTCTTCCTCTGACTTTCTATCAATTTCTAGAAAATCAGGTGATCACTTGTTTACTTCAGAAAAACAGTTATATATAGCTGTGTTTTGGAAGCTAACATTAGTAGAATCTCTGGGCTTTAAGATATTAGTTGTGTATATTTATTTGAGTTATAATTATTATGGACTTTGTGTCGATTCATTGAAGAAAGAGGACTCATTATCTATTTGGAGGAGAAAACATGTGCTCATAATTCATGTGGATGATAAATTAAACAAGAACTGCATCACGTGACATTGTCAGCCATTTTGGATTACATCTTCAAGATTCGAACCTGAAACTATTAGAACATTTATTTATCAGGACTCTCGCAATTCCATTAGTGGATTATTTTTTTGTGAATTCTATATTGGATTAATGTTGGATTTGATTCTCTAAAACTGTAAGTTTATTTATTTTTATGAAAATAATTGTACTTAATAAAATTCATTGTTCAATTTACACAAGCTTGTTAGTTTTCACTCTTTCTGTGTTGCTGCTTATTCGAGCCTAAGCACGTAACATAGAAATTGGGATCTCGTCTTGGGATTGAAATAAATTTGAATTTAAATTTTAATTTCCCCTAGTTTTGGAAAATTTTGAATCTTTAGTGAGACTGACACGCTTGTATTAAAATGACATCTAAGGTAGAAATATTTCTTTCTAATCCTACCCAGGAGCAATTAGATCTTTTCAAAAAAGATGAGTTGGTTCAACTTGCCAAAAAATACCATCTTTTCGAAGTGAAGGCTTCTTTAACGAAACAAGATATCTAAAAGATTTTGGTCCAGTATTTGGTAGAACAGGATCTTTTGGAACAAACTGCTTTGATTCCAGTCAGTAAGTCTGCATCAGACTCTGACATTAAACTAAAGGAATTAGAATTAAAATTCCAGATGGAATTAGAGTTAAGGAAGCTGGAGTTTCAGGAAAGGGAGAAAGAGAAACAAATTGAATTACAAAAAGAGCAAATGCGGATTGATAAAGAGAGAGAGGAGAAAGAAAGACAATTACAATCTGAAAAAGAGGAGAGAGAGACAAGAAAGGGAGAAAGAAAGACAATTACAATATGAAAAAGAGGAGAGAGAGAGAGAATTAGAGTTGAAGAAGCTTGAATTTCAGGAAAGGGAGAAAGAAAAACAATCACAATATGAAATTAGACTGAAAGAAATGGAGCTGGCAAGTTAGAATCACCATCATACTTCAAATCAAAATTTTGATTTAGCAAGGAATATTAGATTAGTGCCTCCTTTCAAAGAAAAAGAAGTAGATAAATATTTCATTTTTTTTGAAAAGTTGCAGAAAATTTAAAGTGGCCAAGAGAGAATTGGACTCAGTTACTACAATGTGTAATTACTGGTATGGCTAGTGAGATTTACACTTCACTGTCTGTTCAGCAAAGCAGTGATTATGACGTAGTTAAAGAATGCATTTTAAGAGGTTATGAGTGAGTTCCTGAAGCTTATCGACAAAAATTCAGAAATTACAGAAAAGAAGCTGGACAAACTCATGTCGAATTTGCTAGACAAAAAGAGCAGTTGTTTGATAGATGGTGTTTAGCCAAGAAAGTCGAGCAAGATTATCAAAATCTCAAGCAAATTATATTAATTGAAGAGTTCAAAAACTGTGTTCATAGTGATGTTAAAACTTATCTTGAGGAGCATCAGATTGAAACCTTGGAAAATGCTGCTCGAGCTGCTGACGAATATTCTTTGACACATAAAGTTCCTTTTGTTAACAAGACTTCTACTCAACAATTTAATGGCAGAAAAGTATTTCCACCTAATTCAAGCCCTTCTAAAACTCAAACTAACACAACTTTCAAAAATCAGACTTCAGAGAAGTTTGATTCTGGATCCTCGTCTCTTCCGACGTGTAACTTTTGCAAGAAAAAAGGACACGTTATTTCTGATTGATACAAATTAAAAAATAGGCATCAGAATCAAGATAGACCTGTTCCAAATGAAAGCAATACAATTGTTGGGTCTAATAAATCCCAGTCTGATTTTGATATGGAGAATTATGAACCATTCATATCGAAGGGTTCTATATCACTCTTGGGTGATTCAGCCAATCCCACCCCTATTAAAATTTTAAGGGACACATGAGCTTCTCAGAGTCTTTTATTATCAGGTACTTTGCCTTTTTCTGAGAAGTCTTCTTCTAATGAAAGTGTTATTATTCAGGGAGTAGAGTGCGGCGTTGTTAATGTTCCTCTCCATTGTGTAAATTTGTCATCAGACTTAGTATCAGGACCTGTGACAATCGGAACGGTCTCGGTTTTACCTGTTGAGGGAATAGATTTATTGCTAGGCAACGACTTAGCTGGGGCCAAGGTTGTGGTTAATCCACTTGTAACTGACAAGCCTAATTTGGATCAGAAAGTTGATCCAATTGCAAAAGAAATCCCTGATATATGTCAAGCTTGTACAGTTACCAGAGCTATGGCAAAGAAAGCTCTTGAGAATGAAATTGAAATGGGCAGTATTCCCTTGGCTGACATATGTATAGGTCAGGCTTTTTATGAGGTCACATTTACTTCTTGTTTAGATCAATCAGAAAGTATTGATCATAGTGATCCTCTTTTAACAACTCATTCTCTTTATTCTAATCAGGGTAATGATTTTGAGAATGATGTTACAGAAGACAGCATTCCTTCAACTGACCCTTGGATAGGTCAGGTTTTTGATGAGGTCACTTTTATTTTTGGTTTAGATCAATCAGAAGGTATTGATCATAGTGATTCTCTTTTAATAACTCATTCTCTTAATCAGGGTGATAAACGACAGTCACTTGTCGTCGAACAGGAAAAAGATCCTGAGATCTCCTGTTTGTTTCAATGGGTCATAAATGAGAATGAAGTCACTGAAGTTCCTGTCTGTTATGTCATTAAAAATGGAATTCTTATGAGAAAATGGAGACCTCCCGAGGTACCTGTTGGTGATGAGTGGTCAGTGAACTATCAGATAGTAGTTCCAGAACCTTACAGACAGGAAATACTTAATCTGTCCCATGAAACTCCTTTGGCTGGTCATTTAGGGATTAATAAAATGTATCACAAGATCTTGACTCATTTCTATTGGCCAAAAATCAAAAGTGATGTTGCCAAATACTGTAGATCTTATCATACTTGTCAAATAGTAGGAAAAACCAATCAGAAGATACCTAAGGCTCATCTGCAACCTATTCCTGCCTTTGACGAATCATTTGGTAGAATTATGGCAGATTGTGTAGATCCCTTACCTAAGACCAAGTCAGGTAACCAATACCTGTTGACCAGTATGTGTGCGTCAACAAGGTTTTCAGAGGCTATTCCGTTGAGGAATATAAAATTTAAAACTACAGTAAAAGCTTTGATAAAGTTTTTAACTCAGTATGGTCTTCCCAAATCTATTCAGTTTGATCAAGGTTCAAACTTTATGTCTGGAATTTGCCAGCAAGGTATGAATGAATGCCAAATTCGGCAATTCAAGTTAAAAGTGAAACTATGGTTTGAAAGAACTACAAGGGAGAGAACTTTTGAGTCTGATATTGGAGTTGTGTTACTCTTGTTCATTCTTCTTACTTTTCTTCAGATTAGATATTACGGCCCTTACAAAGTTAAGAAGAAAACAAATTAGTTAAATTATAGTATTAGTGCTCCTGGGATCTAAATTAATTTTAGGAGTACCAGTATATTGAAAGAGATAGCCATGTTAAATATGTAATTAATTTAGTGGTACCTGTCCCACATAGTGAAGGGATATCATCAGGATTCAACTGATATTGGAGCGACGAATTGTTGGAATTCAAAAATTATGAAAAATCTAGACCAGAAACTTTCACATTTGCAAGTGCAAGAAAGAAATGAACTGAAAGTTATTATTATTATATGAGCACTTATGTACAGATATTCTTACAAGGACAAACAAAATTTTCATGACGTTGAAATCCAAACAGCATCCAAGCTGGACGAGTCCATTCAAACAGGAATACTTGAAAAAGGAAATTCAATATTTGCTGGAGAATGATTTTATCAAGCCCAGTAAAAGTGATTGGAGTTCACCATGCATACTTGTTTCAAAACCAGATGAAACTTTCCGTATGTGCACTGATTAAAGGAAGGTGAACAGAGTGATCAAAACAGATTCATTCCCATTACCAAGAATTGACTATTCTATTGATAAATTGGAAATGCCAAGTATGTCACCAAATTTTGACCTTCTGAAAGGATTTTGGTAGATTCCACTACGGAAAGAGCAAAGGGAAACTCAACATTGTGACTCCAGAAGGACTCTACCAATATAAAGAAAGTCCATTTTAACGTCTCATAAAAATGATCATCACTGGTCTAGAAAATTGTGACGACATCATCTACAACGACACCTGGAGAGAACATCTAGCAACAGTTAGAAAATTCTTTGACAGACTCACTAATGCATGTCTGACTGTTAATTTATTTAAAAGTGAGTTCTGCCCTGCTAGAGTGGCTTTCTTAGGATATTTAGTGGGACATGGACAAGTTAAAAGGTTGAGGCTATTTCTTGATAATATAATTGCAGACGTTTTTCCTGTGTATAACAATTTATTATATTGTGTAATTAATACTAGTTCTTTTAACCTCAGATGTAAATTGGTTTGTGATAAAAAGGTTTTATCATATAAACCTTTCTTTTTATTTTATGGGGAAGGTGTTACGGCTATTGGATTTAATTAATTTATTTTTATTGTTAAATCCAAATTTGTCATTTGGGGTTTGATATTCCTTAGTTGGGGTTTTATGTGTGGAAAATTCAGGCTGACCTGGGTTCTAATTGTAAACAAGTTTAGACCTTGGCTTGTTGATCTAATTCCTGACCTTGCTTTGGACATTGTCTACAAGCTTCTAAAACTATTGGTTAATTTCAAGGACAACTTTTTATTTTTAGTAATTCGTGGCTTATTTTCTTCTGGATCATTTTATTATTACGTGACTAGGTGAAGGTAGACTCTTCCTCTGACTTTCTATCAATTTCTAGAAAATCAGGTGATCACTTGTTTACTTCAGAAAAACAGTTATATATAGCTGTGTTTTGGAAGCTAACATTAGTAGAATCTCTGGGCTTTAAGATATTAGTTGTGTATATTTATTTGAGTTATAATTATTATGGACTTTGTGTCAATTCATTGAAGAAAGAGGATTTATTATCTATTTGGAGGAGAAAACATGTGCTCATAATTCATGTGGATGATAAATTAAACAAGAACTGCATCACGTGACATTGTCAGCCATTTTGGATTACATCGTCAAGATATCGAACCTGGAACTATTAGAACATTTATTTATCAGGACTCTCGCAATTTCATTAGTGGATTATTTTTTGTGAATGCTATATTGGATTAATGTTGGATTTGATTCTCTAAAACTGTAAGCTTATTTATTTTTATGAAAATAATTGTACTTAATAAAATTCAAATTTATTCTTATTCTTGCTCACAAGACATGTTTCCTATTTAAGGTAGATAAACTCAGTATAACTATTGTTTACAATAACCATCTGATACTAACCAACAGTAAACGAATGAATTATTCCTTTTCTTATAGACACAAATCATATCATGAGGATGCATAGCCAACAATCGAACAAAGTCTGTTCATTACTGTATGCTGACTTATAACATCCGTGCCTAGAATCAACTATTCCTGGTGAAAGAAAGTTATAAAAAGTAGAGTTCCAGTAAAAATGACAATAATAATAAAATCTTGATTACCGCATATCAATTCACGTTCTCATCACAATCATTATCCGATACCATGTAGAATACGGACATTTACTTCCTGTTTGGATTAGATACAGTGTGAGATCTGTTTGACAGGGATTGTATAACAGAGCCTGAATTACAATGTTCTTACATTTGACCCCTATCATCTTGTTGACCCATGGGATTTGGGTCTGTGATCTGTCAATATCGTAAGGGCATAGTGTTTATATTATTAATGATCCCTGACTTTCTTCCTTTTCTGTAGTTATAAGAACTTATCATCTCTGCAGTAAAACAAAAATTTAATCTGTTATGTTCAATTTGCAATCGTCATGACCCATTGCTTGAGTCAACATTAAATTGAGTTAAGAGGCTACATTTGTGTTGGATGTTAACATTTGTAACTTCGTAACATCATGGGTGCATTGACTTTACGCCTATCGAAATTTAGCTGTGTCTCAAACTGCAATCACACGTGGCCTTGACTGATGAATTAACAGCAATCATCTCATTATCTGAGTTCAGTTCTACTATGTTGCTTCCTTTAAATTTTTTTACTTTATTTCCAACGTTTATTATTCCAAGTTTCTACTTGTCAAACGTTCATTGTGAAACTAATCAAAATGGAATCAAATGAGACTTATTGCTTTTCGTCAATTAATCATTTGAAACATTTACTAAGAAGGTGTAACGAATGTTGCAAATCTTACCATTGTCTACTGTGCCCTCCTACAAGTTCAAGCCGGCCAAATTAAAGTTAGAAGCCATCTTAACGTTTATTGGAAGACAATAGTAGCTGCACCAAATGCTAAGTTTTACATTTTTCTGTTCTCCTGAATATATGTCAGTCTGTGAGGATAAAACGAAAATAATTTTAAAATAAAACACAAGAATGTTGGGATTTATAATGAGAAATATTGGTTACTTAATCCCTTACATTTAATTTAAAGAAGAAAACAAAACTATAAAAATATGCTTCCTTCTGCTTGTATACATATGAATTATGCTTATATAATCAGCAGATAAAGATATTCTTTCTCAAAGTTCTTACCCTGCCCATTTTTTCCAGATTAGACTATTAAAGTTCGTACGAAATATAATTAATCGGTTTCAGCGTGTATCAATAATTAAATATACTTATTTTTGGTATGGGTATTTTTAAACATAAAATTGCAATTTGGTATCAAACTTTGTTTTCTTATTCAGATTTGAGGGGACTTGCATTTGCTAAGGAAAAATGATAATATTACAGAAGTGAAATGTCGGGACTAGAACATTATTTGGTCTCGAGGACATTCCAGTGTACCAAGGTTTCTGTTTTTAGACGTTCAACTATATTATATATGATCTCATATGAAATTGACTTGGTATCTATGTTGAATTTTCTTTTAAGGTAAATTTGCACTGCTTTGTCACATTCCATACGAAGATACAAAGCCAGGGCACTTTCATGATCCATTATGCAGAAAAGTAATTGTGCGGAAGAAAAATATTCATGATCATGTGCTTAAGCATGGATTAAACTCAACCCAAAGACATGGTCTCGAAGAATCCTTATCCATATAACAAGTTTCAAATGATAGTGGAACTAATGGGTAGGTGTGCAATATGCAAAAGTCGGAAAACTAATTACCTCCTATATAAGTTAGATTTGATTCTATTTAAATTTAATTCACAGTTATTCTTCAGCTCGAATTTCTTATAACGTATTATGTGAATGTATTGCTGTAAATTTTAATTCCTTAATTAATTTTAAATGTTTTGAGTCCCTGTTAATGTAACTTTCTGATCGCATTTTTCCAAAAACGTAATTTATAAAATCTTACTAGTAATATTAATATAAAAAGACCAGAAGAGCTTATGGGCGAGACTTTTGTACGTAATTGAAAATCGACCCATCCACCCATAACAACGACTATCGTAAAGATCTTTGTGTCGATCTATTTGATCTGGCATCAATTGCAGATGTTTAGAATGCTGATTTAATAATGTCAAAATTGCTTGACAGAATTGTTTATATTAACAAAATCAACTTTTCAAATATTATTTGCAGAACCACGTAGTTATTGGACGTTCAGTAGCGATACTGGAAGATGCATTGAACGATGATCTTAATTGTAATCAGACAGAACAAGCATATCTTCTGTTTGAATCATTGACTAATCACGACTACAACTTCAATCGCGTTTTATGTGGGTGGTATCCTATGACCCTGAATAGGGATGGTGTTCGAAAACCGTGCTTCAGATTTCCAGGCAAGTAACGTGAGCTTTTCAACAACTTGTAGCAGGTATTTGACAAGTCTACTAACAATACCTATCAGGATGTATCAGTCAAAGATTTATTACTGAAAAGGTTACTGAGCGAGTGGCAGACAGTATCATCAGACAGCAAGTTGACATCAATAAAATGCAATTTGGATTCATACCTGGAAGGGGCACAACTGATGCGATATTCATATTGCGTCAGATGCAGGAGAAGTTGGTGCAGACAGAAGACTCTACATGGCATTTATGGACTTGGAGAAAGCTTTCGACAGGGTTCCCAGGGATGTGCTATGGTGGGCAATGCGGAAACTTCGAGTAGAGGAATGGCTCATCCGACTGGTACAATGCATGTACACTAATGCCAGGAGCAGAGTACGGGTGAATGACACATACAGTGATGAATTCAGTGTAAAAGTCAGAGTCCATCAGGGATCGGTCCTCAGCCCCCTGCTATTCATCATTGTCCTTGAAGCCCTCTCCAGAGAGTTCCGGACAGGATGCCCATGGGAGTTATTGTATGCAGATGATCTGGTCATCATAGCAGAGACTATGGAACTATTACTGGAGAAGCTGAAAATGTGGAAAAGTGGTATGGAAGCCAAAGGATTGAGAGTGAATCTATCAAAGACAAAAGTGATGGTCAGTGGCTCAGAATTACAACCATTGAAAGATTCCAGTCAATACCCATGTGATGTGTGCAGTAATGGTGTCAGGTCCAATGCCTTACAATGCAGCCTATGTGCCCTATGGGTGCACAAAAAGTGTAGTGGCTTGTGTGGAAAACTGGTACCAGACCCCAACTGCAAGTGTAAGAGGTGTCTGGGGCAGGCACGCCCACTTAAGGGCCGACCTTACAATGAGGTGAAAGTGGATGATTACACTCTGGAGGTAGTAGACTCCTTCTGCTACCTGGGTGATATGTTGAGTGCTGGAGGTGGATGTGAACTCAGTTCAACCATAAGGGTAAAGTCAGCATGGGGTAAGTTTCGTGAACTATTACAAGTACTAACATCAAGAGTTGTCCCCCTCACCCCCCAGGGGAAAGGTGTATAGCAGCTGTGTTAGGAGCGTGATACTATATGGCAGTGAGTGTTGGGCACTCACCCAGTCCTCACTTGCCCGTCTACAACGCAATGACAGAGCCATGATCAGATGGATTTGTAATGTCAAGCCAGACCAGACCCAGCATATCAGGTCAGATACCCTGACATTAATGACAATAATCATATATCACTTTCAGGAGTACATATATTTGCAAACAGGTGTGATCTTTACTGTTTAATAAATTTAAAACAAAAGATGATCTTCACATTTTGATCATTTTTATCATGAAACAATGTGTGATTACGTCATTTTTTTAAAAAAATTTCGTCTGCTTTATCTGGACAATCGAGCTATTTAAATTTCTCAGGAATAACTTATAAATAGGCTCGCATGTCATTTTCGGTTGGCGATTGAGAGTGCAGTATTCCATGATGATAGCGCTGGGAATAATAGATATGTACTTCCAAGGGAGTATGGACTTATCAAACGAATTCAACACGCAGTAAATAATTCCCTTGCAGTCTGTAACGACATCAATAAGTTCGTCCCGTTATTCACTGCTGTAGAAAAGGTCAGAAGTGAATTGGAGAAACAATATGAAATCAAACGCACAATTAACTCGAAAATCAAAACTATAAAAGAGATTATCCGTCAAAATGAAAATTTCCCTTTGATTGCCTCAACATAGTAAATGAAATTCTCACCATGGATAATTGACACTCTAAACATAACCATACATGAGTGTATACAGGTACGGAACCGAAATTCTATAGACAGGTGTGCGCTTACTCACTTAGAACGAAATTCTATAGACAGGTGATTTAATCACTACGCGGAATTATGAACACAGTGTCGGGGGTGGGGGTGAGTTTTTCACTTACAATTTAAATTGTACATTAATTTATAATGGTAGGTGAAGCACTAATGACTAAATTAGCACGAGAACGATTATCTGCGATTAAGAAGTTTATTCCAGTTCGTGCTTCCGTTCGAAACAAACTAACAGCAAGACAACAATTTCAAACTGTTTTTGCAACAGACACTGAACACTTATTTAAACCTGTCAAATAAACTAATGAGAGAGTTATTCTTGGAGAGACTATTAACGAAGAAGATAGAAAAAAGGCTACTCTAAAATAAATAGCTGGAGATAAAGAAAGTGATGTTAGTAAAACAAAGAGTGTTTCTTTAGTTGATAAATTTAATGAAAGGGCTAAAACTATAATAAAACAATTTCAATTATTAAAACAAAAGGTTTATCAAGCTTTTGGTGATTTTGCTGTTAAAAGTTATTATTCAAGAAACGAGTTTTTAAAAGACGAGTATAAAGATAATATAATATCACGTGATGAATGGATTAATGGGTTGTATAAAATAAACAAGGGGATTGATCGTTTAAAAAAAAAGAGAGTTGGGGTATAAAGAATTTAAAAAGGGAGTTGATAACCATGATAAATAACAAATAGAAGAAAGACAAATAGAAATAGAAGAACGACAACAAGAAAGAAAACGTCCAACACCAACACGGAGACAAGCACGAAGACAAAAAAAAAAAAAGCAAGAAGAAATTCAATGGGATATACCACTTGAGGATGATTTAGATAGGAAACGTCAAACACCAACACCGAGACAAATAAAAAACAAGAAGAACCTCAATGGGATACATCACTTGAAGATGATGGTGATGAAAATTTTACATACTTACAAGATCAGGAAAAGGATACACAGGGTGAAACTAGTACAATTGAAAAAATTTGCAGGTGGATATCCAAGGGGGATTTCAGGTAGTGGTCTAGTTCATTGTCCTAGTAATATTCTCGTGGATATATCACGATTAGAAGTTCTCGTAGGAGGGAAACGAGCCAGAAATAACTCACCGGAAGTAATTAATGAGGCAGCTAATATCTGCAGACGAACTCAATTTGAGGATGGTATCATGGATGTTGGTATATATTGAGAGTTTATTGATGAGCTAGCAGATGGTTACCACAGTGATTATTTTGATGACTTCGTCATTCAATTAGATAAAGAGCATTTAAATAAGATGATCATACACTACAACCACAACAAACCAACCATGGTCTATGTAGTAAACTCACAATTGCCAGTTTATAGAGCATACTATGGAGATGGTCTCAGCAATACCATTGCAGGTTTTTTTTGCAAGTATGACTCCCAAAATAGCACCAATTGCAAAAAAATTATCAATGAAAGCTATTGATGTTATTCGTGATAATTGTATTAGCGCTGTTGGTGATATTGCCTGGAAAGCATTTTCCGCGGCTAAAGAAAAACTAGTAGCGTTAGTTCGGCGGCAAAAGAAAACACCAACGACTTCGTCATCAGTGATAAAGTCACTAGGACCACTACCATCTACGGAAATTATGCCTGCAATTATTAGCAAAATAATAAACAATGCGGTGGAGCAGAATATAGCATCACGGTATGACACTCAGGGCAATATTACTGCAAATATGATTGCGAGAAGTGGCTTGAAATCGCGAGGGAGATCATGATTTAGATCAAGATATATATAATAATGTGTTCAAATCGGCTCCTGACCCAGCGTTTGATATGGACTCCCCAGTACCCAAGAATGATTCTATACGCGATTATCAGTATTATTCCTATAATGAAGTACAACAGAATCTTCGATCAAGAATCGAACTTCAAGTCTTATTTTTGGTCCAATTTGGGCCGAATTGTCCATAAGACCTAGTGTGCATGTATTCTGGGTTATCTGATGAGAAAACACACTTGGAACTGCATTTGGCAGCAGTCGTTTAATGGTCTTAATCTCTCTTTCTCTCTCTCTCATGAAAAACAAAATAATTGCCTGAAAGGAATAAAGTGAAACAAAGCAAAATACATCAGCCCATATAAATAACACTCACCAGCTTGAATGCACATACATATCAACACACACGCACACACACACACACACCTACCTATATATATATATATATATATATATATATATATATATATATATATATATATATATATATATATATATATATATATATATATATATATATATATATATATATATATATTAGAATATGTTTCCCAAGTCTTGACAATCCTTTACTGAAGATGTCTACAGATTGGAGAAACACATTAAAGTTGAAGCTGCATCGATTAATTGCTTTTGACACCCGAATTCACTAATGAGGCAGAAATCAATGTCGCTGACACGTTATCACTTATCTTGCGTGTGCCCACAAAAATATAGGTATTCTGAAATTTAACGTTTTAAAATTGAGACGTAAGATTAAGATAGAAAAGATGAAATTTGAGCGACTAAGTAATATACTATGACTATTGCCAGAACATACGGAATTAAGTCCGAGTAAAAGAGCCGATGCAGAGGTGTACAAATTTATATCTGATCCCAAGAAGACGGAATCTTGTCAAACGTAAACTCCTTGTATGCAATGCAATTTTGTCTGACACAAAGGCGTTAATTAAGGCAGTCGCGTTCTATACAATGATGCTGTGTTCTATATCAGATTATTTATGGGTTGAATATTCAAAAATGTCTGATGTCGAAATGGAATTAAATAACAATGCATTTGCTTTACGTTAGTGAAATACACACATTACCTAAACAGTATACATGAGCGGACTCCACGCTTTCATCTGCTAAAAATATTGTTTTCTATATGCGAGACTGTATATAAGTTCAGGCCAATTTAATTGCACACAAAGGTGTACATTTAAGTTGTTTGAACTTTAAAGTATATCTGTGTTTTACACTACGACACATACGTTACCATTCTACGTTACAAAGCATTTTTGAAAATACATGGTTTTTTTTCTTTTTAAATTTGGTGAAACCACTTAAGTATAAAAATGTTATTCATTTCATCTTTTTATAAAATATAAAATAAGTCATAATGATTATATCAGAAATGATCATGTGAATAATGATGTTCAGCTTTCATATATAGGAAAAATGAAATAACTACAATGAAGAATGTACGTGTTTAATATGGTTAATCAAACATATTTGTAATAATTTCATGCCATGTTTTCATGATCAAAAGGGAACCAAGAAAACTGAGTGAAAACGATTACAGATTTAATTAACAGTCTCTTATCGTATATATCTGATACATACGTTATATGTTTGGAGTGACTAAAAAGGCATACACATTGCAAACTTTCGCGCTAATATTTTGAATTGGAAACTGTTATGATTAGAATGGTATTAATTTGATAAATTAAAATGTTTTTGGTGTTTTGAATATTCCTTATCCATTTAAATGTAATTTAAAATACAAGAAATTTTGGTAAAGATGCATCTTTCATTGTGCACATTTATTTGTCTTTTTCGTAAATTATAACAGCAAAACGCAATAATATTCTGAATTAAATTTATGTCAAATTATCACAAAATACCTAATTATGCAATTTTTAACCATTTTCCCTGTATATATTTTAGTTGTAACAAATACGTTCAAATACGAGAAGATCTCTTGTAACGTATGTATTTTGCTTGAGAATTAAGTTTCTGAGACCAAGTTGGCAAGCGCCTAACAAAATCGACCTTCTTCCACAGGAGATATGATACATCTCATTATTGTCTATGTAACTCCCAAAGCACCACGTCCATCACTGTTTTTGCTCGATAGTAATATTTGTCTTTGGAATGGTTTTTCCTAAAGATATCAGAAAACTTCTAACCATTATAACATTTATCTTGTTCACAAAAGGTTCCAAATTTTATTCTAAAACATATTATATAAGAATTGTCAAAATACATGTTAAAAATAAATACTTGTTAAAACTATTGTCAGTTGCATTTTGAAATTGGGCCGAATTGTCTTTAAAGTTTGGCAGAATTGTCTTATTTTCGTTACAAGTAGGGCCGAATTGTCCAATAGCCCTCATAGGTATTCAGAATGATGTTTCGTGTGCTTTTTAAAGAGCTCTTATGGCTAAACAATTCATCACAAACTTCACATCTGAATGGTTTTTGACCAGTGTGTATCCTAGGATGTTTTTTCAAATCATTTCTAAGATGGAACATTTTATCAAAAAACATGCATTTGAATGGTTTTTCTCCCGTATGACTGTATGTATCCTCATGTGGGTCTTCAACTTGCTATTCTGACTAAACATTTTTTCACAAACTTCACATCTGAATGGTTTTTCCCCCAGTATGTATGCTCATGTGCTTCCGCAGATCACCATTCTGACTAAACATTTTATCACAAACTTCGCATTTAAAAGGTTTTTCTCCAGTGTGCATCCTTGTATGTTTTTTTCAAACCACCACTATCATAGAACACTTGATCACAAACCGTGCATTTGAATGTTTTATCTGCAATATGTATGCTCATATAGCTCTTTAGTCCATTATTCTTACTAAACATTTTTCACAAACTTCACATCTGAATGGTTTTTCCCCAGTATGTATCCTCATGTGCTTCCGCAGATCACCATTCTGATTAAACATTTAATGACAAACTTCACATTTGAATGGTTTTCATCCTGTATGTATCCGCATGTGCTTCCGCAGATTACCATTCTGACTAAACATTTTATCACAAACTTTGCATTTAAAAGGTTTTTCTCCAGTGTGCATCCTCGTGTGGTTTTTCAAAGCACCACTATCATAGAACATTTTATCACAAACCATGCATTTGAATGGTTTTTCTCCTGTATGCTTTCTCATGTGGCTCCGTAGACCACGATTCTGACTAAACATTTTGTTACAAACTTCGAATTTGAATAGTACTTCTCCTGTGTGCACCCTCATGTGCATTTTCAAATATTCACGCTGACCGAACCTTTTATCACAAAAATCACATTTGAATGGTTGTTCTCCGGTGTGCATTCTCATGTGGTTATTTAAATCAGCATTCGAACTGAACATTTTATTGCAAGCTACACATTTTAATGGGTTTTCTCCGGTATGTATCCTCATGTGGAGCTGTAGCTGACCATTCTTACTAAACATTTTATCACAAACTTCACATTTGAATGGTTTCTCTCCAGTGTGTATTCTCATGTGGGACCTCAAGCTGCTATTCTGACTAAACATTTTATCGCAAACTTTACATCTGAATGGTTTTTCCCCAGTATGTATCCTCATGTGGCTCCGTAGAACATCATTCACACTGAACATTTTATTGCAAACTTCACATCTGAATGGTTTTTCCCCAGTATGTATCCTCGTGTACCTCTGCAAATCACAACCTTGATTGAACATTTTATCACAAAACGCGCATTTAAATGGTTTTTCTCCAGTATGTATCCTCATGTGGAGCTGTAGCTGATCATTGTTACTAAACATTTTATCACAAACTTCACATTTGAAAGGTTTCTCTCCAGTGTGTATTCTCATGTGGGACCTCAAGCTTCTATTCTGACTAAACATTTTATCACAAACTTCACATCTGAATGGTTTTTCTCCAGTATGTATCCTCATGTGGCTCCGTAGACGACAATTATGAGTAAACATTTTATCGCAAACTTCACATTTGAAAGGTTTTTCCTCAGTATGTATCCTCGTGTGCTTCCGTAAACCACCATTCTGACTAAACATTTTATCTGAAACTTCACATTTAAAAGGTTTTTCCCCAGTGTGTTTCCCTCGTGTTATTTTTTAAATCAGCCTCATGACTACACAATTTATCACAAAAGTCACAATTGAATACATTTTCTACGGTGGAAATCAAGTTGGTCGTAAAATTATCATCCTGGCTGAATATTTTATCACAAAGAAATCACTTGAATGGTTTTACTTTTGGATTGTATGATCAAGTTTGACTAGGCTTATTATTATTGTGAAACCAGCCCACCAGCAGATTTGAATGAAGTGATACTATTTGTAGCTACATCAAGTCTATTTATTGAACAAATTGTGTTATATATTTTGTCAAAATAGAAATGAGATGATTAAATACACGAGAAAAATAACAAATTATGTACGATTCCGTCTGGCCTAACGAATCTGTTGTCCGAAACGCTGTAAAACTGCCGTAAATTTTGTTATTATCGATACATATTAAAATGCGTTTTGTTTTTACGGTATGGTTACAAATTGTGATGTCCCAAAAAATGTAACTCTCTCTATTCTTATTTGTAAGAAAACCCTCGATTCTTTTACAATCTAAGTGTGAAAATGTTAACAAAATTGCAAATGGCGGTTTAGTACAACAGTGTCTTGCAGTGCACATCCTTAATAAGAACCGAAGTCCGCAGCTAGAACCACTGCCAAACATCCACGTTGGGAACCAATTCAAGAGTAATTTCCCTTTATTAACATTATTAAAAAGAACTTGAACAACTAAATAGATAATAAATATCTTGAATTTGTCTCTTCAAGTAAAGTAAAATAACAATATTTCTTTGTGCACGGAGTCCTGTAATATAAAGTGATTTTTCTTCTTTTTTTTTTCTTCTCGCGGCAAAAGCAAAGGCATATGAAAATCTCTCTCTCTCTCTCTCTCTCTCTCTCTCTCTCTCTCTCTCTCTCTCTCTCTCTCTCTCTCTCTCTCTCACGCGATAGCAATTAAATAAGGGCACGAGTAACCGCACCTTATGAAATTAAGGGAAATTATGGTATCTCTATTAATATAGATAAACTCTTACAACGAACAAACAACTCCTAGTTCAATGGACTTCATTATATTTCGTATTGCAGGTTTCTTGCACCATCCTCACCTCAAACTAACGCAAATAGTTTCAGAATGTTTAAAAATATTGACAAGTCTCGCATACAGATCTCAGAAGAAATATCAAAATATCTGATCCCTGTAGCCCTATACAAATTAACGACTTTTCTTCTTCTTCTTCTTCTTCGTAGTAGTAGTAGTAGTAGTAGTAGTAGTAGTAGTAGTAGTAGTAGTAGTAGTAGTAGTAGTAGTAGTAGTAGTAGTAGTAGTAGTAGTAGTAGTAGTAGTAGTAGTAGTAGTAGTCTGTGTACATAATATGTGGAATACGAGCATATAACATTCGCACCAGGAAGCAAAACAATTAAAGGCATTTTCTAGAAATAGTCACAATATTTTTTTTTAAATTAAGTGTCCATGATTAATCTAGGAACTTCACGAAGCGCGTATACTTTGTCATGTGGCGCATACTAAAATGGGATATGTAATACCACTCGAATTATTGCATTCGTACTGTAAGCCAGCCCCTAGATTCGTGTTTATCTACAACACAATAATAAATATAGTCTAGTCTACAAATGTACAGAAATCAAATAATATCATGGATTTATATTGTTCCTTGCTCCTTAGAAGATGAATGGACATGTGTTATGATGCTCCGTATGAATTCTAGCACCGTATCAACAACTATTTAAACTTACACATATCCTTTTTGTATGTGTCTAAGTAAAATGTGTTGACTTCCTTCACATCAACCTACGATTCCATTTTTTTGCATACTTGCTCAGAACCAACTGGCGCATTTCTCTTTGAAAATGACTAATATATATTTGGGATACTTGATCCTTTGCAGACGTCAATTTATCTCCCTGTAGAATAAGAACATTCAAATCATGAATGATAAAATCCCCACTGGGAACCAAAACAGCTTCAAATATGTTTTATCATACAATAGTTAAGATATCTGAAATTCTGTGTGCTGTATATATCAACAAATTTCATAATGTTCGTGCTTTTCGTGTTGTTTCACTTTACATACAAGATTCGTGCACCTGATCTATGACGTGACGTATCAATTTTTGCATCCGTGCTCCAAATCCAAATCCAAATTTATTAAGCTACGCGAAATGTGGCTTGAAATAACATCGTTTATTCTTAAATGGGTCGAGCGAGAAAGGAGAGAAGTGTCCTCCCTTGTAATTATTATATAGTACTATGAAATAGCTTTTTGGGGAAGATCGTGAAGTTACGGGAATAGCGACGTTCTATATAGTATTATATAGTCGATTGTAAGCAACGATGCGAGCCCCTGAGATACAGGTCTGGATAGGTTCATGCCTTTGATAGATTTAGGTAGAATTTATTTATACCGTCTATTTTGCTAAATACTAATAGTACATTATAAAACTTATATGTTAAAGAAGAAAATGAGGTGCTGTACAATTTTATTTATTTAGTTCTAAAAAATATAACACGTCAGTATCATACGTTTATATTCTACTAATTTTGTGGACTCGTAAGACGAATTATATTTTAATAATATTTGTTTAAAGCAACGTCTGTTAATATTTTTCTGAATTCATAATCTATCTGTAAAGTGTCGAATTTTGAATAAATATTGAACCTTAAAGTTGAATGCATCGAGCATTAAAGATTTATCACATTTAAGCTAGAAAAGTCTTTATGAAGGGTTACTTCGACCTGTCCTCATATATATGTGTGAAGTGCATAATTCCAGTCGATCTTTTAATAAACCATTAGTTGTAGCCAGCTAGCCATTAGTTAGATTTATGATGACACGTCGTGCAAAAGAGGGATCTGTATTGTAGGATGTGACCGTTTTTCTAAGTAAACGTTGTTTATTCAGTAGCTGGGCTGACTGCTGGCGAAAATTTAAAGTTTCATTTCACACGAAAAGTGTCAGAATTGTGAAAATGCAGATATTTTGTTACTTAAAACCAAGCATGTCATATTGACCATGACTTTTAGAGGAAAACGGGAGAAAATATATTTGATTCTGATTAATCACGGTTAAAAAAGGGGTGTGTTTTCACACGAACATCTTTAGAATATAATATCGCACTAGCTAAATTAGAAGCCAGTCTTGACATTGCTCTGTAAGAGAGCCAGTGGTTTAATAATTTAGTAGGGACTCCGGATGCTATTTGAGAGAGTTACATTCGTAAGGAAGCGTGGTCGAAAACCGCCAAACCAACGGTTGAGTGACACACCAAAAACACAAAGGAAGAAAATAGCTTTTCTGGGAAGATCGTGAAGTTACGTGAATAGCGACATAAACTTTGGGAAAAGAAATTGGGAGAGACGGAAATTGCAGTGTACGCATGAGACAGTTGACAAGTCCGGAATCAAGGGGAAACATCCACGAGTGCAGAGTATCTAGAGATTGGACGAGAAAGGGACTTCTAGAACAACATTGAATTGAACAGTGAACGAGGACCGAGAATAATAGGTTATGAAAATCGAGCAAGTAATTGACTTTGATTGCACCACTCGATCCTATGATGATTTAAAACTTTCAGTAATAGAAAGGCTAATTTGTTTAAATCTATTTCAAATCTTATTGTAATTCGGTGAAAGTTGTATTTCGAAACCGCGTGTATTCCTAATGAAAGGAAGTTTCATAATTTTGTATGCATTTGATTAAATTGTTTATATATCATTTATTTTTACGGGGGCTCGGAGTTGTTTGTTCAATATACGGTACCTGCTCAGTTTACCATATCTATTCTCATACTCGAACCGGGCAATTATATCGAGAGTGGTCATCTCTTAGATAACGAATATCAAATGGAGTGGGTTGTAGTTATTATTATTATTATTATATATTGTACAACACACCTTGACAAGTGGGACTTAACACTTACCCTTTGACAGGTGGGGCTCGACAGTACTTTACGAATAACGCTCACAATCCGCGAGTAAACTGAATATATATATATATATATATATATATATATATATATATATATATATATATATATATATATATATATATATATATATATATATATATATATATATATATATATATATATATATATATATATAAGAACTGAAGTTTCTTAAGCCTCTATTACACGTTAAAGAACAGAAAGCGAAGTAATGTTTGGTTCATTTCCTAAATGTAACTGCCCAATCATACACTAAATGCTGCGACAATTGGTTAATTAAACTTCTGTGAACCAGTCAAGATAAAAAAACGTGTAAAAAAAACCAGCAACAACAACACAATGAACAGAAAAAAGTAATGTACTGATATCGCGTCTAAAAGTTCCATCAAGAAGGTCTCGCTGGATAGTTTCACATTTTGACACCTCCCTAATATTTCAGGTACAAGGCATGGGCTTAATTATCACCATCCTAGCATTTTGCAGTTCACACACAAGCTAAATTTGTAATGTGGTTTAAATTTACTTTGAGTTTAGCTTGGAAACTGGTTGACTTGTTGGTGACTGCCTGTCACAGTTAGACTTGAACAGGAGATGAAATGCGTAACTTGGGCTTCATATGAGCCGCGCACTTGGCTTGCGTATTTACAATGTGTTGTTACAGAAGTAAATATCTAAAAATCTAGATAGTTGAGGGGTGGTTAAAAGTATGTTAATTTGTTACAGTACTAGTGAACTTTATTGATGTATAAGGCACATACTGATTCTTTTAGCTCCCTTGTCACAGGAAAATATTCAAAATACCCCTTTTCTTTAAAAAAAAAATATAGATGTAAAAAAGGGGGTTGGGGGCAGTGTTGATTCAGTATAAAAGCTACTTTTTGCTTGAGGAATTAACTTAATTCCTCAGTCATAATCTTACAAGCATAATTTCAACAAAAATCCTTAGTTCATTTTTATTCGTGTCGTTAATGTAATATTATTCTAATTGTTCTGCTATAGGTCATTGTCAGACAAAAATTTGACAAAACAACTATCCAGTGAGACCTAACAGCCGAAGCGGAATACCGAATGCAGAATGAAGTTGAGGTTGTAACCATTGGAAAATAATACTCTAGTGTACCAGTCAAGATCGCCCAATCCAAAATCATGAATATTCATACCCACTCCAGCGCCGTTGTCTGTTGACTTCAGCAATACGATACAGGGCTGAAAAAAACCCAAAAAACATTCAAGTTATTTCTTTGTGATAAAGTTTAATTTTAAGAACCAACATGATGCATTCCGGCAAAAAAAGGTTAAAATGTGATTTTTGTAATAAAATCTTTGGGAAGAATAGTAAGTTGAAGATCCATGTGAGACTACATACAGGAGATAAACCATTCAAATGTGAAGTGTGCGATAAAATGTTTAATGAGAGTGGTGCTCTACGAAATCATATAACGTTACATACTGGAGAAAAAACATTCAAATGTGCAGTTTGTGACAAAATGTTCAGTCAAAAAGGTACATTGAGAAAGCATATGTTCGTGCACACTGGAGAAAAATCATTCAATTGTAATATTTGTAATAAACTGTTTACTCATAGTAGTAATTTTAAGACTCATTTGAGAATGCATACTGGAGAAAAACCATTCAAATGTGAAATTTGTGATAAAATGTTCACTCAGAGCAGTGTTTTGAAAACCCACATGACAATACATACTGGAGAAAAATCATTCAAATGTGAAGTCTGCAGTAAATTGTTTCGTCGGAGTGCTCATTTAAATAACCATATGACAATACATACTGGAGAAAAACCATTCAAATGTGTAGTTTGTGGTAAAATCTACAGACAAAGTAGTGATTTAAAGTTCCACATGAGAAAACATAATGGAGAAAAACCATTCAAATGTGGAGAATGTGATAAATTTTTTAGTTGGAGTACCTCCTTTAAGAGACACATGAAACATCATGTGGGACAAAAGCCATTCTTATGTGCTGCTTGTGGTAAAATGTTTCATAGGAATGCTGATCTTATCACCCATATGAGGACACATACTGGAGAAAAGCCATTCAAATGTGAACTTTGTGACAAAATGTTCAGCACTTGTAGTAATTTGAAGACCCACATTAGGAGACATACTGGAAAAAGCGTAAATTCAAAATGAAAAGTCTTTGATAAAATGTTCAATTCAAGTGGTGCCTTGAATGGCTTATTGTTTCTCCATACCTGTGTTATTTTGTTCGCAGTAGAGAATGGGTGTTTTCGTATTAAATTTGATGGTCATTTCATACCTGACGTGATGGTCATTTTGTACCTGGCATGGGGCCAATTATAATTGCAATCGATTAAAACATGGTATGCAATTGTAGATATAATTGTAATCATTGGTTTTATAATCATTATCATTGTTCATAGGCAGTGCAATTGCATAGTGTAATCATAATTATAAATGTTACCACAAAAAAATCACTAATTATATTCCTGATAATTGTAAGAATAATAAAAAAATTTCATATACATTAGACCATTGACTCTGACTATTACAGTATTAATTTGTATGTCAATAAACATTTACACAAAGTTGTTTGTTTTTCATGTTTTTTGTATATCTACCCAGTAAAAAACACAATAAAGACAACAAAGCAGTTGTAATTGTGATCAGCCTGTAATCATAATCAAGCACAATAGCACATTGATTATCATGCCTGTTTTGTACCCAAGGTGATGATCAATTCATACTCAAGGGGATGCACATACCCATTGCTGTACATTAAAATTTACTACTCCTCTAATTACTACCATCCCTTCTTATTCTGATAAACCGTTCATATCTTAAAGATCTCTTTATGTCAGGTACAGATTATATATCATAATGCTTCTTTTTCACTGAATAACTCAGAAATGTACAATTTTGATGTACGGTTTAACTCACAGAGGAGAAAATTAAGTTTTCTTGAGCATATATCAATGTTTTACAAAAAACACTCTGGAAATATGTGTACACTCTGGTGAAAAATTCGATTTTCAGAAGTGACGCAGTCAGAAAGTCCCTCAAGTGGCTGATAGTGTCAACACTAGCGAATTTATGGCAAATTTGTCATGCTCATCTTTGTTGTTTGAGGAAGGTCAACCCCTTCAATATGACCAACTTCATGAATCTGAAGAAGATTCTGCTTGCTATGAAGTTAGGTCTTATCAATCTCAGCCCGAACAATATGAGGATCAAGATCCTTTAGAGAACACAGTTCATGATCAAGCTTAGCAGCGCTTGGGCTCTACATTCTGGTAATTATTATTATCATTATTACAATTTTTACTAATTATTACTAATATATTATTATTCTTTCTTTAATGTTATTTTAATTTCATAATTACAAGAGAAGTAAACGAATATGAGCAAAATTGGTTGGATGTCTTCAAAGAAGATCTTCATTTAGCATGGTTCATCAGTAACTATTGGTGCTACATTTTAACACTTAAGACTCAGACTATGAGAGGTGTGGAAATAAATGCTTTATTAATTTTTTGACTAAAGTTTGCTCATTTAAACCATGCAGACCCTAAATGTACCTTTTAATCCAGCTAATGGGTATACATTTTTATATCCTCCATGGATAGATGCTTAGAAAGCATTTTTTTCCATGTCAATTAAAGTTCACAGTACTATCGACAAATAAAGCATAAATGTTTGTGGAGAAACTATTAATGAGAATAATATAATACATTTCTATTGAGATGTGCATTTTAGTATTGTGGTACAATAGGTTAAACACACACACATTATATATATATATATATATATATATATATATATATATATATATATATATATATATATATATATATATATATATATATATATATATAGATATAGATAACACATCATCTAATTGTTCTATTAAATGTTTGGAAATGTTATATGTTTTCTATTGGTGCGTCAACCACTCTCATCTTTCCGCCACCACCTTCGAGTGTCATAGATTAATCACTGAGAAGAATAGCAATTGCTCTAACTACTTCACTGGGAGAAGATTCTATACGAGCTTGAAATTTTACGTCAACAACAGAGTGCTCGGACAGGTCGAGATCTTGCAGTGAAAAATAGTAGATCGATACAAATTTTTGAAATCCAACTGTGATCTTTGTAGCCCAGTATCAATATTTTTAATCACGACCCATATAGGACCACACATAGTAATAGGCACGACCTATTTGATTGTTAGCTTAGTCCAGAATAAGATTTTCTGCTGGTTCCTGTTGATTGCTTACTCGCATGCTTACTCGCAATGATACCTCGCTGACACCACATTTATCAAATATCACATGACTACGTGTTTGTTTATTAGCTCCTTCTGTTTTGTTTTTATTTTGCATCGAAACGAAGATATGTCTTGGCGCAGAGACATTTTTTGTTAGCACGATCTGCCAGGTAAATATACCAGCAACAGCATCTGATTTGGTAGCTGTTGTAACATCCATCCACGACAATAATGGTTTTCCACCGTGATCCATAAAAGATAGCATTGGTGATTCTACGGATAACGATGGAGTCATAATTGGCATCCATAGAGCTAGTTTTTATAGTCTTACACTACCATTACCAGCACCAGCATCACGTCAAAGAGCATCATCGTCATCTGTTTTTCTCATAAACACTACAGTATGACTAGCTCCAAAGATAACTTTTCTGACAGCTCTACAAAATTCAAATACATGAGAGAGAGAAGAATCGTACACGAAAATCTACCCTGGTCATTTAACATCTGTTTTCGCGCTGCAAATCCTAGATTGTAATCAGGATTAGTACTTATAATCATATCCTCAACATCAGCATTAGCATCTTTAGCATGACTGTGGTCGTCTTATAACAAATTGATTATGATCTGGGCGATCAGTGAGATCCTTCGCGAACATCATTGAATGACCTGCAGACCGGATAAAATCATCAGAGTAACTAGTTAGACCCAATATTGTGGTTGCAACATCAACATCGTTATCGATGATGGATTCGATTCTAGTAGAATTAATTATATACTGAGCACCACTAAATAGCGCCATTATACCATTGTTGACAAATCCGATCTGGGTAGTGCCCAGATTGGGGTAAATTGTACCATCAGCTTGTAATAGTTGCCCCTCTACCTCGATGTAGGCCTCACACAGCAAGAAGTATTTGGATGTATCATCAAATCGAAGTTAAATTCTTGATTTAGTATTTGGGTCTACGGCGTTATATGAAAAATACTGATAATCTCGTACAGAATCATTTTTTTTCGTACAGGAACATCTATATCAAAGGCTTCATCTACCTCATGTTTAAACATTTTATTATATAGTCGTCGATCTAAATCATAATCTTCTTAGACCAGACCCAGTAATTAAATTTGCAACAATTTTTTCTTGAGAATCATCTGATGCTTGTACAAGCGGAGCTAATTTTTGATTTACTATTTTATTAATTTCCCTACCTATCTGAGGTGGCATCTGCTCCATGGACGGTAATTTTACAGGTTTTTTTTCTTCTAACCAACGACACAAGCTTTTATTAGCAGCGGCAAATGCGCTACCAGCGAGATCACCATCTGCGCTGATACCCTTATCACGAATAACACCAATAGCTTTTGACGCTAATTCTTTACCAATTGGTAAAATCTTCTGAGCAATTCTAGTAAATAACCCAGAAACGACGTCACCTAATCCATCCCCGTAGTACTTCTTATATACTGGTAACCGTGAACTTACAACATAAACAGGTCTTGCTCGGTCCATACTACGATATATGATCATTTTATTTAGATGTTATTTATCTAATCGGTGATCAATCGCTATGATAATCATTAATGAGTTCATCGATGAAAATACGACATAATCCAATATCCATTACACCACCCTGAAATAGTCGTTGACAGATTTCAGCTGCTTCATTAATTATCTCCGGGGAATTATTTCCAGCTCGTTTTCCCCCGATGAGAACCTCTAATCGTGATATACCATCGAGAATACTTAGTGAACAGGGTATGATACTACCACCGTGATATCACATACCTGTTTTACCTTCTTCGTCAGATTGAGGAATTTCCGTTAGAGGATCATCTTGTTTTCGTTTTCATGTTGGTGTTTGACGTTTTAGTTGAGCTTGTCGTTCTAGTGTTTTGTCATTGTTGTTCTATTCGTTGTTGTTCTATTTTTTCTTCAAAATATTTATTTTTCACTTCAATATCAAATGCCTTATAAACTTGGTCTGCCTTGTTAACTTGTTTTATCTGTTTTATAATTTTATAAACCACATCAATCCTTGATAATTTGTTTTTGTTCTGGTTTTAAAAATTTACTTTTATCAAAATATCCCGCAGCTGTAAAATTTACCAAATCATCTGGATCACTTTTATCGATAAATGTTAAAAAGTATTCAGTAAATCTATTTCGTAGTTCTTTTATTACTTTTTCGTCTGTTTTCTTTGGAGTAGGTATATGAGTTTTCTCCTCTGGTTTAGATTGTTCTATCGCAAACCTTTTCAGTAACTGCAGTTATCGGCTTAAAGAATTGTTCGGTATAAGCAGTAAAATCAAGATTTTGCTGTTGTCGCGCTCGCAAATTATCTCTGAAAGAATCTCTAACAGAGAGAAATTTCTTAATCGCTTCCAATCACTCTCTAGTTAATCTAGTTATTTGTGCTTCTCCGACGTTTGCCATTTATATAAAAATTATATGGTTAATTTGTTGTGATAGAAATTTCTAACAATGATTGATTTATTACCCGGTATTGGTCAATTTATTAACGGTTATTTCGTCAAACAGAGATCATACATGATAAACTCAAAATAACCGTTATTTCGTCAAATGGAGGGTTCTATAAAAGTGGTCTGTTCACCCCTTCTCCTGCTAACGGTTATTTCGTCAGAGATCATACATGATAAACACAAAATAACAGTTATTTCGTGAAAAGGAGGGCTCTATAACTTTGGTCTGTTCGCCTTGCCTGCTGCTCCACATTCCATTGGACTAAACCAACACTGACGAGAGAGGGTCTTATGATTTGACACCATATTAATCTGCTGAAGCATGCATTCTGGGGAAGTCACTTTTCAGAGAACTGACAACACTGAAAACAGGAGTAAACAGTTATAGCTTGAACTTAATTGGCATCGAGAATGGGCATGAGGGGGGGGGGAGAGTTTATCTCATTTAAATGGACATCTTTTGTAAGCCACTATGCTGATCAGTTCATGGAAAATAAGGTGTTGTTCCACACATCACAACAGATCAATGAGTGATTGGAGAATAGAAGCTATATTAGACAAGTGGATTGAAATCACTACACCTGAGATATTACAATGATGAATAGAAAGAAGAAACCGGCCCTAAGATTAGGATGATGGATTGTCATGGACATGACAACTGGACCATCTGAAGATCATCAGCTAATCAGTGACACGTATATAAGTGCCGTGATCATTGTTGAGTTGAAAAGACTTCACAGTGATGTTGAAATTATTCAAGTAACATGCCTTACATAGATTGGATTACTTCTGTAGATATACTACACCTTATTCTAGCAACGAAACAGCACAGAGAATAGGATTTGCAGTGAAAAACACTCTTGGGGATGATAAACCTACACACAAGTGGTTCAGAATTCTGGTATTGAACTCATTACCATTCGAGTGTCTCATAAACACTCTTAAGTATGCATGACCCAACATGTCACTTGTCCACCAGTTCTATGATTAAATTGAAGACACCCTCAATAAAATCCGAAAACATGAACACCTGTAGAGATCCTGCCATAAATTTATATGATGCATAATCCACAAACATGATATGGGAGTAGAGCAAAAATGAGAGGAAGAAGGAGAATAATACCAGTCGGAAATTGAAAGTCAGCGAGGCCAAATTATTGCCATTATCAACTACAAGTATTCCCTAAACCAGAAAACTTCACAAGCAATCAAAGCTGTGAGAAGCAATGTTTAACACACTGCAAGATGCTTTGTCAATAACTAATGACTACAACTATGACATAACATCCAGATACAGGAAACATCAAAAGTATGTACAAGCGGAACAAAAAAGCAAGAGGTCTTATTCATGCATGACAGCCTCTTCTAAAATCAATTACAATGATGACCATAAATGATCAGGAGAAGCAAATGGAGTGTTGAATAGAACATTACTCCAATCTGTACTTGCAGGAAAATATACAGCCTTCAATGCCAGCTTACCTAAATTTGCCAAAGTCGATGATGAACAAACTGTTGATGAATTCTGCAAGACCACAGATAGCATAGATAGCAAAGTCTAGTGGAAAAGATGGCACACCAGAAGCCATAAAGTGTGAGAAATCTATCTGACTTTAATACCTCCACAAGTGTCCTTACTAGGCTGGATAGAGGGTGAAAGAATGAAAATATTTGAATGACACTAATATTATCTCTCTCTACAAACAACAAGGGCAACATTAGTGATTGAAATAACCTTGCTACGCAACACAGGCTTTAAAACTTGTTCGCATAAATATACTGTCTAAGCTGCTAAAACAGATCAGATGTCCCAATGCTCCTCAGCATGATCTAGTCATTCCATAAAAACACAAGAGTGAGATGCTCTTAAAAGATGTAGTGGAGTCAATCAGGGATGTGTTCTTGCCCCTATCTTGTTCTAAATATTCTTTTCTTTCCTGCTAAAACATGCATTTCGCTCATCAACCAATGGAATAAAGTATCAGACAAGGTCAGAAGGAAAACTCTTCAACCTCACACATCTCAAAGGCAAAAACAAGATCCACAAAGTTCTCATCTATGGCCAACAGTGTATCCCAGTCCAACATACCTATCCAGCCTCACCCATGTGTATACACCAGCTAGATCCTTATGCTCTTCTTCTGATAATCGTATACTCATTGTTCCCAAGGTAAAAACAAAGTCATATGGACAACATTTGTTTGCATACCAGGGCCCAGTGACGTGGAATGAATTGCCCATTGAAATTAGACATAAAGACACAGTGGTCCCTTTTAAGAGTGCCCTTAAGACTCACCTGTTTCGACTTCAGGGACAAACTTAGCGACCTAATCATGTTTTGTATCTTATATATTTTCAGCATGTTTTTATGTTTTCCAATTTCATTGTTTTTGTTATTTGTTGTTCTGTAGTGTAGTCATATCATTATTGATAGTGTAAAGCGCTTAGAGCTTTTAAAGATTAGGCGCTATACAAAGTCCTCATTATTATTATTATTATTATTATTATTATTATTATTATTATTATCCCCAACTTGTTTTTACCAATTTTCAAATGCTTGTCTGTCTTCAAAATTGCCATCAGCTTTAAGAACAAAGATGATAATAATGGGTCAAAATGTCGAAGAGTCACCTTCCATTAATATCAACAACCAAGACCTTCAGTCTGTCAGCAAATTAAAAATCATTGCATCTACCATGACTGACAACCACTATTTTCTTGCAAAGTGTAACATCTGCATTGGAACAGTCACTTTAGCAATGTATGAAAGAAAGCAAACAGCGCAATTAAACAGCAAAAGGCCACAAGATTGATCATACCCGTGTTTCACTGAAGTGTGTCACATAAATCCTAAGGATTTTTGGACACTGATGTGGACAGCTGAGACGAACATGAACAGGATTGAATTTGCTAAAGGTATGAGAGTGACAACAGCTGCAATTGGCAGAACAAAGAAGCCAGCAGAAAGAAAATGATGAATTATATGTGGCATCAGAGTGGAAAAGTCACCAGCTATAAGTGCCACAGTGCAACGCTTTGTCAAATATCTGACTGACTACCTCAGAGAACGAATCCATACTCTTATGAAAGTGAAGGATGCCAGTATGATTATGCAAAACACCTAAGTAGGTTTCACAAATCTGATAACACAAATAGCACACATAAAGGGTTATTCTGGTTTGGGAAAATAAGAAATTTTACAGTCAATTATGTTTCTCTGAAAATACTAATCCAATCACATTGATATTATGGAATTACTTTCACTACCTCCAGAATGCAGCTTTCCCATTGGCTTCAAAAGTCTATAGGTATATGGAGAAAGGAAACCAATGTTTACATATTACCTCCCCTTACGCCGCTAGGTAACACTTCATGTAGAAGATATGAACAATTTTAACTTGAGCATTATCTGAGACAGGATAATCACACTGTGTGGACAGTTAGGGGCAACTTATAAAAATATGATTGTTAAGTATTGTTAGAGAAAGAATTTACTATAAAATTTTGTTACTCCAATTACCCTACCCAGTCATATAAAGGTTGGTAAAATGTGTAAATTAGCTGAGCAGAAGAGAGCCCACTGAATGAACAAGATGGAAGAATATGTGGAAACCCAATATACCAGAATTAAGGGCAACATTCAACAGAGATTTTCACTAATGAGTGAGTCTCTCCATCCTGGACACTTGTTGTTACCAGACAGACTACTTCAGAGCACAGCTCCATACTCTTCTAGAACTGTGGGGTGCTAATATGAATATACAGATAAACCTAAAATATATTATTCATGTCTGCCAACATGAATACCAATTAAAGATGTAGTGTGGATAAATAAGACATTGTATAGTAAATTGTGTTTCCCCATTCATTATATTAATTAGGGAATTACTTTTACTACCTCCAGATTAAAGCTCTCCCATAGACATTAAGTCTTTCTCTACCCTATAAGGGAAGTAACTCTTACAGATTATATCCCTTTTTATTTCATCTACTGTCTTGAGACGGGATGTTTGTATTGCAGTGTATTTGTGTGCTTTTGATTTTTAATGTTGCTTTAAGAATTTTTCAGTCATATTGCTATGGTGGTATGCAGTGCAGAAGTTTATAGTGATATCTAGCACTGGGTCATCATGATGTAGACATGTAGTATGTAGTATGATGTTCCACCCAATGAGATTATCATGACAACAGGCTAACCAGTTCTAATACTAACCTCATAATGCTTAGCATATAGAGTGGCAGCTGTTAGTACCATTTTTATAAGTCATTGTTATGACTTGACTCAGGAGTAGTGTAGTCTGATGACTATCTTGACAGCCATCAAAGGAAATATTATATTCAACCCCGTGTATTGTGATGCTTAGTAATGCAGGTAGGAATAGGAAAAAAGGGGAATGGACATGCAACAATATATTTAACGAGACAAAAAGAGCTGAAAAGCATGACTCCATAGAAATAGAGTATTTATTTTGTGAGTCAAAATGTTCATTATACGTGAATATATCTATTTCTGTGAGAAATCTGAATATATTGAGAGCACTCTCATTGGATGACTCCCTTTAGATAGGGTGGTAATGCTTGTGGGGTTATGTCCTTTTTCCCTGGTTTTAGATAGGGTGGTAATGCTTGTGGGGTTATGTCCTTTTTCCCTGGTTTTAGATAGGGTGGTAATGCTTGTGGGGTTATGTCCTTTTTCCCTGGTTTTAGATAGGGTGGTAATGCTTGTGGGGTTATGTCCTTTTTCCCTGGTTTTAGATAGGGTGGTAATGCTTGTGGGGTTATGTCCTTTTTCCCTGGTTTTAGATAGGGTGGTAATGCTTGTGGGGTTATGTCCTTTTTCCCTGGTTTTAGATAGGGTGGTAATGCTTGTGGGGTTATGTACTTTTTCCCTGGTTTTAGATAGGGTGGTAATGCTTGTGGGGTTATGTACTTTTTCCCTGGTTTTAGATACGGTGGTAATGCTTGTGGGGTTATGTACTTTTTCCCTGGTTTTAGATAGGGTGGTAATGCTTGTGGGGTTATGTCTTTTTCCCTGGTTTTAGATAGGGTGATAATGCTTGTGGGGTTATGTACTTTTTCCCTGGTTTTAGATAGGGTGGTAATGCTTGTGGGGTTATGTCCTTTTTCCCTGGTTTTAGATAGGGTGGTAATGCTTGTGGGGTTATGTCCTTTTTCCCTGGTTTTAGATAGGGTGGTAATGCTTGTGGGGTTATGTCCTTTTTCCCTGGTTTTAGATAGGGTGGTAATGCTTGTGGGGTTATGTCCTTTTTCCCTGGTTTTAGATAGGGTGGTAATGCTTGTGGGGTTATGTACTTTTTCCCTGGTTTTAGATAGGGTGGTAATGCTTGTGGGGTTATGTACTTTTTCCCTGGTTTTAGATAGGGTGGTAATGCTTGTGGGGTTATGTACTTTTTCCCTGGTTTTAGATAGGGTGGTAATGCTTGTGGGGTTATGTACTTTTTCCCTGGTTTTAGATAGGGTGGTAATGCTTGTGGGGTTATGTACTTTTTCCCTGGTTTTAGATAGGGTGGTAATGCTTGTGGGGTTATGTACTTTTTCCCTGGTTTTAGATAGGGTGGTAATGCTTGTGGGGTTATGTACTTTTTCCCTGGTTTTAGATAGGGTGGTAATGCTTGTGGGGTTATGTACTTTTTCCCTGGTTTTAGATAGGGTGGTAATGCTTGTGGGGTTATGTACTTTTTCCCTGGTTTTAGATAGGGTGGTAATGCTTGTGGGGTTATGTACTTTTTCCCTGGTTTTAGATAGGGTGGTAATGCTTGTGGGGTTATGTACTTTTTCCCTGGTTTTAGATAGGGTGGTAATGCTTGTGGGGTTATGTACTTTTTCCCTGGTTTTAGATAGGGTGGTAATGCTTGTGGGGTTATGTACTTTTTCCCTGGTTTTAGATAGGGTGGTAATGCTTGTGGGGTTATGTACTTTTTCCCTGGTTTTAGATAGGGTGGTAATGCTTGTGGGGTTATGTACTTTTTCCCTGGTTTTAGATAGGGTGGTAATGCTTGTGGGGTTATGTACTTTTTCCCTGGTTTTAGATAGGGTGGTAATGCTTGTGGGGTTATGTACTTTTTCCCTGGTTTTAGATAGGGTGGTAATGCTTGTGGGGTTATGTACTTTTTCCCTGGTTTTAGATAGGGTGGTAATGCTTGTGGGGTTATGTACTTTTTCCCTGGTTTTAGATAGGGTGGTAATGCTTGTGGGGTTATGTACTTTTTCCCTGGTTTTAGATAGGGTGGTAATGCTTGTGGGGTTATGTACTTTTTCCCTGGTTTTAGATAGGGTGGTAATGCTTGTGGGGTTATGTCCTTTTTCCCTGGTTTTAGATAGGGTGGTAATGCTTGTGGGGTTATGTCCTTTTTCCCTGGTTTTAGATAGGGTGGTAATGCTTGTGGGGTTATGTACTTTTTCCCTGGTTTTAGATAGGGTGGTAATGCTTGTGGGGTTATGTACTTTTTCCCTGGTTTTAGATAGGGTGGTAATGCTTGTGGGGTTATGTACTTTTTCCCTGGTTTTAGATAGGGTGGTAATGCTTGTGGGGTTATGTACTTTTTCCCTGGTTTTAGATAGGGTGGTAATGCTTGTGGGGTTATGTACTTTTTCCCTGGTTTTAGATAGGGTGGTAATGCTTGTGGGGTTATGTACTTTTTCCCTGGTTTTAGATAGGGTGGTAATGCTTGTGGGGTTATGTACTTTTTCCCTGGTTTTAGATAGGGTGGTAATGCTTGTGGGGTTATGTACTTTTTCCCTGGTTTTAGATAGGGTGGTAATGCTTGTGGGGTTATGTACTTTTTCCCTGGTTTTAGATAGGGTGGTAATGCTTGTGGGGTTATGTACTTTTTCCCTGGTTTTAGATAGGGTGGTAATGCTTGTTGGGTTATGTACTTTTTCCCTGGTTTTAGATAGGGTGGTAGTGCTTGTGGGGTTATGTACTTTTTCCCTGGTTTTAGATAGGGTGGTAATGCTTGTGGGGTTATGTACTTTTTCCCTGGTTTTAGATAGGGTGGTAATGCTTGTGGGGTTATGTACTTTTTCCCTGGTTTTAGATAGGGTGGTAATGCTTGTGGGGTTATGTACTTTTTCCCTGGTTTTAGATAGGGTGGTAATGCTTGTGGGGTTATGTACTTTTTCCCTGGTTTTAGATAGGGTGGTAATGCTTGTGGGGTTATGTACTTTTTCCCTGGTTTTAGATAGGGTGGTAATGCTTGTGGGGTTATGTACTTTTTCCCTGGTTTTAGATAGGGTGGTAATGCTTGTGGGGTTATGTACTTTTTCCCTGGTTTTAGATAGGGTGGTAATGCTTGTGGGGTTATGTACTTTTTCCCTGGTTTTAGATAGGGTGGTAATGCTTGTGGGGTTATGTACTTTTTCCCTGGTTTTAGATAGGGTGGTAATGCTTGTGGGGTTATGTACTTTTTCCCTGGTTTTAGATAGGGTGGTAATGCTTGTGGGGTTATGTACTTTTTCCCTGGTTTTAGATAGGGTGGTAATGCTTGTGGGGTTATGTACTTTTTCCCTGGTTTTAGATAGGGTGGTAATGCTTGTGGGGTTATGTACTTTTTCCCTGGTTTTAGATAGGGTGGTAATGCTTGTGGGGTTATGTACTTTTTCCCTGGTTTTAGATAGGGTGGTAATGCTTGTGGGGTTATGTACTTTTTCCCTGGTTTTAGATAGGGTGGTAATGCTTGTGGGGTTATGTACTTTTTCCCTGGTTTTAGATAGGGTGGTAATGCTTGTGGGGTTATGTACTTTTTCCCTGGTTTTAGATAGGGTGGTAATGCTTGTGGGGTTATGTACTTTTTCCCTGGTTTTAGATAGGGTGGTAATGCTTGTGGGGTTATGTACTTTTTCCCTGGTTTTAGATAGGGTGGTAATGCTTGTGGGGTTATGTACTTTTTCCCTGGTTTTAGATAGGGTGGTAATGCTTGTGGGGTTATGTACTTTTTCCCTGGTTTTAGATAGGGTGGTAATGCTTGTGGGGTTATGTACTTTTTCCCTGGTTTTAGATAGGGTGGTAATGCTTGTGGGGTTATGTACTTTTTCCCTGGTTTTAGATAGGGTGGTAATGCTTGTGGGGTTATGTACTTTTTCCCTGGTTTTAGATAGGGTGGTAATGCTTGTGGGGTTATGTACTTTTTCCCTGGTTTTAGATAGGGTGGTAATGCTTGTGGGGTTATGTACTTTTTCCCTGGTTTTAGATAGGGTGGTAATGCTTGTGGGGTTATGTACTTTTTCCCTGGTTTTAGATAGGGTGGTAATGCTTGTGGGGTTATGTACTTTTTCCCTGGTTTTAGATAGGGTGGTAATGCTTGTGGGGTTATGTACTTTTTCCCTGGTTTTAGATAGGGTGGTAATGCTTGTGGGGTTATGTACTTTTTCCCTGGTTTTAGATAGGGTGGTAATGCTTGTGGGGTTATGTACTTTTTCCCTGGTTTTAGATAGGGTGGTAATGCTTGTGGGGTTATGTACTTTTTCCCTGGTTTTAGATAGGGTGGTAATGCTTGTGGGGTTATGTACTTTTTCCCTGGTTTTAGATAGGGTGGTAATGCTTGTGGGGTTATGTACTTTTTCCCTGGTTTTAGATAGGGTGGTAATGCTTGTGGGGTTATGTACTTTTTCCCTGGTTTTAGATAGGGTGGTAATGCTTGTGGGGTTATGTACTTTTTCCCTGGTTTTAGATAGGGTGGTAATGCTTGTGGGGTTATGTACTTTTTCCCTGGTTTTAGATAGGGTGGTAATGCTTGTGGGGTTATGTACTTTTTCCCTGGTTTTAGATAGGGTGGTAATGCTTGTGGGGTTATGTACTTTTTCCCTGGTTTTAGATAGGGTGGTAATGCTTGTGGGGTTATGTACTTTTTCCCTGGTTTTAGATAGGGTGGTAATGCTTGTGGGGTTATGTACTTTTTCCCTGGTTTTAGATAGGGTGGTAATGCTTGTGGGGTTATGTACTTTTTCCCTGGTTTTAGATAGGGTGGTAATGCTTGTGGGGTTATGTACTTTTTCCCTGGTTTTAGATAGGGTGGTAATGCTTGTGGGGTTATGTACTTTTTCCCTGGTTTTAGATAGGGTGATAATGCTTGTGGGGTTATGTACTTTTTCCCTGGTTTTAGATAGGGTGATAATGCTTGTGGGGTTATGTACTTTTTCCCTGGTTTTAGATAGGGTGATAATGCTTGTGGGGTTATGTACTTTTTCCCTGGTTTTAGATAGGGTGGTAATGCTTGTGGGGTTATGTACTTTTTCCCTGGTTTTAGATAGGGTGGTAATGCTTGTGGGGTTATGTACTTTTTCCCTGGTTTTAGATAGGGTGGTAATGCTTGTGGGGTTATGTACTTTTTCCCTGGTTTTAGATAGGGTGGTAATGCTTGTGGGGTTATGTCATTTTTCCCTGGTTTTAGTAGGAAGAAAAGTCTTTGGTATCCATACCATATTTAATTCATGCTCTTTTTATGCTCTGCAAATTTACTTATAAAACATTATTGTTAACAAACCTTCTTTATGATATTAATCATCCTCAATTCTAGATTCCAATCAAATTTCAAAATATGAATGTATATTTCCATTAGATATCTTTAATCAGAAATAGTCAAAGGATAAAGAAAACAGTTAACTGATCAAATTACTAGGATAGAAAGAAATGGTAATTATATATATATATATATGGACCAACAAGCAACAAAATACCATATATATATATATATATATATATATATATATATTGAACAAGAGGAGCAGAACTGCATTACACATAGCTTTTAATATATTAACCATGTAAACATGTCTGATGAAACAATCACAAATTCATACAAAATATCTTAAATTTCACCAAGTTATACTATGTAGTACAATTGTTTGACTTATTGTACTAACCTAAAGTTATACCGGACGGGTATATTTAGACTTGAAGTTGTAGTTTATTTTATCAGTATAATGATACATATATTTACACTTATTTACTGTACACTGTATATTGTATCACTGAAATGGTACATTTATTCAGCATTTCTAGCTTGGAGTTTATTCTGCTCTTTAGTAGTGGGAAAGGAACCCTATAATTTGAAGTCTAACCAAACTACAATGGCAAATATAGCAATCTGAATCTTGTTTAACTAAAAATATTTCTAAAAAATAAATCAAAATATATGCAAATTTCTCAAACATATTTTTCCAAAACATAAGAATTCCAGACATGACCTGTGCTCAAAATTATGCGAAATCTGTAGGTCATATCACTGAAACTCAAAAATATCAAATTTTGTATTAACAGAGTTAATTGTATTCTTATGTTTGAGTTAATATCTTCAAAAGATGCCCATCGTATTGGCACCATTTTACTTGGACAACTAGATATCATAAATTTTATTTTTTTGTTAAAAATCCCATGTTACAATGGCTGTATATTATGCTTATCAAGATAACATAGCAAACATTTTTGTTAAAGCCCATGCTGCTCGACTAATATATATATATATATATATATATATATATATATATATATATATATATATATATATATATATAGACCAACAAACAACAAGATACCATAATAAGTATTTTAGTAAGAGTTTCTGTAACTATTCCATGTAATTATTTCATAGGAGGCGAAGTGATATAAACCTGGTGTTCACTGACAACTGATACCCAATACTAGGCTATTGATGAAGGCCGTCTCATACGCTGTTCTGGTATATAAATGTTTACTTTTTTAAAAAGTTGATCACACCCTCTTAAATTCAGGTCAAGATACATATTTAGTTCTTTGTACCAGTATCACTTAAAACCTCTTCTGAGATTTTCTGGCTGCCTAGTTCGCTGAAAGCCATAAATGTGACATCTATCATATGACCATCATAATTACCATGTACACCTAATTGTGATTACTGCAGGAGGCATTCATCAACAAAATGACATCACAAAATATATGCTATGCTATGACAGAAGTTGTCACAAATAAGTTTAATGGGTTTTGAACCTCATTAATATAGAATATTCAGAAATTTACAACTAATAAAAATGTTAAATCTACATTCCTTGATATTTTAGAAACAAAGTATAAATAAAGTTAAAGTACTACCATTATATCTATTAAAAACAGTAACTATCTCCATAGTCAACGCTATAAGTGAGCAATATTTCTCCTTACAAATCCAAATGACAACTATATCCATAGTCAATGCTCTTAACTGTTTTGTGTTTTTACTTCAAATGACACCTATATCTATTGTTGACACTGTACAAATGACAACTATATCCATAGATAACGCTTTAACTGTTTTGTGTTTCTGCTTACACATACAAATGACAAATATATCCATAGATAACGCTTTAACTGTTTTGTGTTTTTGCTTACACATATAGATGACAACTATATCCATAGATAACGCTTTAACTGTTTTGTGTTTCTGCTTACACATACAAATGACAACTATTTCTATAGTTTAACACTAACTGTTTCTGTTTCTGCATCCACATACAAATGACAATTAATATAACTAAACAACCATAACTTACACTCTTTATTGTTTCTTCTTACAATCCAAATGACAACTATTTCCTGAGTCAATACTATAAGTGTTTTGTGTTTCTGCTTACATGCACAAATGACAACTATCACAACAGTCAAGAACATAACTGTTGTTTGTTTCTGCTTACACACACAAATGACAACAATCACAATACTCAAGACCATAAATGTTTTGTGTTTCCGTTTACAAATCTAAATGATAACTAACTTCACAGGCAACAGTATAACTGTTTTGTGTTCCTTCTTATGAATCTAAATGACCATAAGTTGAAACTGTAACCGTTTTATGTTTCTGCTTACTCTTCCAAATGACAGCTCATATAACTACATGATGTATTTCTCAATTCTAGATGCTGGGTCTGAATTATGCACACATCCAGTAGTAACTCTTGGAATGGAATTGTGCATCATGCTGGGTTCCTAATTATGACAACACGCAGAGGTGTCACTTGGCATGATGCCAGATGCAAATCATGGCCACATCCAGTAGAGACATTTGGCATGAGATCATGTATTCCGAGGACATTTCTACTGGTACACTGGATCCAGCCAAACATTCTTCTTCCACAAGGGTTGTGACTACTGGCATGTCAAATCTGAAAGAAAGAAAAGCATATAGTTCTTGATTTAGTTTTTAATTTAAAAAAAAAACAATTCTCATTAACTGCAAGAATTTAGTAGCATAAAAGGAGAATGCATCTTTAATATCAGCAAAGCACAAGAACCTGGCTTAGGTTCTGTTTCTATCTAGTTATCCATGCCTATGTAAATAAAATATTTATGCTCTCTATAAATGAGACACTTCAAAATAAGCACATGTCCATTGTCACAATATTACTTATCTGGTTCCAAAATACCCCCCCCCCCCAAAAAAAAACAAACGTAATGCATAAATGCTTAAGTAACATAAACCCATAAAAAAATTATGTATGAATAAAAACAATGAAAAATATATAAGGAAATGATGTTAAATTATAAAAATGGTATATCAAGTAAAATATGAAGCGTAAACATGTAAAATTCTTAAAACATCAAGTAAACATTTCCAGTACTAAAAGGTTATTGCTAGGACAGGACATTCTGGTGTGAGGATAATGTGAATGGGTGGAGCATGATGCTACATGTATGCGGGATGATATTCCAGTGCTAGACATCACTATAACCTGACAAACTGTAGAAATCATAATGATATGACTGAACTATTGTTAAAGCTATAGTAAAAGTCCAAATCACACCCCCACATTGACTAAGTTGAAAAAGATGGTAAAACGATATGTTGTCTTTAAACAAAGTTACATCATATTTCATATTTTGTCTGTGGTATACTTACATGTATCTCTTTACTATACTTCATGATCTTCTCTTGTAGTTAACAGGCTTCATAGACAGAGATCACCTGTCTCCTTTGCTTCTCTAACTGTTCCCTGTATCCCTGTCTACCAAGTGCTTGTTCAATGTCATCAATCACAGCATCAATTTTGTTCCAGTAATCATCAAAGTCCTGTTGGCTCATCTTTCCGTCCATGGAATGACCAATCTGATTCCTGTATGAACGAATTCGCTCCACACTTGCTCCTAGACATCTGTCCCTGGTTGGTTGTTCTATTGGATCAATTCCCCAATTCACCTTTGATGCAGAAACTGTGCTGACATTTCTGATCAGAATATACAACAAAGATATGTCAAATTGGTCCACACTTGCAACATACCGACCAAAGGGATCTGGGAAGACCACCTGACACTGATCAGGAAGAAGAAGAGCATTTTGCCATTGTCCTCGTTTGGTCTGTGTTTTGTTTGTCAAGTCGGCTTTGTTGGCCCGAATTGCCTGGTATATGTTTGTGTGTGGTTGAGGAACATGGGTGAGGAGGATTTCTCTTAAGGCATTTGTACAAACAGTCACAAGAGCCACGTATAGACGAGCATGATTCATGTGTTCTGGCATTATCGGTGTATCAGAATCATGTACCTAATGAAGAAGGAAAGCTAATATTATTACAACATCCTTTTTATCAATGACTAAGAAGTTTATACCATCATAACATCAATAACAGGTGTACAAAATATTTTTGATTATTAATATGGATTGAAATATATAGACTAAGGATTAAGGATAGCAGAACAAAAATTCTCAATTTAACACAAAACAAATTTGGTAAAACAAGAAAGTCCAGGGCTAGCATGTTGACGTGACGTTACAGCATTATAGTAAAACACATGACCACAAATGCATGCACAAAAACTACAGCTGGCATTTCAAGCAAAATTTCCATGCTTCATAACAATTTTTGCAAAGGAAACTGATCAAGACAATCTTGGAAATATAAAAAAGCCTTAGCACAAATATCTGTGAACATCAAGATCAAAGGGGTAAACAAACATAGAGTAATTTGCACTCGAGTACAAATATTAATGATGTAACCTATGACCTGGCTCTAAGGAACATTACGTCTCTAGGATTATCAAGCTATTGTCAGAAAAATTAAGTCTTTAACTGTTGTCAAATATGCACACTTTAGTCAGATATGGTCATTCATATAGACTCAAATCTAATATGGAAACATTGTCATATTTAAGTGTCCTAGTTCTAATTGCAAGTCATTTTCAAAATTAATAAAAATGTCAATGTACATGAACCTAACTGTTAGTGTTACAAGAAAAATCCATTCCAATATATTTCAACTGTTAGTGTTACAAGAAAAATCCATTCCAATATATTTCAAGATTTCTGTTTAGATGATTACTTATTAAAATCTTTGTCATTTTATTTTTTTAAAGTAAGAATGATTTTTGCATGGAATGTAGAATCACTGGGACAGATGGGAATAGGCTATACTGCATACTTAATATGTCGGTCATAATCATTCATTCATCATACATACAAAAGTATCTTTAAAACTACATTATTTGCCATTGAGCAACATATTAACAAGACCATTGAGTCTCCAGTGGCCCTTGCAAACATTGATTGATTATCATGCAGAAATAAATTCAGACAAAAGCAATCCTACAAATAAAATATTGGCTAATGTGACTGAGCAGTAAACTTTAAAAGACAAACAATGGCATAGAACATTCCTGTCTGTAACAAGCATCCTATGTGACAAGGCATAATGGGCAAAACATGGGCATCAAGAAATTATTTATGTAATATATAACCAAGGTGACAAAGAATTTAAAAGAAATGGTACAGATCATTTCTTTCTGTGATAACCAAATATCATTTCAGAAGGAGTTGCAATAATAATATTTTCAAGATGTCCACCATGCCAGCCAAACACAAAGCACCATGCTAGCAAAATGTGATGTTTATAAGCACTAGTTTTATTTAGGAATGACTAGATATGATAGGATGTCTTTTAGAGAAAACTTTATGACAATAGAATTAGGAGTGATCACAATGCTTTAAAAATGTCTGCTATGATGGACATATTTGATATCTGATTCTATTTTCATTTCAAACTTAAAAGACATTGAAGCTAGGTAGTTTGGTGAAAACCCAATCAAACTTTGACTTAAATTGTGAGTAGTAGTTATCAGAGTGTGTTCCACAGTGGCCAGGTTGGCTCTCCATTTGCACCATTTTCTGTAGAACTGACTAGATCCTGTGGAGATAGTGTTTGAAAAGTTTAGTGGCAAAAATCTTGGAAGTTTAAAACAATCAGCAATAACAATCTTGCTCTAAATGCAAACTGAATGAAGAACCTTTCTTGCAGACATATGCAGTAATATTTAATGTCAACTCACCTCATCTGCAAACCACATCTGAAATGGTGCTGCACTGCCATCTTCAGAGACAACTTGGGATGGTGACCACCAAGTACACAATTCGTATTTTAAATTCTGGCCGAGGTAAGAGGTAATCTTTGAGAGATTCAGCGTAATGAACTTTCTAACTCTGGTACACAACACTGCATCAGGGATTTTGACTTCATCAACCACCATCCTTGTTATTCTTGCAAAAACAATATGGTTCTTACAGTGCAAAGTTAATCTGTGGAAAAGGTCCAGGTTGAAAATGCAGCAACCACAGAAAATGAGATTTTCTGATGTGTCCTTCTTGGCGACAGGCCAGCGGGACACACAGGCAGCAACTAGCCTGTGGAAGATGGGAGGTGGCAAAAACTTTCCTGTAAAGACACAGCACAGGACAGGTGTGCTGACCAACAGTGGATCTTGTTCAGGGGAGATAATTACGCTTGGAGATTCTTGACAGAGCATGCATGGTGTAAGGAAATAACTCTCAATCTGAAAAAGAATATATATATATATATATATATATATATATATATATATATATATATATATATATATATATATATATATATATATATATATATATATATATATATATAAAGAAAGAGAGAATAAGAAAGAGAGGAAATGAGCCATAGGCACAATGTGTAACATGATATGTATTGATACAGGGCATCAGTACAGTATGTGTGTATCATCACATGTATTGATACAAGGCCATGGGATATATATATATATATATATATATATTATATATATATATATATATATATATATATATATATATATATATATAGGTGTGTGTGAAAAGTGTGATGGCAGTTATCCTAGTAGGAGTTATTGATAACAACCTGTCCCAATGGCACATGTATAGGAGTTATTGATAACAAACCTGTGCCAATGGCACATATATTTGAGGCTCAAATTCAAAAAGCATTACTAAAGGAAGATTTAGAAACTATCATATTAGGTGATTTTAACATTGACTACATGAAAACTCCACCATTAACATGGATAAGTAACTTTGAAACTTACAACTTTACTCAATTAATTAACACCCCAACTAGAGTAACAGATAAAAGTGCTACTATCATTGATCATGTCTATACTAATAAACCTGAAATCATAAGTGAAATAAATGTGCCAGTGTATGCACTGAGTGACCACTACCCAGTCTGTATAACTAGACATGTTCTGAAATCATCTAAAAATGGGCAACACATTGAAATACAATACAGGGACTTTAAACAGTTTGATGAGGAAATGTTCTTAAATGATTTAGTATGCAAACCCTTTCAATCAGTCTGCAATATAGCTGATATCAACACTGCTTTTGATAAATGGTATCAGATGTTCAATGCAGCCTTAGACAAGCATGCCCCAATTAAAACAAAAAGGGTTAAACACCAAATTACACCCAAGTGGATGACCCCTGAGATCAATGAGGCTAGGCACCTAAGAGATAATTTCCACAAGAAAAAAGACATGAAAAGCTATAGAAAGTGGAGGAATAAAACTAAGCATCTGATAACTAAGGTAAAAGAGAACTACTATAAACAGGCTATTAATGAAAGTAAGAGTACCAAAACATTGTGGAAGCATCTAAAAGAGCTGAACCCACCCAAGAACAGTTGTCTTCCCCCTAGACTTAAGCAAAATGATGATATAGCAACATCTGTACAAGACACTGTGGATATGTTCAACAATTTCTTCATAACCATCTCGAGTAACAGTATTCAGAACCAGACTAACATCCCAATAGAACTTGATGCTCTACAGTTATTTATAAGAGCTAAAATTCCTGAAGATAATTATTTTTCAGTAGCTAATGTCAGTGAAGCAGACGTTTTTGATATGCTAATTAAGTTGAATATTAATAAATCCTCTGGATTAGATGGTATTAGTACACGAATCCTTAAAATTGCTGCACAAGTAATAACAAAGTCACTAACGCATATCATAAATTTAAGTATAATGAGTGGTAATTTTCCAGAAAAACTGAAATGTGCAAAGGTTACACCTATCTTTAAGAAAGGAGAAAAGGAGGATTCTGGAAATTACAGACCAATATCAATTCTACCTGTATTGTCAAAACTGTTTGAAAAGCATGTAGCCATTCAGGTCTATAAATTTTTTGAAACAAACTCTCTATTTCATAAAGCACAATCAGGATTTAGAAAGTACCACTCATGCCAAACAGAACTTACCAAATTAACTGATCTTTGGCTGAAGGAAATGGATAATGGGCATATGACTGGGATCATTTTCCTTGACTTTAAGAAAGCTTTTGATCTTGCTGATCATGAAATTCTGCTGCAAAAGTTGAACTGTTACAGGTTTGACAATCCTTCTTTAAACTGGTTTCGATCATACCTAAACCAAAGGTCTCAACAAGTAAGCATTGGGAATATTAGCTCTCAAACTCGCACTATTCATTCAGGAGTCCCTCAAGGCTCAGTTTTGGGCCCTCTCCTCTTCCTTATCTATATCAATGATCTACCATTAAATAATGAATCCACCAATACAGAATTATTTGCAGATGATGCAACCTTGTATACATACAGTTCTGATACTGAAATTATCCAAATAAGATTAAACTCAGACCTTATTAGAGTCCAAAACTGGGCACAACAAAATGGGATGGTAATTAATGAAGGTAAAACAAAATGTATGATTCTGGGGACGACACAAAAGCTACACAAGTCAGGGAACCCAAAACTATCTCTTGCAATAAATAATCATGCATTAGAAAATATCAATCATGAAAGGCTTGTAGGTGTGTCCATAGATAAAAATTTATTATGGAATGACGATATTGATAAGCTTTGTAAAACACTGTCATCCAAAATTGTCCTTCTCAGCAGAATCAAGAAATATTTACCTATGGAAACTCGCAATCTATACTACAAGACATATATTCTTCCAACAATGGATTACTGTTCTAATGTATGGGGAAACTGTGCTAATTCTGAGCTTGACAGGATTTATAAACTGCAGAAACGAGCAGCACATGTAATTTTAGATACATCTGTTGACCATCCCTCAAAAGCATTATTTACAGAACTCAAATGGTTCACAATATATGACAGGATAGATTTTCACAAGGCAGTTCTTTTATATAAATGTCTACATGGAACTGCACCAGAGTATCTTCAGGACTTATTCAGGCCTTTTTCAACACAATACCAGTTGAGATCAATCTCACATGGAAACCTTCTAGTACCAAAACCAAGAACAGAGCAATTCAAAAACGTTTTCAATACTCTGGTACAGTTCTGTGGAATAAGCTTCCACTACATGTAAAATCGGCTGAAAATATTAGAGTATTTAAGAAGAGATATCAGGAGCATGCATGTGTTTCTAACAGATAATGGAATTTAGTATTTTAATACGAAGCATGCTAATATAAGCACTAATTATTGCTTCTTCTCACAATTTGCATTTGTTATACTTTCATTAAGAGGGCCTCAAGGGAGAATAGTCCTTGACTAATGAGTCACCCTCTATAAATAAAGCATTATTATTATTATTATTATTATTATTATTATTATAGATGACAGACAGTAGCCAACTCGAGAAGCTAACCTGGTCTACAACTAGCAGAGCTAAACATTCGTCTAACCATTATCGATATACTTTCTTTTAAAACAGAGAATGGTTAATATGTATATAAGATCACTTATGTGTTCAGTAAAATGCAAGAGCAGGTGGAAAAAATCTGAGTCAGAGGGATGCTTGTAAAGTTGCATCTAATATATTTGATTGTGTCAAAACAATTCTTTCAAAGTTTGTATAGGTTTTGTATCATCATCCATATTTGATTGAACAAATATCATGTGACCAATACTAAAAGGTCTCTATGCCATACTGTTTTGTATCAATGATATTTAAATTCTGTTTAGAGATTTGTTTACTAAAAAAAGTTGTGCATGTTTTAGTTTCTATTTTTAGTACTGACAGGAATATCTGAATGCTAATCAGCTAGACTTGTGCAAATCATAAAGACTTCAAGCAAAAATTGAAATGGCTCAGTTACATGACATGTACATAATTATTATTACTAAAACACAAAAGCAGTTGGCCAAAAGATCTGGGTCTGTTGGATGCTTTACATGCTTACACTTATTTCAATCCTGTTGAAGGTACATGTTATGAGTAATAAAAGCAATTGTTTCTCGGTTTTTCTATTTCTGTTTAATCACTGAATATGACTGCAGATCCAAACATTTGTCCACAAATTAAATATATTTTTGCTAGGATGCTGTGTCTGAAATTTGTTAAAATTCTATTAGATTTTATAAATAAATATACAGTGAAAATGTTTTATCTGTTTGAGTAGTAATGGTTATACATGATGACATAATTACATCAAATTTGGTTACAAAAGCCCTTATTGTCTGAATACTACCAAATCTGGTTATAAAAGTCCTTTATGCCAGCGTTCTATTAAATGAATACAAAACCCTTAATCTAATAATGCCTAAATTCCACTAACATTTGTTAAAATCCTGTGCAAAAACACTGCTGTACTTATTTCTTAAGTAGTATAACAGAAGAAAAAAGCTTAGATTCAAAAAGGTGGGCTAAAATATGGCATCCTTTTGTATAAATCAGTACATTCTCTCTATTTTAATGCATTTTGTCAAATTTTATTTGACACTGGTCAAACAGTTTTTGCAAATTATTATAATTAAATTTTTAATCGTCGAGGAGAATCTGCTAATTGCCCATTTCAACATCTATGGCATGTACAATTTCCCTCCAATGCTGTGTACAAAGTCCCAAGATCAAAGATCATAGTTTGTAAGAAGTCCCAAGATAAAAGATCATGGTGTGTCAGAAGTCCCAAGATAAAAGATCATGGTGTGTCAGAAGTCCCAAGATAAAAGATCATGGTGTGTAAGAAGTCCCAAGATAAAAAATTATGATTGACCTTAGACTGCATTTATGACAAGTGATTGTTTTTAAAAACTTTGGGAAATGTTCAATGAACATTGAATGAAAATATGAAGAAAAGATGAAATCCTATTGAAAACATTGCTGTATTTATTTATAATGCAGTGTAGTGGAAACAATTCTCAATTACCCATTCCCATCAGCGAGAATTATTTTGAAAGTTTGAATCCAAATTGTTTCATTTAATTGGTAATTAAGAATGATGAATTCAAAAATGTTCTAGATATATTAAAAGTAATTATTGATCGATAAGTGTGCTTATTGGTTACAGTTAGAAGCCGATAGTTGGTTCACTATGTTAGCTCTTAGATAGGGAATATCGCTAGGTAGATTGCACTTACTCCCAGTGCAAACAATGTCCACCATTCTGTATCTGCTATACTACTCTTCTTTTTTTGCCAATATGATGCGTTCCAGGACGTGAAAAGTTTAAGTCAGCGTAGTTTGGCATCTATGGCACTATGGCATGATTGCAGGTAAAATAATCTCATAGATGAATTATCCTATTTCATTTAATTGAATGCTGAAGTATACAAATCATGTACTTTATGATGTGACACACTTTAATATGTGAAATAAGGATATATGTCTTTCTTTTGTGAAATGTGAGCTGTGTTTCTCACATTAGAAAACTGAGATTGTACAGTGGGACCCCGCTATAACCCGCCCCGCTATAACCCGAATTCGGATATAACCCGGTCGTGGCATGGCTCCCGAAATTTCGGGTATTTTCTTACAGATATTTTTCTCAAAGACAAAAAAAAGAATTTAATAAAAATTTAAGTATGAAAAAAAAAAGTTTAATTATCATTCTCATATTCGTCTAAACAGTCCGAAAAAGAACCTGTAGAAAATGTATTATCAAATTTCTTCTAGTTTTGTGCCAAAATAAACGTCGGAAATACGAACCAATTGTTGGGCCTACTGAGAACTTTGATCTTTGTTTATTGTTGAAAAATTACAGCTCATAAGTGTCAATATTATAATTACTGGTTCCTGAGTAATGAAGCCATCGTGTCTACTTTGTGTTTGTCTTGAATGCATTCCGAATACAATCGTTGCTCAAATAATCTCCGATATATGTTCTCTTAATTTCATACACATCTAAGCAACAGCCAATGCGGCGGTTGATAAAAGATTCTCACCAGAATGTATAAATCAATTAATTTAAGTACATTGTTAATGTACTTAAATTAATTGACTTCTATACATTCTGGTGAGAATCTTTTATCAACGCCGCATTGGCTGTCTGCTTAGATGTGTATGAACATCTAAGAGAACATGATGCAATAACTGGGCGGCAAGTTCAAAGGACTTTGACTAGCAGCTTGGGTGGGAAAGTGTGCTGAAATTTACAATGACTGAATTCAGAGACAGAAAGATCCTGAGATGTACATGTAGTTATTATAAGAATACACTTTAGCTTCCATTATTTAATCTATGGACATGTACTATTTCATCATTCATTACGTACACCCGTTACGTAATTTTTGTTTTTTTCTTTTCATTGAATTCAGTCACATAATGATCTGTGACAAAATTATTGAATATTTTACATCCGTGTGTGGATATTTTCGATGGAAATATTTGTATTATGGATTCAATGTATGTTACAAGATTCGCTGGTGAGTACACGGTGTTGATACTCTTTTCATGCAATAGATTATACCTGTATACATAAATTAGACACGTGTATGTACCAATGCATGGTTCTCTGAATAAAGTAATATATTATATCTGCAATTTCTGTTACCACAGGAAATGTTTTTCTCATTTAATATATATTGATCAAAAATGGTAATTGTGACATGCATTTTCGCACCCGTCTTTATGTAACCCCCCCCCCCTCAATTAAATCTAAAAATGTGTTGGTATTGTACATGGTTGCTTATAACACGGTTCGGTTCATAGCCCGGTCGGATTCTATGGCTCCCAACTACCGTGTTATAGCGGGGTCCCACTGTATTAGTATAGAGTCAGCGATGTCAATTTTTCCGTACAGATTTCACAATGGTGATCATTTATAATACAACGTCACTGCCAATGAATTCTCTAACTTTTTATATTATAGGGAACATTTGAAGCCTGTTATTGGTTAAGAATGTTGTAGCTTTCCTGTAAGCAAAATTTCCGTAGCAGAAAAGAGCTTCAAGAATGTCCAGATTCATGACCTATGAGAATTGTGTAAATATTTGTCTCACCATTTGCTGAAATGTAATGATGAAATGGGTTGTACTATTTTGAAGTTAAAAGCTGAAAACAATTTTCCTATTTGTACCAAATGTTTTCTTATACATGTACTACTGAAAACTAAAGTAGCTATGTGAGTTCATATAAGTAAAATTAAGAATGGATTTACCATATTTTTCAGTGTGTTGTTGTTGTAGAGTTGAATGCCATTTTTCAGTACATGATCGGCTATACATGGCAGCCTGTATAAATGGTGGAGGAAGAACCAGGTAAAAAAGTTTTCACACATAAGAGCATTAGCCAAATCTGAGACTCGAACTTGTGCAGACAGAGGTGAGATGACAGTGATCTACAACGGTGAATGCTGTAGACCATTTGGCTACTTGGAGACCCCTTCAGTGTATAGTTTTATACGATTGAAAAGATTTTAAATTCTTATTGTGGTGTAACATTTAATATTCGGATTTCAACACATTACGGGATAAGGATTGTTCCATAGTATTATTTCTGCCACAAATAGCTGCTTAGTTTACATGTAGCTTACAATTATGAAAATGATTTAGTATATTTTTATTTGGCAATGCAATTCATTATCTTAATTGTAAATCAAATTCATAATGAATAAACCAGTCTTTAATGATACAGCATAATTTATTTTGGAGAATCTAAATTGCTATAAATATGTACTGTTAAACTAATTTATTTTCATTGATCAATCACAGGTTATTTGAATAATACTTGAATAACTGTAACTAATCTCGTCATGTAAACTGCAATAAAATAATTCTGAATTTATATTTCCTGCTGTATATTTTTAAATAAAATAATGCATAGGGTTTCTAAATATCAACATTAAATTTTGTCATTCTATGTGACTGCATATGAAAAGGTAATGATTGTCCAAGCCTTAATATTTGCGATTATCTGGTTTTAAAGGAAATGGAGTTGTCAGTGACCCAACATAAATGGAGTGAATAATAACAACTTTCGTTCTGAGAATTGTTTGCAGATATGATTTTGGTCTTCCATAACAAATAGCTGAAACAGTTTTAAGTGGGGTTTGGGGGTCTTGAAGGGAAGTGCCCTTGATCCAAGAGGCTGTGGGGGGGGGACCAAAGACCCCAGCCAGAAGCATATTTTACACTGATATAAAAACTGCTCCCGGTGCAATCTATCTATAAACCAAAATAATAATCTGAAAAAATAATATACTTAAGTTACCAAAAATGTTCAACTTGATGTCAATAATTTCACAATATTTATTGTTACATGAATATTTTCTCCAATACTACTGATGCTGTAGTTATTTCATTTAGATGTCAGTGTTCACATCATCATTGTGTCACACTAATTTGTCAAATTTTGCAGCAAATATATTATACTTCTTTTTTCATAACAAATCTGTAAATTAACATGCAGGTACATCAACTATATACAAATAATCCGGACCCATATATTCACTTGTCTTTTTATCCATAGGACACAACCTGTTGATATTCCAGACAGTTAAGTTCCAAACTCTTCCAAACACAACTACTGTAATTCAGATTCTTTTTGCAGAGGTCTCAAAATTTCTGTCAACTTTTCACTCCAGCCATTCCCAATTCCATACATTTTTTAAACCTTTATCTAAACTTTTCATGCCACAGTCTCTCTCAACAACTCCGGATACCATGTTTTGCAAGCATGCTTCTTCTTTCCATTGCATTTAATTTCCATTAAATGAAGATTCATTGAGGAAACAAATGACAAATGTACAAACAAAAGCATGGATAGACTGACATGGAATTAGCTATATGCCCCTTCCATGACTGACTAAAACATGAAATTTACTCGATAATGTTAGGATATATAGAGGAAAGGAATGACAAATAACAAAAGCATGGATAGAATGATATGAAATTAGCCATATGCCACTTCCACATATGTGGTAAGATTCTAAATCTGGTAAATTTGGTAAAGATGTTACAGTGAATGCATTCATTAGTCTTTTAGAAGTTAAAAAACATGGAAGAAGATGTATTTATATATAGACAGGCCAGTGATATATAGTAAAACTGGTAATTCTTTGGGAAATTTGTACTTACATGCATTGCAATTTGCAGCTAATGTTACAAAATATAGTTTAAGATATTTATTTATATAACTGCAGTATTTTTATTCAGATGTAATTATATATTTAATATTTAATATTTAATGCTGTCACAAGTGAAAAATTTGCACAAGAAAACAAAATTAGAAGAAAAGTAGAGCAATTATATTAACTGACCTTTTCGCCAATCTCACTGAATGCCCTTGGTTTGGCAATAATGTTTAACTGCTCCATAATCAACAACATGTGATCTTTGTGAGCATGTAGTTCTGGATACTTCTCCTTTGTCCAGATAGCATCTGTGAAAGAAACCGAATGGATTTTAGATCCAGTAGAAAGGTTGTGATAATAAATTAGTTTAAAAACATTCATATAGAAGGTGATTGATTTCACAAACTGGGATTTGCATTACTTGTATTTCATTTAAATATGAATACAATTTGTGTTCAAGAAACTGTTAAAGCCAAAAACAAAACCCAAAAGTTAATGAAGCCAATTCATTCATGTTATATATTGGAAACGTTCTCATCATAAATCATCTTTTGAAACCATATTATTTTAAAGAACCAGAAACAAATCTAGTTTCAAAAATTTGGGAGTGCAGTTGCTGCATTTCATTTCAATATCAATAAAAATATCTTTAACAAACCATTAAAATCAACTGACAAAACAAAAATAAAGTGAATGCAATCATTTTTATATTCCAAACTTTGCTTTGACACTGACATAAATGACATAATTACTTGTCATATATATATGACTTTCATTTCAGTGATTACCTTTAATTTCTTCACAGAGAATCAGGTAATCTAATCTGTAATAAAAAGTTGTCATTCTAAACTTGTTTTGTTTCAAATCTGAGTTTAAAAATTAGTTATGATTTTAATTTCATGAGCCTTTGATCCAGTAAAAATAAACATTATGAGAAAATACTGGATATCAATTTGTGGTGTCCACCATTAAAGTGACTTTAGTTGCCAAAGAAGCCTACCTGCATTCCGAAATTGATCATTACGGGACACCCAAAAAGACCCGTTAATTTGACTGAACTTTTTGTTATTGAGATCCATTGGAAATCTTTAGATTCAAAGCAATGAATATTATGTCTTTAGTGTACATTTTATGATTTGCACATCAATTGTTACTTTCAAGTGGCAGATGCAGAATTTTGCTGTTGTTTCTTTGATTAGGATTTTAACGAAGCTTTATCAATTTTTCAATCAAATCGCTACAATGTCTGCAGTGAGGAAGTTTATAGTGAGGTCTAGCTCTGCGGCATCATGATGCAGGCACCCAGTCACATTATCCTGACACCAGGCTGACCAGTCCTAACACTAACCTCTTAATGCTGAGCACCAGTCGAGGCAGCTGTTAGTACCATTTTTGTAAGTCTTTGGTATGACTCAGCTGGGGATCGATCCCACGACATCCCATTTCCACGGCAGATGCTCTATCCACTTGGCCACTGGAGCGGTGAGCCAGAATTTAGAATCATTACTATTTATTCTGACTTTTGCACTCTGTTAATTCCCTGGGTTTGAAACTTCTATTTGACATCTTTAATAGATGTGTACGTATATTACTAAGGTAATTGCTAGATCATAAACTTCTATTTGGTATCTTTAATAGATGTGTACGTATATTACTAAGGTAATTGCTAGATCATAAACTTCTATTTGACATTTTAACCAAGCTAGAAATGACAATCACAGTGTGATTGTTACTTGCTTACATTATCTGGTAAGACATCACAACAATCATCTGTGATTACTGAAGCTGAAATGTCTGTTCTTTATTGAAACAATGGAGTCCTGTAGATCTCATTGGGAAAACGCTTTACAGACGATAGACATTTCAATGCAATGAACATTTCTTGGCAAAGCAAGCCAGTTCATTAATTATGATCAGAACTAACTCCTTGAAAACAGTAAGGAGACATTAACAATTCTTGTATCACTTGATTGGAAAATTGTTTTCTTGTTTGATATAAGGCAGCATGAAGATTCATCATGTGTTGGTTGTTTCAACCAGCAAGAAGGCTGGATATTCCTGGCAATCTCTGCCACCACATGTAAGAGATCATTCCATAACATTTCTCACTGAATAAGGGTCCAAATGTATTTCATCAAGAACAAGGAAATTGGTGGAGTTGAAGGTAAGATGTATGCATCAGGACTGTTCAAATAGAGTGAAATGGCATTAAACTGTCAAAACTTTACAATCTGAGACTGGCATGATGAACATTGTGAGCTTGGTATACCACCTCATCGCAAATAGGACCACATTATATTGACCACAGTAATGACTGATTAACTACCGATTGACTAAACAATAATCTACTATTTTGTTGTGATGGGTTGTGTTATGTATATTTGATTTAAGTCATTTATTTTTATTTTAATTGTTTGTCAGATTCAAATTTGACATTTTAAGTTTAAGATTCATTCATTGAGAGGTATTTGTTTTAAAAAAGTGGGATGACCTGTACTCTATAAATAAACACCAGATGTTGACCTCATTTCTGACCTGGCTTCAGAGTTGTAAACAAACTTTTAAAATGATTGGTTGATTCCAAGGACATTATGGACCTTTGTTGTAAACATCTTTATATTTTTAGTTCTTGAGAGTAAAATTAACTGATTCTCATCTGGGTCATATGGCGTGCACGAGATTTTTTTTAACGTAAATTTGTTCTAAAGATTCTAGAAGATCATGTGACCCCTTCCTTGTTTACATAAAAACAGGTATATAAATTATATTTTGGAGCGAACTATTTAGTAGAAGTTGTGCTGTTAGAATATTAAGTTGTGTTGTTTTGAGTTATTTTAAATTACCTTGTACTGGAAATTATTTCAATTCGTTTGGATCAAGAGGATTTATTTTGTTATTTATCTGGAAAACAATTGTGCTCATTTAATTTCATAAGACCAGAACTGACTTCATCACGTGACATCGTCTTCCATCTTGGATGCTTCACTAAGATTCGAACTGGGAATTATTAGGACATTTTATTAACAGGACTTTTGGAATTTGACTAGTGGATTATACTTTCAATTATTTTTGGATTAATTTTGGAATTGATTCTTAAAACCGCAAGTTTATTTTCTTTTCTGGAAAATATTTGTGCTCAATAAATTGTTTATTAAGTTTTTACAAGCTTGTTGTTTTCATTCTTTCTATGTTACTGTTTATTCGAGCCTAAGTACGTAACAGTTGATTGAGCTTGTATAGCAGGATGTGGCAAATTTAAATGCAGATTTAGTGATGACACCTCTTGAGAAAATCCAAAATGATTGAAAACAGTTAATTAAGTTCATGGAAAGCACCAGGATGTCTTTACTATATTCTATCTCCTGCCATGTTAGAAAGGAATTTGCAATGTCAGTACATTGGAGAAGGCTGATGTGCATGAGCACTTTAGAAGCGACCAAACAATGTTCACTTCCTAAAAGGAGTGTTGGTGATAGGCAGACATGCTAGTACCGAAAGCAAGGATTATTTTCTTCTTTAAGCCAATGATTCACCAATGTCAGAAGGGCTGACTGACTAAGCGCCATCAAGTTGTCAATTGTGCTGGTGAAAGATCATTCAATGTATTTAGGTATAAGATGCAAAAATCTGAAAATATAATTTACTCAAAAATGTAAATTAGGTCATAAAGGTAAAATTTTGATATGGTTAAGTTACTTCTGTCAAGAAATATTCATGTAGCCATTTTCCTCAGTGTAGATAACATAATAAGATATTGATGATGTATTATAAATGAGAAGTAAATATATAAATTGACTGGCGAAACATTCTATCACTCCAAACTTTGTTGGTGCAGGTCAAGAAGACATATTTTGGAAACTGGTACCAAAAATTAAGACAGGTAAAGACTGACAGGTGTTGGTAATATAAGGTCTAAGATATTGAGGACATATTTACAAAAAGAATGACAAATGAATAAATAAATTGAAAAATGCTAAAGTGGGAAACAAAAAACATACATGTACTTTGAAAACAGGCAACAAAAATAAGACAGGTATAAACTGAAACTGTTTTGGTAATATAAGGTCCAAACGATTGAGGACATCTTGACAAAAAAGAATTAAAAATGAATAAATAAATGGAAAAATGCTAAAGTGGGAAACAAAAAACAAACTTTGAAAGCAGTTAACAAAAATAAGACAGGTACAAACTGACAGGTGTTGGTAATAAAAGGTCCAAGATATTAAAAATAAGACGGTTACAAACCGATAAGTTCTAAACTAAGGATTCCTTTCCCTTTGAAGTCAGACCATTTCTGTGAGATATTGTCAGCAGGAGCATCTGGTAAGTCGGGCTGAGCATTGATTAGGGTCTTCAAAGCATCAATCAACCATGTTGGATCCAAAATAATGTTCTCTTTCAAAACTTCAATGCTGAAAAGTAGCAATATTTAAATAAATATGGAATAAGTAACAACTGTTTGATTTAGTATTATCAAAGATTCCTGCATCAGTCACCTGATCTGGTCATGCGTTTGGCCTTTTCATTCTACTTATCATTTTTTAGAAACAATATCAAAAAGAAATGATCACGATATCAATACATATTGTACACATACATATTTGAATCTTAACTTCACATCTGTCAAGCTCACTTGATATTAATTCTGGTCAATTGAATAAATCTGTTAACATTGTAATTTTTTTCTTCTGCAAGTCTGATGGAAACTAGCCAATAGTGCATGCCACTTTACATCGTTATTATTTGAGAAAATTAATTTCTAATGACTGATTCCCCCCCCCCCAACTCTTATTTCCATGTGGTGCTAAACTACATAGGATATAAAAGCTAGAGCACAATGAATGGAATATTATATACCCTCACCATGTTTAAGATCTTTTATGTACATCATATGTACATCAATGCCATCTCACCTCTGTCTTCGCGGGTTCAAGTCTCGGGCTCAGCAATGTGGGTATGTGAGAAAGCTTACCAGTAGCTGATCTTGGGTTGGTGGTTCTTTCCAGTTTTTTTCGAGGTCTAATACTGATCATCATGTTTAGCATATCCTGTACTGAAAAAGGAGATTAAACCCTAAAACAACATCAACATCAACAACTTAACTGAGATTTATGTCCAAAGCAAGTTCTACTCTTTGGTATTGATATTTACACTTGACCTATCGTCCCAAAGCTGACAGACATGTCCCTTACAACAACAAAAGCATGTCAGCCATGTAATTTGATCCAGGTGAATAATGTTGAATAAATATTATTGTGCAGAAACCATTTTATTCTATTAACCATACTAACCTTTACCTATTGACCTCAAAATCAATAGGCTTCTTCCTTAAAGCAGATATCACAGCATAATATACTTTGCCTTATCTAACCAATCAGTATTGGTGTCACACTAATATACTCTGCCTTATCTAACCAATCAGTATTGGTGTCACACTAAAATGTTCACTCATTCTATTTAAATATTAGAAAAATGCCACTTCTCCATTAAGCCGATATTTTGGCCATAAATTATAAAGCTATAATTGTCCGTGCAATAAAACATACTTTAAACACAATATAAGTCTAATGTGAGAAGCTGCAAATGACATCATCAGTTTTCATTCATGAAAGTATATGTTTAAGACCAACAAATCAATATAAAAAACATTTGAACTACTTGTTTTAGAATTACTGTGGCTTCATGTATTATCACTTTAACATCACAGACTTTTCACCATAACGTCACAGAATGAGCACACTTTAAGAATTTGGTGAAATGAGCATCATGTTGACATTTCTTTTGAAGCAATGTCATAATAAACCCAACAGGAGGCCAAAGTGGGTCTGATATCACTTATTTGAGTAATTTACAGACATATTCAAACTGTACAGGTCAAAGTAATTCTTAGAGAAGATTGTTTTTATGTTCTCTATTATTATAATGTTATTAATGTCCTCTCCAAGATCATATATAAATAGAATTGCTCTTTTTGTACAAAGTCATTTATATAACCATTATTATCCCGATGGACTCAAGACAGAAAAAGTGCAAATCAAACCACAGGACTAATTTGGGTCATCTACCATGTTGTGTACATGGTCATGGTATTTTACTCCAACTGCAATAGACTGCTAAATAAACTACTTGTGTTGTGGTACAAAACACATGCAAAGCAATCATTTTCCTAGTTCATTACTGAAAGTGAATCATTCTTGCATGGTGCTATAAAGTACAAAACCAAAGCAATAATTTTTCCCACTTCATTTACTGAAAGTGAACCATGGTTGCATGATGCCAGAAAACACCCAAATCAACAATATAAAGTTAATAAGACCCTCCATATAATCACTTAAATAATTTGCAGCTGACTGCTATGTATTGCTGTCAATTTGAACTGACTACAATTAACAATTAGTATGCAAAGTTAGTGGCTGAATCATGCCTTTATGGTCTTTGTCCACTACCGGGTACATGCGAAATTATATTGCAACAAAGAATAACCTCCAAATGCCTTCGCACTAGACTAAATGAATCGCACTATAAAACACTAGACCAAATCAATCATTTTACTTCTTAATTTATGTTTGTTTGCATGGCCTAATTTTATTCCTCTGAGAAAATACTTTGTAAGTATTATACAACTCACCAAAGTGATGATAGATAAAAGTTAGATATACACCCTCCAGTAGTTCACTGCTATATATTGCTATCAACTGGAACTAACTAAACTTATCAAAGAGTATGGAAGTGTTGTTGTTCATGACCTTCTGGTCTATATCTACTAGATACTAATAATATCAAAGCAAAGGGTAAGCATCTTAATGAATGTGATATTAATTTACTGTTAGAATGCAAATGCAATCTGGTCACAACATTCAAGAAGGTATTCGTTTGTTTCTGGTCATTAACTTCTTGCATGGTTGGAAAACTCTGAGGGTCAGGATCCCCACAAATTGGAATGTCTGTATGTTTGGGCTAATCAATGTAATCAGATCTAGAAGCATTTTGGGACAAAATATATTTGGTTATAGTTCTTTTCTTAAATATAAAAATATCAATCATGAACCATACTTGAGACCATTGGCATATAATATATGAAATGCCATGAAATAATGTATACACTTGTAACAACTCCAGCCTCACCTTAATAACAACAAATAATAACTTGTGCATATGCCAACATCATTTTAAGGTGTTCTTTGGCTTTGCCTTTAGTCTGTTTGTGGTGGGCAATATAAACATTGGTGTGCATCAAAGCAAAACAATGGGAATTCAGTATTTAAATTATGTTTAAGAGACTGTACAAACTCGACAGCTTTCCAAAACTAAATTTATCTAAAATTTATTTTATCTAAGAAGTGTTGGTCATGCTAATTGTTATTTTTGTTGTCTTGTATTCATCTTCAACTTTAAATCACAGATTACTGAATTCCTAAGGTGTATTATCTTGCCAAATTATCAAATATTATTTTTTTTAATTGAAATTGCTTTGATGGAAAAACTGTAAAGTACTGTATGCTTTTTAATGAGACATGTTGGTTTTGAAGAAAACCTTTTTTCTAAATGATTTTTTGTCTTTGCTAAGGTGGCCATATCTTATGAATTATCAGCATTAAATTTTTAAAATAAATTTGAAATGCATCATCATCTTATCGCTTTTAATGGTGTCTGTATCTGATTGATAATTATAAATACAAAAATAATTTAAAATGTACTCCTCAGAATGTTTACTATCATTTATGTATCAGATGCTGTTTTGCAGTTTGACAAAGTCATTTAAATGTTTTTTCAATTTCTCACAACAGTAAACATATTTGATATCATTGGTAAATGTATCTTCATTTCAGGATATTTTCTATCAAGTTTGGCAGAGTCCTTTCAGAAAACGTCAGGGCATTGCTTGAAGGTGGTTTTTACTTATTTTAATTAATGGTGGTGATATTTGAAAGCAGTGGGAATAGTTTGTAAAATTTTGAAAGGTCATCATGTCAGTGTAATTTCTGTCAAGTTTAATCACATTCTTGTCAATAGTTGTAAAGGTGTCATTTACTGGATTTCATTCCTTTTAGTTTCAGTGCCCATATTTTGAATGGGAATATATATCAATTATGCTAAGATTTTCCCACAAGGATAATTTAAATTAAATGTGATCGAATTTTGTTCAGCTTTATTTTTTAAGTTGCTCAAAGGGTTATTAATATTTTTTAATAATGATGGAAATATCTCATAGTGGATTACCAGTAGCAATGTTTGTAAATATTTGAGAGCCATTTATACCAGAGTGATCTGTGTCAGATTTGCTTCAAAATGGGTTCAGTTGTTTTCAATAAGTTAAACAGAACAATGTTTATGTAATCACAATGCAGGGCTATGTCATAAGCTTACCTGACCTTGTGGTAATGGATGAGGCATAATGTATATTGGGCCTTGTAAAATGCTAACATGAGTATGTGAAAATGAATGATGTATGACTTGGCTGTAGGTCCACATTGTAAGCTGACCTGACCTTGAGGAAATACATGCTAAGTTATGATTGCAAGGCCATCACATTAGCTGACTTGGTCTTGTGGCCAGGTGATCAAACAATAATCAATATGAAAAATTCTATGAATAAAAGGTCACATGTTCACAATGTGCTTAATATGAATGCAAAGTCATTGAAAAAGATTCAATGGTTTGATGAGCTATAATCCATAAATCAACATCAATAAGACATCTATTATGTATTCATAGATTTCAAAATGGCTTTTGACAGAATGTGGAATGAGGCATTGTGGGCCACAATGAAGAAGTACAACAATGGTCAAAAATTGACCAACACCATAAAGCAGCTGTACGTCAAGGCTACCAGTGCAGTAATTGCTGAATCTGTGGGGGACTGGTTCAAGGTTCTGTGGAGGACTGGTTCAAGGTTCTGTGGGGGACTGGTTCAAGGTTCTGTGGGTGACTGGTTCAAGGTTCTGTGGGGGACTGGTTCAACACAACAGTTATAATACATCAAGGCCTTCTGTTGGAGTACGGCAAGGCTGTCTCCTGTCACCCATGCTTTTTAACATCTACTTCGAGCAGATCATGAGCTAAGCCTTGGAAAACCACGTTGAGACAGTCAGGATTGGTGGGCTAAACATCAAAAACTTATTCCTTGCTGACGACATTGATGGGCTGGCAGGCAGTGAAGACAAGCTTGTCACCTGAATGAAGAACCTGGATGAAACATCTTCCAGATTTGACATGGAGAGAAGTGCAGAGAAGACAAAGCTGATGACAAATACATGTAGTGGCAAATAAATCTCATTCAAGATTAAAGTCAGAAGAAACAGTGGGCCAGTTCAAATATTTTGGTTCCATAATTACTGAAGAGGGATCAAGAGCAGAAATGTTATCACAAGCAGCACAAACAATGGCAGTAATGTCAAAGCTTAGACCCATCGGGAGAGACTAGAATATCTGTCCGAAAACTAAAATCAGACTATTGAGGGCACTAGTCCTCTCAATCTTCGTTGATTTCATCTGAGGCCTGTACCCTGACAGCAGAATTACAGCAAAGAATCCAGGAAGTTGAAATGAGATGTTACAGAACCATCCGTGACATCTCTTAGAAGAACCACATCACAAATGATGAATTGCATAACACAATCAGGCATAAAGTAGGCTGTTATGAAGACCTCCTCACCACTGTCAAAAAGAGAAAGCTCAAATGGTATGGCCATGTCACTAGAGCCAACAGTCTATCTACAACAGTACTGCTGGGCAGCGTCCAGGGTGGCAGAAGAGAGGTAGACAGAACAAAGTGGACTGACAATATCACAGAATGGACCAGGAAAAGATTTGCGGAGAAATTGGCACATGATTGAGACAAGTGGAGTGAACTGCATGGTCAGATCTTCAACAGCACAGTGCCTCAACAACCACACTAGGTCAAGAAACTGATGATGATGATGATGATGATGATGATGATGATGATGATGATGAATCCATAAATAAATATTTCTGGAAAGACTGATTACAGGCAGACAGCCATAGCAAGAGCTTTATACCATATTTCATGTATTGCAAGTCAGTGTACACATCATTCAGAAATGGCACTACTCAGAAATTTCAAAAACTGAATTTTCCTACACAAACAGTCTGATTGCTTGTTTTATTCAACCCAGTAACTAGCATACTCACTTACGGCACACAGGCATAAAATTAACTAGCAAGCTCTCATCTGCACACAGGCAGACACTCCAATAACTAATCAACCACTTGTAACACACAGGCAGACACTCCAATAACTAATGAACCACTTGTAACACACAGGCAGACACTTCACTAGTAAATTCACTTAGAGCACACTGGCCAACACCCTAATAGCCAGCACATTCACTCAAAGAAAAGAGGTAGATATGGATCCCCACATCACACTATACTAGGTTTCAATTTAATTAACAAAACATTTACTTTGAAATTAAAAGAAACTGAAGTTTCCTATACCTACAGTCTACTTGCTTGTGTCAGTGCAACCAAGTAACTAGCACACTCACAGCACACAGGCAGACACCCCAGTTACTAGCACACTCACAGCACACAAGCAGACACCCTAATAACTAGCACACTCACAGCACACAGGCAGACACCCCAATAACTAGCACACTCACAGCACACAGACAGACACCCCAATAACTAGCACACACACAGCACACATGCAGACACCCAGTAAACTAGCACATTCATAGTACACAGGCAGACACCCTAATAACTAGCACACTCACAGCACACAGACAGACACCCCAATAACTAGCACACTCACACTCACAGCACACAAACTGCATTTGCAAACCCAATGGAGCTCGATGGCTTCATGCTGTCTCTCATTCGGATGTAATGCATGGATTTCCATTTGTCTTATGATAGCAATATTATCCCATACAACTAAACATAATCAATTATTATATTATGTCCAATACATGAAAATGTTTCAGAAGAACCCATGAAAATATTAGTAAGCCTCCACCATCCCTCAACACATCCTGGTGGAACTGCTGCAGAGACTCAGAGCTCAAGTTATTGAGGATGACCAGCACAGAGTGGACGTGGTCTCTGTCAAAGATGCGCAGCTTACTGTGTATGATCCCTGTAAGTATGCTCTTTAGAGATTGAGATACCAATATATCTACATTATTATGAGACTATTACACACATTTCCCAGTTCTAATGAAGTCTGTGTAATACCTATGAAGTCTGTGTAATACCTATGAAGCCAAATCAAATTTAGATCATATTAACATAGTCACAATTGCTTGAAAACTACTAAATTAAAAAACTAATGTTAGTTTTTGCATTTACAAAAGGCTAACACATTTTTTAAGAAGTTTGCTTTAGTTTGCTTTAGTTTTACTCAAAGAAATCGTAATAATCCTATGCATAGACAAGATGAGACCTTGTTGATCTCATGAATAACATAATGGTATGCTTGTGTTTAAACATGAGAATTAACCCTCTGATGTATGTAAATTTAAATTCCCGATGACAGCCACTTATTTTAAAAAAAAACATAAAGTCCCCACATACTTCAATGTAAACCACATGTTTAGTCCTTGAAATTAATGGCCCAGTCTCGAAGCTGAATATATATGTTCACAGCTATGAACTATAACTCAATTCTGAATGCATTTATAATTGATGGGACTGGTCATTTTAAACTTAAGGTTCTTTACGGCTGTGGCATTTTAAAAAAATTTTGTCTCGCATCCCAAGACAAATTGTTTTAGAAGATATAACCCTTTGGAAACTCGAATGGTCTCTAACAGTGAAGTAATAATAATAATAATAATAATAATAATAATAATAATAATAATAATAATAATAACAATGCTTTTTTATAGAGGGTGAGCTTGAGTGGATGTTCCTCAGAAATAATGATAGTGACCATCATAAAAACTGTTATAAAACTACCATCAGAAGACAATATCAATGTCAGCATGGGAAAGGTATGTTTCTAATACAAAGCTATTTGTCTTTTCATGTTGTAGTTTACTGCTCACACTATGGTTCCATCATTAACAGCAGAAGTTTGGCAATTGTTTCTAATTAATCTGACTTCATCATATTGTTAAAATGAATAACACAATGCATAAAATTGTCAAATCTTAAATGTTCAACCAATTTAAGGCATTCTGCATGTTTTCTTGTAAAGAAAATATAAAAGCAAAATTTTGATAATGATAAAAAAAACAATAAAACAAACTACTCAGTCATACACAAATAATGTGTCAATAACTTTATCATAACATAGATATAAGATGTTTAATTATTTCAATGCAATTTCCTGTTAGTGACTATTAGAAAGTTTGGCTATTGAGACAAAATCAAAACAAAATACAAACAAAAACAAATAATACTAAATCTGTCAATACCATATTATTGGAATATAGGGATAAATTCAGTTATTTATTTCTGTTTCAGTTTGCACAATATGCCTTGTTTAGCATCATATTAAAGTCAGTATGAACAATAATTAACAATATACGTCACACAATCTACAACAAAATCACATTCATATTTGTCTGATGTAAAACAATATTGCAAAAGTTCTAATACTTATCCCATGCATGAACACAGTCAAATCAGTAATTGCTGACTAATGTAGTCAATCTTTATGTTATATACTGTTAGAGATAGCTAATGGATTCAACCTTTATGTCACACAGTAAGAGATGACTAATGAGTCAGCCTTTGTGTCATACAGTAAGAGATGACTAATGAGTCAGCCTTTATGTCAAACAGTAACAGATGACTAATGAGTCAGCCTTTATGTCATACAGTAAGAGATGACTAATGAGTAAGCCTTTATGTCATACAGTAAGAGATAACTAATGGAGTCAACCTTTATGTCATACAGTAAGAGATGACTAATGAGTAAGCCTTTATGTCATACAGTTAGAGATGACTAATGGAGTCAACCTTTATATCATACAGTAAGAGATGACTAATGAGTCAGCCTTTATGTCATACAGTAAGAGATGACTAATGAGTCAGCCTTTATGTCATACAGTAAGAGATGACTAATGAGTCAGCCTTTATGTCATACAGTTAGAGATGACTAATGAGTAAGCCTTTATGTCATACAGTTAGAGATAACTAATGGAGTCAACCTTTATTTGATACAGTAAGAGATGACTAATGAGTCAGTCGATATGTCATACAGTAAGAGATGACTAATGAGTCAACCTTTATGTCATACAGTAAGAGATGACTAATGAGTCAGCCTTTATGTCATACAGTTAGAGATGACTAATGAGTAAGCCTTTATGTCATACAGTTAGAGATAACTAATGGAGTCAACCTTTATTTGATACAGTAAGAGATGACTAATGAGTCAGTCGATATGTCATACAGTAAGAGATGACTAATGAGTCAACCTTTATGTCATACAGTAAGAGATGACTAATGAGTCAGCCTTTATGTCATACAGTAAGAGATGACTAATGAGTAAGCCTTTATGTCATACAGTAAGAGATGACTAATGAGTCAGCCTTTATCTCATACAGTTAGAGATAACTAATGGAGTCAACCTTTATGTCATACAGTAAGAGATGACTAATGAGTCAGTCATTATGTCATACAGTAAGAGATAACTAATGAGTCAGCCTTTATGTCATACAGTAAGAGATGACTAATGAGTCAATCTTTATATCATACAGTAAGAGATGACTAATGGAGTCAACCTTTATTTCATACAGTAAGAGATGACTAATGAGTCAGCCTTTATGTCATACAGTAAGAGATGACTAATGAGTAAGTCTTTATGTCATACAGTAAGAGATGACTAATGGAGTCAACCTTTATTTCATACAGTAAGAGATGACTAATGAGTCAGCCTTTATGTCATACAGTAAGAGATGACTAATGAGTAAGTCTTTATGTCATACAGTAAGAGATGACTAATGAGTCAGCCTTTATGTCATACAGTAAGAGATGACTAATGAGTCAGCCTTTATGTCATACAGTTAGAGATAACTAATGGAGTCAACCTTTATGTCATACAGTAAGAGATGACTAATGAGTCAGTCGATGTGTCATACAGTAAGAGATAGCTTATGAGTCAGCCTTTATGTCATACAGTAAGAGATGACTCATGAGTCAATCTTTATATCATACAGTAAGAGATGACTAATGGAGTCAACTTTTATTTCATACAGTAAGAGATGACTAATGAGTAAGCCTTTATGTCATACAGTAAGAGATGACTAATGAGTAAGCCTTTATGTCATACAGTAACAGATGACTAATGAGTCAGCCTTTATGTCATACAGTAAGAGATGACTAATGAGTCAGCCTTTATGTCATACAGTAAGAGATGACTAATCAGTAAGCCTTTATGTCATACAGTTAGAGATAACTAATGGAGTCAACCTTTATGTCATACAGTAAGAGATGACTAATGAGTCAGCCTTTATGTCATACAGTAAGAGATGACTAATGAGTCAGCCTTTATGTCATACAGTAAGAGATGACTAATGAGTCAATCTTTATGTCATACAGTAAAAGATGATTAATGGAGTCAACCTTTATGACTTGGATTGTAACCCTTAAGGAAGTTTGTTGCCACTGAGAAGAGCTTGAATTTTTAAAAAGTATGATTTTTTTAAAACAAAAAGTCTGAAATTTATTTTCTGGATTTTACTCTTACTGATTTCATCTTATTTCATACATCTTTTCCACACATAAATTTCCTCAGACTTATGGAGAAGGATTGTGACAATGTCGTATTAAATAGCATAGCATTTCAATGGTTGAATTGTACGTTTTTGTGCTGGCATAAAGCTGCAATGTACTGGTACTCTTTGACAGACTGATACCATGCACAATGTACAACATAAGACTGTACGAATGTACAACATATGACTGTAACCATCTCCTGTTACACAGTAACTCTTACCTGAAGTAGATGATTGTGCCAGTTTCATGCAAAAATTTAAGAAACAGATCCAGTTCTTCACTTTTTTCTATTTGGACAGTTCCTTCCTTGTTAATTTTCTCCACATCTTCACGAGAAATCACCTGTAATTAAAAGATGGTAAATACTTCTGTTGGATTGAATTGCTGAACTTGTAAAATAAAATGTATACACTCCAATCTGTTTTATTAAAGTAAGAGATCTTCCTAAATTGACAGTGACAATATCGATATTAGGTAGGTGCAGACATTAAAATTTGACTATGCCAATATCTGAAAGACCCGTACACTTACAGGTTGATTACCTTAGTCATGTCTAATAGATTCTGCATCCATCAACAGCTAGAAGAGTATCATAGCTCAAAGAAATTTATTTTTTACAATAGGCCCAGGGCTAGTGACTTAAAGAATATCACAAATCCAGACTCACAACTCCACAATTCTAACTACGATTTCCATATGCTCAAAATCAGAAACAAAATCAGATTAAATTGATTTGTTGATTATTTGGATCGCAAAAAATATAATTCAATCTCTTTCTCCAGCTCCTTAGGTCAGCCAGTGTCTACTTGCTCTAACAATGTCAATCTAAGTAGATTGACAGTTCTAAGTAGATTGACAGTGTCTTCATTAGTATCTGAGCATGTCTTGATTGATTCAGTTTTTGTTTAGTCTTCAAATACCTTAAAAATAAAAGTAACGTTTTTCATCAACGTGATTAATGTTTATATGGCAAATTATTGTTTTCATTTGAAAAGCCTGAGAGGCAACTCACTTAGAAAACAACAGAGGCCTGATCTGAAATTTAAAAGGCCCAGGACATCATGCTATCATACGTTTTGAGCACAGAGTATGCTAGTCATGCGTCATACTTCCTGCATGCATGACTAGCTAGTTCAGTATGCTAGTCATATGTCATACTTCCAATATCCTTGATCAGCTTGATAAGTATGTTAGTCATATGTCATACTTTCTATATCAATGAACAGCTTGATAAGTATGCTAGTCATATGTCATACTTTCTATATCAATGAACAGCTGGATAAGTATGCGAGTCATATGTCATACTTCCTATATCCTTGATCAGCTTGATAAGTATGTTAGTCATATGTCATACTTTCTATATCAATGAACAGCTTGATAAGTATGCTAGTCATATGTCATACTTTCTATATCAATGAACAGCTTGATAAGTATGCTAGTCATATGTCATACTTTCTATATCAATGAACAGCTTGATAAGTATGCTATTTATATGTCATACTTCCTATATCCTTGATCAGCTTGATAAGTATGTTAGTCATATGTCATACTTTCTATATCAATGAACAGCTGGATAAGTATGCGAGTCATATGTCATACTTCCTATATTCATGAACAGCTGGGTAAGAATGCTAGTCATATGTCATACTTCCTATATCCATGAACAGCTGGGTAAGAATGCTAGTCATATGTCATACTTCCTATATCCATGAACAGCTGGGTAAGAATGCTAGTCATATGACATACTTCCTATATCCATGAACAGCTGGGTAAGAATGCTAGTCATATGTCATACTTCCTATATCCATGAACAGCTGGGTAAGAATGCTAGTCATATGTCATACTTCCTATATCCATGAACAGCTGGGTAAGAATGCTAGTCATATGACATACTTCCTATATCCATGAACAGCTGGGTAAGAATGCTAGTCATATGTCATACTTCCTATATCCTTGATCAGCTGGTTCAGTATGCTAGTCATATGTCATACTTCCTATATCCATGAACAGCTGGGTAAGAATGCTAGTCATATGTCATACTTCCTATATCCATGAACAGCTGGATAAGTATGCGAGTCATGTATCATACTTCCTACATCCATCATTAGATCAGTATGCTAGTCTGCAGTATATTTTCAGGACGTGGATGACTTTTCTTTACCAAGATGTATGAATATAATACTGAGGAATTCACACAGCATGTCAATTCCATTGATGAAAATATCCAGTTCACTTGTGAAGTAGAGGAGGATGAGAAGTTGCCATTTTTGGATACCTGTGTTAAATCTACAGATGATGGGGGCAGCAAAGGTTTATTTACCATAAACCCACCCACACAGACCAGTATCTGAATTTCAGTTCCAACCCCCATCTTGAACATAAGAGATCAGTGGTGAGAACCAATGTTCCCTCTAATTCTTGACGATGCTGCGCGGAAAAATATAGGCGTGCGCGGAAAAACATGATGCAAAATTTTAGTGAGCGACATTTGTGAAAGTCGTACATTTACAAATGTTTAAAACTCTATTACACAGCAGTCTTCTATATGATAAATTAGACATTTCGCACAGGCTTATGCATTGTTCAATTATGTTAATAAAAATATTGTTCTACTTACTTTATATTAATGATGTCGGTAAAGTGCTACACATATATGTCATATTTAATTATAAAAACTACAAATAAAATAAATGCAGTTCGAAATTTAGAGCAAAACAGTTACTTTATTCATTTATTGCCGAATTTTCACGTCTGTCTTTGTCTGTGGTCCAATGCTTGTAAACCGCATCTAGATCAATAGTGCTTCGTGATGAAAGATAGAATATTATGCGCATCAAATTATCCAAATGATTTACTTGTAGCCTGTTTCTAGATTTTGTTTCAATTGAGTTCATTAGGCTAAAACCGCGTTCGCAGTCTGCACTTGATGCTTGAAATGTCCCACAAATGTCCAGCAGAATCGACAGCTCTTTCATGTCTTCATTCTTCATGACACAGCTTACGACGTCAGTGAAAGTCTGAATTGATCCAGTCTTCATTTTCTCTGCAATCAGAAATTTGAAGTCATCATACTGTTCACCGATCTTTGAGATTACACTCTCTTGACAGTTTGGTATAATTCTTGAAAACCTTCTTATCAGTTTGTTCAAACTGTCTTTGCCAAATTCAAAACTTGAATTCTTTGCAATGATGCAGTGGTCAAATGCGTGCCAATCCATTAATTCATCATCCGGAAATCTCTTCTCAAGGTGATTATATAATAGTTCAACAAATCTAAGAATTACAGCCTTGTCGACGTCACGGTCAATTGAATTAAGAACTTCCTTCACTGCATCACTCCAATGAACTGTTTCTCCAAGATACTGCGATCTTATTTGACATATTTTGGCCTTTATAAACTGAAACGCTTCAATAGTTGTCAGAATACTTCTTTGAAAATATTTGCTTATTGATGCCAGTTCTCCCAAAACATCTTCTGCTGATCAAATTGATTTTCACAATAGAATTGTTTTATTGCTGTCACAATAGAGACGCTGTCGCATGAGGACAACTTCACGATGCCACCGAATATTGTTTTGCAAACAATTTCTGTTTCAGGCCTATACTTGAAATATACAATCAGTATTTTCTGAACTGAAATATCGGTACTTTCATCTATTATCAACGTGTGGAATGCCGACTTTCGCAATTCAGTCATAAGCTGAGTTTTTTGAAGACGAGGCTTATGCACTCAATAAATTCGAACGCATGATTTTTGCTGCGCCAACTTTGTGGAATTTTAACGTATTTTGCAACATGCTCATGGATATCTTGTACAGAAAACATGGATGCATTCAGTTTAATAGCAAGAATAACGTTATCAATCAGCACTTTTACCAAATCTGAAGTTGACCGCTTTCTCTCTTCCATCTCTTCTCTGATGCTACGATCTGCCGTACTCTCCTATAGCATACGCAAAATTCCACCACTCTTCCGATTCCGTAGCTTTTTAACTGATTCAGTGTGCACTTTTTGACTGAGATGCCGCTTTAAGTAATCAAGTTTCCATTCATCTCATTTTTCCCCGTGCTGAACTCTCCTGAAGCATTTGCAGTTGAGCAAATAGTGCAAACAACAGCGCCATCATCATTGCATGTGAAAATATCTTTTTACCTTTTGCTTCTTAGACGATGACAACACATCCGCTTCGATCAGTTCTGATAGCCACTCTTCCTTGAATCTTGAACAAGTTTTCTTTTTCAACGAATATTGACATCCTTCTGCTTTTCTTTTGGACATTATGTGCGTGGGTAATTTATTATTTACTGAGAACTCTGCTACATTGGGTGAAGATTACTGTCAGTAGTCAGTAATGAGGAAGACTGTATAATGGAGATCAGTCATACAGATAAAACGTCAAGGAGCAACGGTTCCAAAGAATGGATGTTTATCTTTCCTGAAAAGAACATAAAAGGGAGAACAATGTTTTCGACATTGTAAATTCGGTAGGACTGCTCCAGAGTGTCCTATGTCCTAGTGACTTCCTTACAATCATATGTGTTAATTGCCTTGCAAATCAGTCTGCTGCAGGTAAGAGTGCAAGGCTGAAAGTTGGTGTCCTTGGTGGCTTATTTGGACAACCTGATCAGCTGATCATTACAAACTTTTGATGATAAAGTTGTAGCTTAGCCTTATCAGGGTCTTTACTGGGCCATATTATTTTCAAATGATATATCAGTGTGATATAAATGGATATAACCAAGTTACCAAGATTTGGCATTGATTGTCTTAATTCCAATAACTTATCTTTGGGAATGTTTTGTAAGTTCCTTCTCCACACCTGTTGCTAATTTGAAACATGATAATTATAATTTCTATATTATGTCCTGCCTTTTCAACCTTACATATCTTTTTTCACACGTTAAAATCCCTCTAGTCTCATCAACAAGTGGGAAGAAGGAATTTGGAAACATATTTATTCCTATTTCTCTTACACACACAATCGATTTTTATTTCTCCCCACTTACAATATGAAGGATAGGCCCCACATAATATAACCCATTCACTATGATTTTTCATGATGCTGATGATATGACCCAGTTACATAGATTTGGCATTAATTTCCTGAATCACATACACTTACCCGTTTAACTGTCTGTAATGTTGATATTGAGTGTTTTTCAAATTCATTTTTTCCAACTTGTTCCTATTTTGTAACCTGATAATGGTAATTGTTTGCTCATTTATTGTCTGCATATTCAAACCTACACATCTTTTACCTTTTTCGTGCATTACAATCCCTTTGGTCATTATTAACAAATTAATATATAAGATTGCAAGCAAGATTTTGGCAGACAATAATCATGGCCGTGTTTGAATTTTTTTTTACAAAGTTTTAAATTGTGTGGAGTAAATACAAACCTTCACTCCATCAGCCTTACGCCTCATCAGCTCTTGTTCCAGGGGGAGCCACCGTGCTGGTATCTTCTCCCCCCAGTATGGCTGCTGTGACGCTACCTCAACAATTTTCCTCTTCAAATCCTCCAATTTGCTGTCTACAACGGTGTTGTCAATGGCAAAGTCCTCATCTATCAAGTGAAACCTGGTAGGTTTGTCTTTTAGATACGAACGGATCTTTCTAAAGTATCTCTTACATATCTCATGAGTTTTGCCCTAAAAAGCAATTGCAGAAAGTCAAAAGGTGAATAAAGACAAATGCACCTATTTTTTTTACTGACTGATGAGAATTTACATGAATATTCATAAGTTTTGTGTTTTCAGCCAGACAATATTAATTGTCTTTGATTTGTCTGATTTTAAAGTTATTTTCTTGAAGATCGTTTCATACTTGTGTTTCCTCATTCACTCATTTTATTACTAAATTTCGAAACATTCCCATTTTTAAATGTGTACAACCCACCTGGACTGATTTATCTGTAAACCTGTCTACATACCAACTAGCTACTTGGTTTGGTTATATGAAGGCCATTGTAATAATAATAACCAGTCTGCTACATGTTTTGGTTATACATGTATAAATGCACCATTTAATACTAATAATCAGTCTAGCAATATGTTTGGTTATTAAAGGCCATTTTAAAAATAACATAACCAGCATACCTATGCAGTTATGCAATGCATTAGAATCGCCTAAATACCAGAGGTTTTTTAAGGGGTTTCACAAATATATTTTTACTTTGGGAGCTTGTACTTGTTTTACGTAAACTTTAACAACTAAACTGAACCATTATCCTTCTTGTCTGAACTATTTGATTTGTAACCAATCATTTGTATAAATCGTATTTCAGATATAGAGAAATACACTTTAACAGAAATAATTTATATTAATGTGTGCAAAGTACAAAAATTAAATCATTTTTACTTGTTGCAATACTAAAGACCAAAGAAGGCCAAATTGTTCAACAGGATTTCAACGATTAAAAAAGAAATTTTCACTCATGATAAAGGTCATTTTAAATTTTTTGTGTGTAATATGTGCCTATTTATCAAGTTTGATGAATGACAAATGCAGCAACATATCATTGGCTAAATTGACCATGTGGACAAATGAGTTCATAACCTAGAGAGACATTCATGTTCAAAAAGCATTCACCCATATAACATATTTACACAGGCATAATTATAACTTCTCATTTTTAATGTATGCAATTGAAAATTCAAAACTGCTTTAGTCTGATTAAATTTAGTCCTGTCAAACAGCTGAGTTACATGCAACACATGATTGGTATTATTACTGAATCTAGTCCTGTCACACAGCTGAGTTATAGAGGATGTATGATTGGCATTATTACTGAATTTAGTCCTGTCACACAGTTGAGTTACAGTGGATACATGATTCGTATTATAATGGCTGAATCTAATCCTGTCACACAGCTGAGCTACAGGGGAAGTATGATTGGTATTATAAATGAATTTAGTCATCCTACATAGCTGAGATCCAAGCAACACATGATATCCAGGTCTACTGAATGACTGTATCTCACAAATAAAAATCATCATTTGAAAAAACATTAACTTGAAAGTAAGTCACAATCTTTTCACCAGTTCGGGTTACAAAAGTATTCTTACTATTTATGCTCAGACATTATGTTTCTTTGTGTTAATTTTGTAACTTTTGCAAATTTTTACTATTCCATCCAAACTGTACTTTTTGGCAACTATCTATCTCTGACATCAGTCATTGTAAATTTCAGCACATTTTATAACTCAAGCTGCTAGTTGAAGCCTTTGAACCTGCCGCCTAGCTATTGCAACATGTTCTTTTGATGTACTCTTATAAATATAACAGGCACATCTAGGGGTATTTTAACCACTGAATTCTGTCATTGTAAATATCAAGACAGCTAAATAGATAAAATAATCAACATATTCTCACTCAGGAGGTTTTTGAAGTAGGACTTGCATATCTTTGAATTTGCCGCCCAGTTATTTGCATGTGTAAGATACACTCCTACATCGGTGATTTTGTAGATCCCAGATCACATATTTGCATCCAAATACGCGTAATTGATTGTTTCTGAGACATCAGTACAGAGGTTGCTGTACTGACTATCAGAACTTTGTTTCACTGCAACATCATGATATGAACATTATTATATCAGGAGAACTAGCTATAACAATAATTTCATGATGGCCAATGTGGTAGCCATACTGGATGTCTGATGAGCAGAATTTAAGAAAAACTAGTCCATGGTATGACTGTATGTTTTAGAATCCTCCATGTAGCTCACGAACAGTAATGATAACAAACTTAGGGATGGACAATGGACATCAGGCAATTCCATAAGCTCTTCTGGTCAACAACAAGCAAAGCTAAACAGACCTAAACCAAAAACTTGTAACATTGATATTACTGGTCTTAATTGTACCTGTAAAATTTTATCCACATGTGTTCCAACCAAAATTACTGGGGGACTGCCAGCTTCAGGGGATGTTGCACATGAATGAATTGAGTTTAGCCAAACCTCAACTAGCTCTGAAAATAAATCATACACAATAGATTGAATGGCATGTTATTTACTTGTCCTAAAATCGATAGCTGTTTATGTAAGTAAATGAAATTTCTGTACAAAATCCATATTTTTTCATTAATAATCACTTTAAGTTTTGATTTGTTTAAGCCTCATATTTTTACGTTTTCCTCTTATCTTAATCGCAAGCGATCCACAAAGGTTGGGCCAAGTCTGCATTCTAAAATGAATGTTGTTCAGAAACCATTTTTTTCTTCTCTTTATCACTGTAACGCAACCTTTGACATTTTGACTCTAAAATGAACAGGAATCTTCCTTATCTTAAATGTTAGCCATACACAAAGTCTAAGTGAGATATGCAGCATAGACTTACAATAGTGATGATATATCTTACTTGTCCATGACCTTAGTGCTGATAATGGGATCTCTTGTTAGATACATGAAGATAGATTCAAAATTAAGCCACATGATACAAATCAAACACTGAGGTTAATATTTAATGTGGAAAGGCATACATACATGCACATGGATGCCAAGGTACATGTAATGTTTATGTCATGATTCAGTTTATTCAGGCAAGTCAAAGTGTTTCTAAATGCTCTCTTTTTTTTATTTTATCTCTTCCTTCCAGTGTGGAATAAACATGTTCTCTAACTTTATTACTGTAGAAAGTAAATATGAACAATGAGTTGATATATTTCATTTTGGCAGTGAAGTAGTAGATTAAAACTTACCATGAACTTGGCACTTCATTATCCCTTTGCTATCAAAATAACAATCATCAGCTACAAGATCAGTGACCTGTCCACTAACATCAGAAACCAAAAGGTATATCGCTCTTCTTGTCAGGAATGTCTGGTGTGTCGTGTAGTATGCATATTGGCCTGCAAAGTCCCAAATTGTCAGAAGTGAGTTGTCACCAGTACCCTTGATTTTATTAAGATTTTCTTTCAACAATTTTATCATGGCTATCGTGTTTGTTTTAGACTGGGTAGGCTTCTTCTGAACTACATCTGAAGAGGATTCTTCTTGCTGTTGAGTAGTGGATTCTTTTTCAAGATCATCAGCAGTGGATTCTTTTTCAAGATCATCATCAGTGGATTCCTCTTGCTGATTAGTGACAGATGAAATAACTTGGTCAACCTCCTTTTTAGAAGAATGATGGTGTAGTACTGTTGCATTCTGGTCTTTAACAACAGTATTACTATCTTCAAGACTAAAAGTTCTGTTTTCTTCTAAAGGGATTAGGACTAATTCATCACTGACCTTGCCTGGCACTGAGTGTTGCTCATTCAGGACTTTAGCAATACGCTGAAGTTGATAATCCTGTCCTGAGTCTGAAAACAAAAGAAGCCAGACATGCAATATAATTCTGATTTGCATTCACCAATCTAAAGGCGATGAAAATGTACGTTAGTCTAAAGTACCAAAATATTTGGTTCTAGTAATGACATGGAAACAAGATGGCAGTTATAGTCTTTATTATTTATCAATATTATGTTGCTTCCCATCACAGTTTCCATTCTAAAGTCACTTGTCTCGATGTGAAACACAGGGCATGGCTGTGTGTATAGATGAAAACTTGTTATAAGGTCAAGACCATCTAAATTGGGTAGACTGGGTTACTGGAACCAGACATATTATTTGTTATGACCACTGACACAAACACTAGTGTCTCATACATATACAGACTAACAGGGCCGGCTCTAGGAAGTGTGGGGCCCCATTGGAAACATGATGGCGGGGTCCCCCATTTATGAAGTTATGATAATAATACTATAGATAATAGCAGTATAGATATTCAGTGGGTTGAAAAAGTATTTGCCTCCTCAATATTTTTCCACTGACTCCAATAGAATCCAGCTCTCACTCCACCAAGCGTAATTAACTTCAACTCATCCCATTTGTTCTTATAAATTGTGGTTTTATTTAATAAGTTTATTTTATATTATTTTAGGTACGATTAAATGCACGACTCTGCTTCATTTTGCATAGGGGTCATAAAATTGCAAAAGTTATTTGTTATTTACACTTTATTCAATGGCAGTAAAACAAATTTCACTGAGTATTTCAAGTGAAGAATAAAGGTCTGTTATCTGTTATTCATCCCCACCCCTCTATTGCTATTCCAATAGTAGCTGGAGGATGAACACTTTTGCAATTTGTGATCCAAATGCAAAATATAGCATAGTGGTATTTTTCAGTTATGCCTGATATAATATACTGACCACCGAAGTCTTGAATCATTAAACAGCACTACAATTTATATGGCTAAACAGATTGTGATGAAGTTACACTTGATACAGTGAGAGCTGTTTTCTATAGGAATCATTGAAAAAATGTTGAGGGGGCCAACACTTTTGCAACCCACTGCAGTTGGCAAGCAGAAGTGCAAGACAGGTGATTCACCAGGCCCAGTCTAGGAGACAGCATGTCAATCTGCAAATTATGAACCTAAATTAAACTGTCTAAACAAATACAAAGATACTATATTGTCTTTATTTGATTTTTTAATTAATATGTTCTAGTCACTGGGAACCTTATACATTTATATTCAACTCAATATATGGAAATATGGAACTTATCACTTAAGAAAAGCACAGCAACTAGTATCCTTAATACATTAAGCTTTCAAAAGCTAATTTTTCTTGCTTTTTTCATTGCAAAGTCTTTCAGGATTTCCTCAAAGCTCAATTCTCTGGCCACATCACACTCTGTTGACATAATACTCAAACTATTTAGGCGTTCTTGACTCATTGTAGACCTTAGGTAAGTTTTAATAAGTGTGAGCTTAGAAAAGGATCTTTCACCAGATGCAACTGTAACTGGGAAGGTAAGGTAAATTCTAAGTGCCACAAAAAGATTTGGAAAGGCTGTAGACCTGTTATTGCAAGCTAGAAACTCGAGCAGTTTTGCAGGATTTCGTAACAGCTCTAAAGGGAGAATTGGCTTTATTGCTTCTATCTCCTCACAAAGCATGCAACCATCAATATCAGCCATCTTCGTTGTTGTAACTCCATCTGCGTCATTGTCAGCATGAACTAATTTGGAATCAACTGTAACTGGGAAGGTAAGGTAAATTCTAAGTGCCACAAAAAGATTTGGAAAGGCTGTAGACCTGTTATTGCAAGCTAGAAACTCGAGCAGTTTTGCAGGATTTCGTAACAGCTCTAAAGGGAGAATTGGCTTTATTGCTTCTATCTCCTCACAAAGCATGCAACCATCAATATCAGCCATCTTCGTTGTTGTAACTCCATCTGCGTCATTGTCAGCATGAACTAATTTGGAATCAGTTAAGGCGATTTCCAAATCTGCAGCACATTTCCTTACGTCTTCCTTGGGCATATCCTTAAAATTGCACAAGAATCCAAACAACTCATAGTGCTTTGTCAGCTGTTCAAATCGGGGCTGAAGGGTTTGCACGGCTTTATTCACCACTTGATTAAAGCATTGAATTTGAAATACCTTTTGGGGGGTCTGACAGAGGTTCATCAGTTGATTCGTAGTCAAACATTTGCCTCTTCCTGCGCACACGCCTCTTTTCACTTTTGAAAACTGCTTCCACTTCAAGGTCTTCAGCAAGTTCTTTGGCATCGACCAGTGATTCCTCAAAGCCCTTTTCTCTGAATGCATTTAACCAGTTGAACAGTTTTTCAAATGCTTTCAGACAAGTTGTTACATCCATGGTTTCACCTTGAAGCTCCTTGCTTACGAAATTTACCTGAAAAGAGCAATGAGTGCCAAAACACTAGAGACACAAGGAACTTGTAATTTCTCATTTGGTTCACCAAGGACTGAGCATCACTTTTGGTATTGGCATCGTCAGTAGTGTCTGCCAATTCTTCGAGAGCATCACAGACTTGAGAAGCTTGGTATCTGATGGCCTTCACACTATCCATTCTGCATTCCCACCTTGTTTCTGACAAAGGTTTCAAGGACAGGCCAGTAACATGACTTCTGAAGATTGTCCACCTTTTTGTGGATGAGGCAAAAATTGTGTAAATATGTTGCAATGTACCGAAGAAAGTCATGGCCTCGGGGCATGTTTTAGCCATATCACCTAAAATAAGATTATAACTATGGCACGCACATTGGGTAAAAAATGCTCGAGAATTTCTTTGCAGGAGTCGTGCTTGTACACCTGAATTGTGTCCCTTCATGTTGGCCCCATTATCATAACCTTGCCCACGGATATCTGCAACATCAAGTCCTAATACCTCAAGTTCCTTCAGAAGGAAGTTTAACAAGTTTTCTCCAGTGCTGCTTTGCACCACTAAAAACTTAATGAAGTGTTCATACACTCCAGCTGGGATGTTTGGTTTTGTACCATCAGCTACATATCTAATAACCAATGACATTTGCTCTTGGTGACTGATGTCAGGGGTGCAGTCAAGAATTATGGCATAGTACTTGGCAGCCTTAATTTTAGAAATAATTGCTGTCTGAACAGCATTGCCATAATGTCGATGAGCTCATTTTGGATGTTTTTTCCCAAATAATGATCAAGTATTTCCTTGTTTTGAACTTTCCGTATGTGTTCTTGCATTATTGGATCAAACTTCCCAAGTAACTCAATGACACCTAGAAAGATGCCATTATGTGGTGTGCCAATGTGTTCATCAGAACCACGGAATGGTAAATTTCTTTCTGCTAACATCTGTATTGTGGCCACAAGTTGCTTAAATACTTTATACCAGTGGTTTGCTTCCTTTCTAATTTGTTTTTCCTGTACTTCATCAATGGTCTTTTCAACTGCCAACTTCCCCTGTAGTTCACAGCAGCGGAGCATTGCTTGCAAATGCCTGTTTGAATTCTCATGCTCAGCCAGCCTTGTATGGATGTTTGGCCAATTATTGAAACCAGAAGTTGCAAGTGCGGCTGTAGCATTCGGGTCAAAAAGTTTACAGTAATAACAAAAGATCTTGTCACTTGAGACTGAGTATAACAGCCAAGGTCGCTCTATAAATTTACCATTTGGGAGCATTCGTTTGCAGTGGAATTTTGAAAAGTGTGTTCCTTTATCATTTTTAGGGAAATCTTCTTTTAGAACTTTTGGTGGTCCTTTTTCACCAAATAGTCTCTCACACCATGACTTATTACTTCTGGCCAGTTTGCAGGATCATCAGTTAATTGTGAATGCTCATCATCAATGGTGACATTTGAAGTGGAAGGATCTTGCTCATCATTAATGGTGACATTTGAAGTGGAAGGATCTTGCTCATCATCAATGGTGACATTTGAAGTGGAAGGATCTTGCTCATCATCAATGGTGACATTTGAAGTGGAAGGATCTTGCTCATCATCAATGGTGACATTTGAAGTGGAAGGATCTTGCTCATCATCATTGGTGACATTTGAAGTGGAAGGATCTTTCGAAGAGTTCGTAACAGCAGAAGCACCCTTAAAGCTGTGTTCATCTTGTAAAATTTCTTCAGCACCACTATCATTATCACTGAATTTCGGATCATTTTCAACTGAGTTTTGCACATTTGTTTCATCAGATTTATCTGATGTATTTCTGTAAACAAATCTGTCTATGGCTCCTCTTTCTCTTTCATCTTGGGCTTTCTTAGCCTTTCTTATTGCCCTTTTCTTACTGCCACTCTGGTACTTTCTGCCTATATCTCTTGGTCTTTTACTCATATTTGAAGGTCAGGAATCTCGTGTCTCTATAACACCATACAGTGAACACATTATGACTACTTATAAAGGGCTACAGAAGAATCTACTTGGCACAAAGCAGGAAGGATGCGTACCCATACTCCATCGAAAGCCTAATAGATCCACTGTTGCCCAAATGAAAACCAGTCAAAATCAGCTTTACAACACCTCATATGTGCAAACCTGCCCAAAGAAGTGACAATGAATGCCAGGATAAATTTTGATCATTGTCATGTTAGCTAAATCACACCACTGTTATCTACATTTTTTCTGTGTGTGGTTTAATCTTAAGCAATTAATTAAATAACAATATAAATTCTTATGGTTCACATGCTGCTTGGAGCAATCCAAAGCCAACAAAATTGTGACATCATGGATTTTGTTAGACATCCGACATATTGGAGCAAATGTCATGAAGACACAATTCAACTCGGAAGGAAGAGCACTTCAAGCAGCATGAGTACTGGTCCACCCCTAACAAAAGATAATTGGTCGCACACTTCGCGTTCGACCTATGCAGTGATGAGAACCGGGTGTAGGCAAAAAATGTTTGTCCAGCAAAAATCTGGAAAACTATGCCATTTCAGGCCATGAACTTACTATGATATTTTTCCACCATGCCATAACCAAAGCATTTATGCATACTGCTTTAGTCCTCGCCTATCTATTTATTCTACGCGGTATTTAAAATGCTCGCATTTCGTCAATTTTTAAGATATCAATACCAAATTTGCAGTACAGGACAATGGTGCATAGGAGTATTTACATTATAAATCTTGTAATAATCAGACAATTTATGGACCCACCATGGCCAAAACCATGCGTATTTCAGTCTGCCACCTGGATAGGAAAAACAGCACCATATTATTTCATGAGATTTACACAGAATACAGTTAATATACTTTTGGGGTGCAGAAAAAAAATCAGCTGCACAGCTATAATACTTTTGATGCTAGAGCATTGTAAAGCGTGCGACCAAAGTAGCACTTTAGTGCTGCATTTTTTTTGTCATACTGACTTTTAACTTCAACTAGTGGCTTTCAAATGTTCAACAAATTATTGAAAGCAGAACCACATGATTGTGTATTGTAGGTCAATATAAGACAGTAATGGTAAAGTCTACTTTTAATTATATATAATAAAAAAAAATTTCATTGTCACTGTCTATGCTCACACAAATGGCATCACTCGCTTCACTAGGATTCTAGGCAGTAGCCTGCCAGACTTGCAGGTTTTAAATGTTAATATAACTGTATAGCTGGTACTTCTTCACTTGGCACTTGCTACAGTTATCATGTGGCCTGTACACTTAACACTGGCAAAAGATTGTGTCCCTTGACCACGGTGGCATCACAATGCACTGAAATTGTCTAGACTACTTGTGAACTGACCCCCCCCAATCAAGGTGCGGGGCCCCCCTAGGCGCGGGGCCCAATTGGGTGCAATTGGTTTAATTGGCCTAAAGCCGGCCATGCTTGTCTTCACCTACCACCAATGTTAATCTTGTAACTAACGATTGACCTTACTAATGACACGATAAAGTCCCTTCCACTGAGCTTTCATCTTCGATGCATCGGATAGAAGCAAAACCAGAAACTTATCTCCTGGCCAAAGTTCCCTTATTGTGGCATATTTATCGTACCATGATTTAACTTTCTTCTGACACTCATTTAATCAGATTTTCTTTCACTAACTCACTTACATCAGCCGAGGGTAAATAGACCAAGTTTTCAAACCTATGGAGACAAACTATTTCAGACAAACCGAAACTGTTATGGTTTTAACCAAATGATTCATTAACGAGAATTAATTTTAAACTCACTGACCAGTCTAGTAATTTGATTGACTCAGGAGGAGAGACTTTACAAATTAGTCTGTATGTGAAATCCTCAAGGATTTTATCATATCAGTTTCGGTTTGTCTGAAATAGTTTGTCTCCGTAGGTTTGAAAACTTGGTATGTTTACTCTCTCTCTCCGTAGCAGCCTTATTTTTGTATGAACACATGTCTATGGTCAATTCTCTCTCTAGCCATGCCACGTCTGCCTCAAATAGTTTCGGTTTGTCTGAAATAGTATCGGTTTGACTGAAATAGTTTCGTTCTCCGTATAGGCTTTATTTTTGTTTAAAAGCTTGGTCTCTCCACACTTCTTGCTGCTAAGCAATTTAACACATAACAAGATTAACCAGCCATTAGACTAGTAAAATTATGAAAACTAATAGACAGAAAATTCACCAGTCTTGGGCTAGTGGACTACCAACAGTTCTTTTATATCCATGGTTAAGAATGATAACCCAAACACATACACACATATATGAGCACATGCAATCCTTCTAACCTGAACCCCCAGGCAATTCTACCAAGACTGCCTGGTTAATGTCTTATATAGTGTTAATACAAATACAACTCATTTTGGAGCTATGTTACAAAACAAGTTAGCAATTAACAAATAACAGAGGGCGACTAAGAGCCAAAAGGTGCATACAGGATGCAAGCATTATATAGATTTGTGCAAGTACATGAAGGAGGAAAAAGCAAATAGTAAAAGTACTCTAATTATATATAACAACATACGCAATGATCTAACTTACCTAATACTTGTAGTACAAATTAAATATAATTGTGTACATATGAAAGTAGTGAATGAGTTGGAATAGTTATTTCTTCATGTTCTACGTCTTGAAAATATCTCATTGCTGTGTGTAAAGTGTCATTTTGTTAGCCCAGTGACCTTGCCCCCATTTATAAACCTTCTAAACCAGATATTGATAAATTAGGTCTGTTTCTTGCCCAAAATGCAAACTACTTACCATATTTGGTAACATATGATAGTGGTGAACTTTGTTATTGTGAAGAAGTGAAATAGAGCTGGATGGACAGAAAACAGTTTAACATAATACATTTCACCATGTGGCATTTGCATTAATAGAGAGGTCGATCATTAATGAGTATGTATGCCCACATACCTTTTGTTCGCCTTGTCCATTCATGGGTCAACAAAGAAACATCACAGCAATTGATATAGACATCTATGCCCTCTGTACTCAGTCTCTCGGAGATGTTTACCTCCTCTCCAAGAAGACGCTTGACTAAAGTCGTCTTGCCTACACCCATGTGTCCGACAACCATAATACGTATGCTGTGTACAGTTTCCATTCCGTCTTTGAGAGCCTCTTCAAAAAGTTGGATGGATCTGTCATCCATTTTCAAAATTTCTAATGGAATACCTGTTTATATAATGGATTAGTTATGTAGATATACATGTATACTATCAACAATGATGCAAATTTCTAAAGAAAAACAAGGACCTGAAACTTTTGATAGGTAAACCGGAGTGTTGAAGCTCTATCATGGTTAGCCATGCCTGCAACATTAACAAATCCATTGCCAATAAAACTCATCATAGACATTGTATTGGTGTCCAATTGTGCAAATAAAAATTAAATCACAACTTTTAAATATCAAATAAGATTAAAATACTACTGTTATAAAGCAGACTCAACAGGTACTAATAAGATTCTGCTTTACATTTACTAGGTGTTTCAAAAAGATGGGCAGGTTTTACGGTGAAGTTATTTACATTTGCTATATGCGCAATGCTGAAAAATGTTGGCATTCCTTAATACTACTCTCATGTACTAAAATTAATTTACATGTGGTAATTATGAAAATCAGGCACCATCTAAGGCAATAGCTGATTCAAATAAATATACAATTAGTTTAAAGTGCCCTTTTCTTGACTAGTTTTCAAATAGAGACAGTAAATTTTGTCAAGAGTAGGCTATATAGTACACACTTTTATCCAACAAATTGATTCTATTTTTCAATTTCTAATTTATGTTTGATGGAAGTGAAATCAACAAAAAGAGCACACAAGGCCAATATGTATCTTGTCCATCACAAATAACATCGATGACTTTGGCCAAAATAAGGAAAATTACATTTCTTTAAATAATTTGAAGTTTAATTACTTTACAGTTTAGCTTTAATTATATAATTCCTATAATATACAGTGGTTTTTTAAAAAAAAAAATATTATACAGTGCAATTAGAATTTATGGACAAATTGTAAGCAATTTGAACCCCTGTGGCAGTACCCCTGCTTTGTACACAGGTACTAAAATGCTCCTACATGTAATTAATCATGTACAAACTGTCCACACCATAACAAATATTTTAATTTATATTTGAATAACCTATATATTGACAAACATTGAACAAAGAATATGTAATGTAGATATTAATAATGTATTTCAAATTGATGTTCCAAATTTAAATAATTCTCATGTATACAGGTAAATGTCTGACCAACTGTTAAAATATATATAATCTTATATAGCACGATAGTATGGGTCATATGCCATAACGGGTCATGGGGGTAATCTAACACATAAATCACTCTCTTTGATATTTTTCCCTTCAGATCATTGGGGGGGGGGTATATTTTTTTAACATCAAACTCGTGTATCACAAACAATATAAATAATTATTTCAACATTCAACCTTTTAATCTTAATGAAAATGTCAGCCGTTTATTAACAATATTACTTTCAGCATTATTTATATTATCTTTTGCCATATTAATTCATCAAAGCCCTACCTCTATTTTCAGCCTCGTCTATTTCGGTTTGCAATGTAAGAACATTGCACCCAGCAACGAAAAGGTGAAGGTAGTAAATATAGCGCGCAATGTATACAGTAGAATATCCGAAATTGAAGGAGATCCGGTTGCGTGGGGTTACTAGAAACACTGACATACACAATGAAATAGATATGCATTTACATGTTCACTCTGAATATAACGATTTCCACTTTTAAAAAAAATATATTGGTCTTTGTTTTGAATAATAATAAAAAGCGAAATAAAATATGATTTATGTGATTTTGATATGAATCATTTACTGTTTCCCTATTATGGCACAATTAATGTAAAGATGGAATCACATCACAATTAATACTTCCAGTTCAGAATGTAGTTCTAGTCTATTTTTAGAACATTTTTTCCTCTCTCCTTTTGGTGGTGATAGAAGAGTTATATTGATGCATCTTTGGTATGGATTTAAAGTTAATTGTTTATCCTTGAGAATAGGAGCTCTGAGAGTGGCTGTCTGTATGTATTTTGGCGACAGTGCACACTGTGTAATTAGGCCTTAGTGATGATCCGGAAGTGAAATCAGTGTTCTGTGTATATGCTGCTCTGTTTACAGTGCAGCCACTCAAAAAAAATGCCGGTCAACCCTTGACAAGAATTTCACCGTGAAGTCATCTTTGGGGGTATTTTAGATTTTCATATGATTTGTATTGATTGTCACACTGTGGAAAGGTCAGTGCTGAGAAATATATGTAGAGAACATATAGTAAAATTAATTGTGGTGTATGGCCAGATGTCCCTTGGTCGTACTTGATTCGACAGACCTAAATTAGGGAGAATTGTAGTAATATAGAATGAAAGGTTAAAGTATCAAAGTATCAAAATTATTTGCCAACTTCATATTATATATTTACTATAACTTTTAATGATATAGTCTTTTCACAAATAAATAAAATTTAAAAGGTAAAAAAAAATTTGGCATGTACCTATACTGGTTATGATGAAATGACAATTGATTGTAAATGTGGTAAGAAAATATTCTTCTTGGAAATATGTGAAGCGTGAATAGTCATACTTGTTTGAACAATAATAAAAAGCAAACTAATTTAAATTTATATGAGTTACGTAATCTTTACTTTATTTTATATATATATAAAAGTGAGAACAATAAATCTGTTTGCAGTGATGTCAATTATAACATTAATTAAGCAACTTCAAACAATATGAATTAATTAGACTTAAACCGTTCGTTCCTGATATTATCTCAGTTCCGGAACGATATACCTGTTTAATCAAGTACGACCAATCGACACCTTCTTTGACATATAATAGTAAATAATTGGTATAAAAACACATAAACCATATTTTGTTTTGCTTTATATTATTATTCAAATAAAAACAAAATAATAATTTGTGTGTGAAAACGGATGTATATATATATATATATATATATATATATATATATATATATATATATATATATATATATATATATATATATATATATACGTATGTATATATATACGTATGTATATATATATATATATATATATATATATATATATATATATATATATATATATATATATATATATATATATATATATATATATATATATGTATGTATATATATATATATATATACATGGCCACACCTTCAGTGATATAACACTTATTGCAATTGCTCACAACCACAACTGGAGTTCCGAAACCAGGAAAGAAAAGGAATCTTACTGGATACGACGCCTTCGAACATTAAAACCAAGCGGTTTAAACCAAGAAGACTAGAAAAAGACAGCCATGCACAAATTTAATTATCTTTTCCAGCTGACACATTTTCTTTTAAATAATTCTCTAAATTTGCTTAATAGCCTCTAACTACTAATATAAAATATCCGGGATATAATTTGCGCATACATAAATTTACATACAACAAAAACATACGTGTCGCTTTTGCTCATCGATTTCACATTTTACAGCATCCGCGACTAGTTGTAACATCAAAAATTTCAAGGCTTAATTCCTGTAGAAACAGGCATGTAAAGTTCTGTAAACACGGTTTTTGTATTTTAGCAGTCTGTCTTGTCTATGTTTTGTATTTGCCTTTGATAAAGACTCATTGAGAGTCGAAAGCGCTCAGGCTAGAGTGATACTAGTTTTTGCACTGTTGCTTGTCAGTTTATTGCATATATATATATATATATATATATATATATATATATATATATATATATATATATATATATATATATATATATATATATATATATATATGGAGAGAGAGAGAGAGAGAGAGAGAGAGAGAGAGAGAGAGAGAAATGTATATACATGTGTATTTCGGTGCATTTCGTTTTTTTTCAGTGTATTTCGGTGTTTCTAGTTACCGGTCGCGTGCGATGACTTGTCGTGTGCAATGACATGTTGTGCATGAAGAGTTATCAATGAAAGAGACACCATCTGGGAAAAATGTGCATTGCGCTGAACTGGTGATGATGCGAGTTTTACAGTCAAGCAGCTATTGTGGTGATAGTTGATACAGAATTAATATTTTTAAGTGAAAATTATGTAGCGACAACCACCATGCAGACGACTTAACAATCATTAATGAATGTAAATGACTATAATACAATTTGTAATTAATTTTATAATAACAAAAATATTTTATTTATATTATAAATCGATAAATATGACCATGCACGACGAATTTGACATTTCCAGACTCGCAGAATAATAAAATATATTTATTCCACTTTTATTTTACATCTATTATACATATTTGTCTTACAATAAAGTTATTACTATAATATTTATAAATCATATTTTGTTGCATAAAGGTGAAATAGGAAATGCAAATAAATGAAGTATGTATTTTTCATTGTGGTGCGATGTAAAATAAAAATGAATTACCTTGCTGATGTAAGGACTCCATTTTGTAAACAGTTATCACATTACTTTCCTTGCTTGTGGTGTAAAGTATTCCATGCTGGTCATCATGGGATATTTTATCCAGACTTGATGACACTGTATGTATGGCCACTAGCTGACCGCTGTCTGTTAGCTGATAAATTCTGTTAGAGTCCTTGTCACACACGTACACACAATCACTGTCAGCCATTATTGACCACGGTTTTATTAATTCCTGGTGTTGGTACAGAAACTTTTGTGTGTGTGGATTTAAAATATCATAAGCATAAACACCATCAGTAATGGAGTAATCAGTCCAACACGAGATGTACACCGTGTTTTGTATGATGGCAATGTGAGTCCTTATCCCTTCACAGATGACGTGAGTTGAGTCCAGATTTCCATCTGTAATCGATAAAATGCCCCAATACATCATCATGTGGTCATTCGCACCGCTGAGAATGAGTTTGTCTGAATTCAATTTTGCCAATGAATAACACGAAAATCCTGTCCTTAATATTTTGACTAGTTTTACGTTATCTATCGATTTCAAGGACAGGATTACAATCGTACCATCTACTAGACACACAGCGACTTCCATCTTGCTAATAAGACAAATATCTTTGGGATTGGACTCCATTGTTTGTGATGTCGAAATCAGTTTGCCGTCTTTACGATTGTAAAGCTGGAGATTTCTCGCATTGTAGTCTATGACCAGCAACTTGTCTTCGATCACCACAATGCCATTGTAGTCGGGTTTACGGCCGGCTGTGGATACAAAATGACTTACATTAGGATACGGAATACACAAAATACAGACATGTATAATTTTATGCTAAACAACGTAAATACATCTATATATCTATTTCTGACCTAAGCAAAATATTATACAGTCGAAATTTATCCACCGACACCATGGCCGTAATTATTTGTATTGTTATTAATACTAGTACCATTGCTATTTTACAACGCTTTGTATATACAGCTAATACAAATAATTTAAAATAGCATTAACAGAATATTATTTTCTTGTATGGTATAGATGCTACTTTTGTAGTTTGTTTTTTACTATTACTGTTACTGCAAACTAATAAGTTCAAAAGATAATAAAACTAAATTGCTCCGAATAAAGTAGGGTTAATGGAGTAGCGGTGATTTTACATAAATTTAAAGTAACTCACGAGAATTGCCATATGTGATCTGTGGACGAAATATTTATACAAACTACGTGATTTTATAGCCCGATATCTATCCACATCCTCCCAAAAAGTATCTCCCGGGTCACATCACAAAAAATATTGAGATCACCAATTAACAACCATAACAGACCTTCTCGACATGCAAAGAGAAATTTACACATATAACTGGTACTTACAAGGCATTCAATCCCTACCCCTGTATAACAATTTTGACTTTCGAGATTATCACTCTATACCCATATAAACAATTGGACGAAAAGACAAATTAATGAATGAGAGCAACTTATTATCAAGACAGGAACCACCCAATGCGAATTAACTTTTTGCACCATACCTAATAACTTGAAATTATTGATATCCCAGCCATATAACCATATTGACGCTTACAGTGCATGAAAAAACAAATTAATATATGCAATCAATATAGGTCCTGGTGTTTAGTTTTAGTCCTTGGATAAAGCACGTGAGTCATATAAAACGATCGATTTCCGCTCCCTATAACCAACTACCTACTTCTGACATACTTATTTGACACTGAAAAAATAAATGAACATAACACAACAGATTTTTGTCTCTAAGGCAGTCCTTATGGACAGGACAGGCACCTACTCAAATTAGGCTTAACTTTCATGTGTTCCGTTAAAACGAAATGACACGGAGATAGATGTTTTACATAGACATAATTCAAGTAAAAAATAATCAGACATAATTCAAGTAAAAACTAATCAGACGCATTTTTCAAGTAAAAATAATCAACTCAGATGATGCACAAGTCATTGCCATTGCTTGAAGATTTGGAAGTGGGTGCTAGCATACAGCAAAATTATGTTTATAGGTAAAAGATTGTATGTGCTTCAACACATAACAGAATAAACGTGGTACTTACAGTGTGTTAAGGTATTGTCATTAGATAATTATCACATAAGCATTTGAGCTCCATACCTAACGCCATTTCTTGCATTCAAGTGTTTCAGAGCTCAATACCTTTTTAAAAACATTCCCTTAGCAAAACAGTTAAAACATTGAACTGTGCAATACTACATTTAATGTGTCTCTTATTATTTTTCTAATACAAAAATATATTTGATATAATCAATAAATAGAAAATAGAATATCATTGGGATCATCAGCCATTTGTGTTTACATTTGTTACGTATCAGTGATCGCTTTGAATTAAGAAAGGTCACGATTTCGTTGCGTTCGAAACATAATGTAACTCTATGTCCTTGTACCATTCTATGTTTTTGGCTTCATTTTGACGTCATCGGTATATGTAGTGAAGTATGAGCGTTCGACCTTATAACATCTAAAAGGCACGTGTTCCATCACAGCAAAAAAAAAATGGTTAATTCAACTAACGTATATTGACAAATCTTCGATTTATTTCTAATAACATCACGATATGTACCAAACGCGATCTAAAGTTATAAACTGAGTGTGCTGCATTTATCAAAGGTGTGTTTTTGTCTAGTGTCATTTTACTGTGACTGTTGTTCTCAGTACGCCCAAAGGCAAAAGTCATTTGATTGTCGCATAAACAAAATAAATGAAAGATAAAGTAACAGGGGTAATGACACTACGTAAGAAAACTGTTCAGTGTTTATACTCATTTCCAAGTCTCCAGACTAACGAGTAGCTTACGTAAATTCTTTTCTCAGATGGACGAAATTGTCTCAGAGGTTATTTTTATTGGATCGCGAAAGTTTTTTTCTTACGCTTTAAACTTGCCAATATTGTGTGCGCAAACTTGCGGTGACATGTGAGATAGAGGAAAATGGCTTAATGTATAATTTGGCTACAGAACTTGCTACCTCGTATCGTATATAAAAAAAACGGCTGGATATTCCATACAGGTTCCCAACATACCATAATTTACGATTGTATTGTCAAGAAAACCTTTTCTCATTTTGATTCTTTTTTCCTTCCATCTTCACTTAAAAACAAGATATTAGAATATTCTCCCCATTTATTAGAATATATGCTAATTTTGCAACTAAGTTTAAACGTTTTTGTCATTTCGTTGTGCTAGTTACAGTTTCTCTGCCATTTACTACAAATTGACAGTCATCTCATTTGCTTGTAATTTTTAATTTATATTATCACTTATGGAAAAATATTTATGATACCTTAAAATGGAATTTTTATTTTTATTTTATTCATAATTATTTGCTATGAAATATTTTCACTAATAATTACATATGGAACTTCAATATCTACACATAACAGAAATTATACATATTACGAATAAATTACTAACACGTGTAACCATGGCTGCTTTGTATATGAATAGCACATTGACCTTTTCCTTTGATTTAAAGGTGATAGACGCCCCTAATTTTATTTTCGTTTTAAAAGGATCGTAAGTGAAACCTCTGTGAAGATTGCAGTTTCCAAAACATATCTAAATCTGCGCGCGCGCGTGTGTGTGTGTGTGTGTGTGTGTGTGTGTGTGTGTGTGTGTGATCTGGATTTTAACGTGCCGTTAACAACAAATAACCAGTCATATCGCTACGAAGGCTGCAGTGTGACAGTTTATATTGATGTCTAGTACTGGGGTAACACACCACAGACATGTAGCATGGTGTCCCACCCAGTCAAATTATCCTGACACCAGGTCGACCAGTCCAAACACTAACCTCTTAATGCTGAACGCCAAGTGAGGTAGCTGTTAGTCCCATTTTTGTTAATCTTTGTTATGACTCGGAACCATGAAATACCGCATCAAATGCGGACGCTCGAACCACTAGGCCACCGGAGCGATCTAAATCTTTGTCGTCACCAAGAGCTCCGGCAGATATTAAGCATATATCGGAAAGAAATATGTAGAAAATTGATTGTCAGTTTAAGATTTTGAATAATAAATAATATTTAAAGCGAGGTTTAATCCATAGGTAAATTTAAAATGCATTGATACAGTGTCTGAAATTATATAGGGAAAATAAACAGCGAAATGTAGCTGAACATGTCTACCTTTCAGATATGTTATTTTGACATGGATTCAGGCTTACATGTATTTGTAGAAGTAGTTATTTCATACAATGTGGTATTCTTACGGTCCATCTATCCACTTTCACTCAAGTTTTCTTCTCCGATGAATATTTCTCATTACAGTCGTTTATAAAATAATTTATGTAAATTTACTGTATCTACGGAGTAAATATCAGTTTGCTCACTGCTTCTGAAGTGATAATAACAAATATTTTGTCATTTAAAAGAAAATAGACAGTAATTATTGTTTCACTTTAAACACAGTATCGCATATGAACATTTCTGTACAATCAGTTTAAAGGTAAAGAATCATTCCTGTCATTTGATACGAAAGCCAACACGTTTATTAATTCAATTAAACTTACTCGTTGGAATAAAATCAGTGAACCGTATGAAATGATCTGGTCTGAATAAACACATTACAATAACGCCGCTTAAAACACTACTAATTAGGCTTTGTTTTGGTTTGGAGGCTTAGCCTATAAATGCAGTCAAGCGGTATTAAAACGTGTGCACACAACTATGTAAGGTCTCCCTTTTAGTAAGAGTGGTAGTTAACTGGATTTAGCTAGTTATCTAGAGAACGATCTCCCTCGATATTATTATCCACTGTGAGTGAAAAATGGAATATCAACAGAGGACTGGCAAGATTATTGGGAACAAATAATGCAACAAGAGCCCCGTTAGACAAGAAAATAACTAATTTAATCAAAGAAATAAATAGTTGTAATTTCAATTCATCTTAAAGGATATCAATATGATTTAATAGCAATGTATAATTTGGATTTATTTCATCATCATAACGAGCGGTGAAAAGAGCGCGATGTCCACGACTGGTTGCACCACCTTCCTCTTGACCGTGTTCCAACATTCCCTATTATCCTCGAGTATTCCTTTTCCGACTGCCTTGGACTTCCTTGACTTCCTAGATTTCACTCTGTACTCGTCATTTCCCCCTTTCGGACTTCACTATTCACTTCTCCATTTTCGGACTTCACGCACACTCCGTCTTCAGTCTGTCGAGTCCCCTCTCCCTCAGAAAACTGTTTCCTTAAAGGACAAAATTATCCCATTAGCGATATATATACCATTTTCTCGACGTTCATACAATATCTTGACTTACATTATTCAGAACACACTGGCTATTCAGACACTGTGTAAAGCATACCTACAGTAATACCTCGCCATAAATTACCACGTGACCTCTATCTAACATGTATGGTGTGCTATTACGTGCTCAATTAATATTGCATACAATTTACATATCCTTACTCCTAGATTATTTAAGTATTACAAAAGTAAATAATACAGGTAGTTATCGTTAACTCACGATAATCAGTATCGCACTAACCGACAAAGGAAATTATTTCATTTTTATTAATATAACCCTATCGAATCCGGCACATATGGACATTTGGATCGCTTCGCAATCAATTTTACAAATGAACTAGTAACTTTAAAAATACAAGATAGATTGCATAGCAACTCTAGCATCAACTCATTTCCATGAAATTGAATAAGATAAATTGCATATCAACTCTAGCATCAACACATTTCCATGAAATTGAATAAGATAAATTGCATAACAACTCTAGCATCAACACATTTCCATGAAATTGAATAAGATAAATTGCATAGTAACTCTAGCATTAACACATTTCCATGAAATTGAATAAGATAAATTGCATAACAACTCTAGCATCAACACATTTCCATGAAATTGAATAAGATAAATTGCATAACAACTCTAGCATTAACACATTTCCATGAAATTGAATAAGATAAATTGCATAACAACTCTAGCATTAACACATTTCCATGAAATTGAATAAGATAAATTGCATAGTGACTCTAGCATTAACACATTTCCATAAAATTGAATAAGATAAATTGCATAACAACTCTAGCATTAACACATTTCCATGAAATTGAATAAGATAAATTGCATAACAACTCTAGCATTAACACATTTCCATGAAATCGAATAAGATAAATTGCATAACAACTCTAGCATTAACACATTTCCATGAAATTGAATAAGATAAATTGCATAGTGACTCTAGCATTAACACATTTCCATGAAATTGAATAAGATAAATTGCATATCAACTCTAGCATCAACACATTTCCATGAAATTGAATAAGATAAATTGCATAACAACTCTAGCATCAACACATTTCCATGAAATTGAATAAGATAAATTGCATAGTAACTCTAGCATTAACACATTTCCATGAAATTGAATAAGATAAATTGCATAACAACTCTAGCATCAACACATTTCCATGAAATTGAATAAGATAAATTGCATAACAACTCTAGCATTAACACATTTCCATGAAATTGAATAAGATAAATTGCATAACAACTCTAGCATTAACACATTTCCATGAAATTGAATAAGATAAATTGCATAACAACTCTAGCATTAACACATTTCCATGAAATTGAATAAGATAAATTGCATAACAACTCTAGCATCAACACATTTCCATAAAATTGAATAAGATAAATTGCATAGTGACTCTAGCATTAACACATTTCCATGAAATTGAATAAGATAAATTGCATATCAACTCTAGCATCAACACATTTCCATGAAATTGAATAAGATAAATTGCATAACAACTCTAGCATCAACACATTTCCATGAAATTGAATAAGATAAATTGCATAGTAACTCTAGCATTAACACATTTCCATGAAATTGAATAAGATAAATTGCATAACAACTCTAGCATCAACACATTTCCATGAAATTGAATAAGATAAATTGCATAACAACTCTAGCATTAACACATTTCCATGAAATTGAATAAGATAAATTGCATAACAACTCTAGCATTAACACATTTCCATGAAATTGAATAAGATAAATTGCATAGTGACTCTAGCATTAACACATTTCCATGAAATTGAATAAGATAAATTGCATAACAACTCTAGCATTAACACATTTCCATGAAATTGAATAAGATAAATTGCATAACAACTCTAGCATTAACACATTTCCATGAAATCGAATAAAAAAAACATATGGAACCTAGTAATTCAATCAAATGTGCATACAGCAAGTATTTAAAAAAAATAGAATATTACGTGAAGTAAAATTGCGTACCTTAATGCTGTTAACTTTAGAACTTGTGCATCCAGCATAAGTCTTGCTCACAAGACAGACATCTGGTCCCTTTCTTGTTTGACGAGGAAAGCACCTTTCTTTTCTAAGCTTCCTGGGAATCAACCTTCTCTCTCTCTCTCTTGCTCTAAACAAATATCGAACCAAAAAATTTCGACCAAGGTTGTCACTGCATATTCACATTACTTCCATGACGTACACCTTAATTTCATTCAACCAGTCATAATCAGTTATAAAAAAACCCTTAGACAATCATTTGTTTCGTCAGTCAGAATCTCTGTAAAACGTTATATGACTTTGCCTTTTGAAGAATGACTATTTGACGCAGATAGGAATTCAGGCTCCTTTGAAGTTGTAACACTGATACGGAAGAAATTAAGAATAAAGGTAGAAATGACCAGAGGCGTAGCTGGGGGGGGGGGGCAGGGGGTACATATGTTCCCGGGCGCCAATGTACAGGGGCGCCAAAATGAGGCTTACAACGTTACATTATAATAAGTAAACAAGGGTAATAAATCGGTCACAAGATCTCTGGGGCGCCAATTTTACAGTTCGTCCCCGGGCGCAAAATATCATCGCTACGCCTCTGGAAATGACCCTTCCCAAACACACCTTTGGTATATATGTGATACAATCTTAATCCTCGCTGCATTCAACTTTAATGTTCAATGTTTAATAAACTATCGATACTTTACGAACTAGTTATATGAACTAGTTAACAATGTACACCTGTATATGATTTTATTTGCCATGACGCATTTCATTCAGAGATGATAACATTGAAATGACCAGCATCAATCTTGAAAGCAAGATTGTTAACACTGAAATAATCAGCGTCAACCCCGATAGTACGATTGATAACTTTGCCTCAATCCTGGTAGGAAGAGTACTGTCATTGAAATAAATATCGTCAACCCTTGTGGCACTTGCTAATAACTGAAATAATCAGTGTCGAACACAAAACTCCGGTGGCCTAAGTCCGCCTCAGATGCAGAAAATTGCGGATACGAACTGCGGATGAGTCATATCAAAGTTTTTTTCTAAAAAAGATACTGGCAGCTAACATGCTTGGCATTCAGTTTTAGGACTGGTCGGCCGGCCTGGTGAGAGGATAATAAAACTAAGTGGTACATGATAAACTGTACAAGAATGAGTTGGAACCGACTCGCCACCGATATGAAAAATGTCTTGAAAACAAATTGCGGCTACAAAAATATATGGGTTGCAGTAATAAGAACCTATTTGAATGTTCATTCTTGTCTAAAGAGTAAAGATGTACAACAAAATGATGTGAACGATAACGCATTTCTAAAAAGTCAAGACGTAAATCAAAATTGTGAAATATAACGCTTTACTAAAGAGTAAAGATGTCAAACAAACTGATACGAAAGATAACGCTTTTCTAAAGAGAAAAGACTTAAAACAAAATGATGTCGAAGATCACGCTTTTCTAAAGATTAAAAATGTTAAACAAAATGTGAACGATAATGCTTTCATAAAGAGTAAAGATGTAAAACAAAATGATGTGAAAGATAACGCTTTTCTAAAGAGAAAAGACGTGAAACAAAGTGATGTGAAAGATAACACTTTTCTAAATAGTAAAGATGTAAAATAAGATGATGTGAACGATGACGCATTTCTAAATAGTAAAGATGTAAAATAAAACGATGTGAAAAGAGCATACTACAGTGCACCAGTACATTGCATCTCCGTTAAATGATACATTATTCCATACTCTAGTATCTCATTGAAATGCAACAGGGGTCCGTGCTATTGCATCTAAATTGAATGCTACACTGTATCATGATATTGCATCTCAGTTTGAATGTTACAGTGTATTGTGTTAATGCATCATTTGAATGTTACAATGTATCTTGCAATTTGCATCACTTGAATACTAGCGTGTATCATGATATTGCATCAAGATTCAGAAGTATAGTTAGTTAGTCAGTTTTGCCTTTCACCCCTGCTGGGGTATAGGCCGTCCACGAAAGATCGTCAGAGGCTTCTGTCCTGTGCCTTTCCCTCAAGCTGACTCCAGGTGTGACCAGGTTTTCTTCTCTTTTGTGCCCATCCAGTTCTTCACTAAGTGGTTGTCAGATGATACATCTGCTCCCCTCTTCACCCTCACATCTTGCAGGGATCGTCTGAACTTCTTGACTGTGCAGATGTGGTCAATCTGATTTTCTGTTACATGGTCTGGTGATATCCATGTGTTCTTGTGGATTCTCTGCGAATCTCTCTCCATTTTCGTTCATCTTCCCTAGGCCATGGATCCCCATGACTTGTTAATACACTGTGTTTTCTGACTCAACTTTGGCATTTACGTCACCCATGAGGATATTGATGTCTTTGTCTGGGAAATTCACTACTATGTTCTGTAGTTTGTTGTAAAACTGGTTCTTATCCTTTTCTTTGCCATAATTTGTTGGTGCATAGCACTGTATGACGTTCATCTTTATTTTCTTATTCTTGGTCCTAAACGTTGCAGTGAGGATTCTGGGCCCATATGGTTCCCATCCCATCAGCATGAGCCCTACCCTTTGTGTATGAGGCGCAAATTCAACAGGATAACCATGTACTATATTCATATCATACTAAAGGTGAGTGGGTGGTGATTATAGCCAATATTGAGAAAATGCAGGTTATTGGAGGCTTAAAGGATGGTGCTGCTTTAAATTTCTTGGCATTTTTATGAAAAGGCAGACGCTTAACTAGTCTAAAATAACTTCCAGAAATTAAAGAAACCGTTTCTTGATTTTAACTGTCATATTCCTCGGCGATAAATAATTTTCAGTCAGACGATTTGCTGGATATACTGGAACTCAAACTGGAACCATGTTACGATGATGTAAGAAGTCATCTGGGAGAAACCCAAGTTGATATAATTTTTCGTTCTGAAGGAGTAACGATGGAAGGTAACAACCATTTTCATTTAGGTATAACTGGATATTGTAAGAGATATTTCAGGGAAAGTCCCATGTCCATTCGGAAGGAGTGACCAAAACAAAATTTTCAACATGATAATTGTGGCGGTCATATTAGAAGTCAGATAGGTATCATTTTTCAAATATCAAAACTACATCATAAGAAGTCGCATGATAAAATTCCACTGTGAATGAAACCACCTCTTAAAGAGGAGTTTGTTGTGTTGTGAGTTTTATGCTCATTTTTGTAACCACCTACTAGGCTATACATGGTGACTAGTATATTTAGTGGAAGATTAACCTAAGAAGATCAAGGGAAGGACAATCGACCCAAAGGGTAGGTACTGGTAAGCTTTCTTACCTAACCATGTTCTCCTCTCAGAAAATCGAATCCACGCTAAAATAGATTAGATTCGAGTTATATATAAATACGAGCCCCTTAGACCACTCGACCACCATAGGCATTGTAAAGAAGGAGTGGCAATATCAATAGTTTTAGGATGACTTCTGTGGTGGCCATTATGTATGTGCAAGCAGAACCGTTTTCGTTCAGGACCAGCAAGACAATATAAAGTCTCCTGAACTTAGAGCGAGTAGCAGTAAAAAGATATTGAACATAAAACCAGTATAAAGTCTCCTTTACTTAGAAGGAGTAGCATTAAAAAGCCAGTCCCATCGTTATATTGGACCAAACAGACATAATAAGAAGTCTTCCAGTTAAATCTTCTTGCTGATATGACCCAAAGTTTTAAAATGGCAGCTGGTGATACCAATATTATTAAAACGGAAGCCGATGCAGCCATATTGGATATCAGATTGCTGCTTTCTCATTTAAGACCATGTAGTCATCATAAGAAATTGTTCAACGAAAGTTCCACTTAAATTTGGCTCTACATTCCAGATAATTAACAAATAAAGAAGCCTGTTGAGTTTAAAGGTATGTGCCACACATAAAATCTGTACCAACCCACCCTTCCCAGACAAATAAATACAAGAAAATGAAAACAGCGAAAGCATGGGATATTTATTTTAAGTATCCGCGCAAGTTGCCAATGTACATGATAGGACGAGATCACTAGTTGCAGGAAAGTGATCCAGAGACGTGGTATTTGAATTAATTAATTAATACGTCATTTAATTTGATGCGTGTTCTATTTTAAATTGCACTGGTGGTCTCGTACTCTCAAATATTACCTACTCACAAAGAATAATATCCAATTTAGGGCCAGGTAAACAATTGATTACAGTACCATCTATGGTATAAGTTTCGGGTTTAATACGAGATCTGTTAAGTACGAGATTTGAAACGTGGTTAAATTTCTGAAAACTGTTTCGATAGTTGACAGAAAGGGCGACTTGGTAAAACATTCGCTGTGGAGTAGAACAGTAATTTTCAGAACCTTAATGAAATGAAAAAGCGCTGAGAAGTTTTAGTTTTTCTTCAGCACCTGGTTTATGTGCATCGCATTTTTTAAAAATGGCAAGCAGTAGGCAAATAAATAAAAACTAGTTCGAAAACAAAACTCGTCTAATCCATGTTGTTCTTTGCTCTGATTATGCGCCTTTCGGGATATTATGTACTGGATTGGCAACTGTTATTTATATTTTAGGAACATTGCTTTAGATTTGTATTTAAAAATTATGTTACTTGCATGCACTTATTCTGGATATAATTTATTTTTTTATGTAGTGAAACGTGACACCTTAAGACTGATTTGGGATGGAGCATGTAACAAGATTTCTCTAAGGCTTCTTTTAAAGATTTATTAGTTTTCGTGTAATTACATCCAACACAAATAGTTTGTTACAAACCCTTACTGTACATATATGTACCCTAAGTCACGGTTAAGAAATTCGGTTACACATTTGCACTCATATCATTGTCACACTGTTGTTGAATAATCTAAACTATGAAGTTTAGACAATAATTCGATCGTCTAGCAAACAAGACATTTAAAGATATATTTATCTGAAATCGTTGTTACTCATGTGTGTATCATATTATATTGCGTAAAATTAATATGGTAACTATACTTTCTAGTATCCATTCATAAATAATAATAATAAAAATAATAATAATAATACCATTAATAATAATAATAATAATAATAATAATAATAATGTATTCATTCAAAAGTCAACATCAGCACCACCATCATCATCATTACATAGATCTTGTTTATCTTACATCATGATTGTTGGTTTTACTACTCTGCTTATTTGTTGCAGCCTTAAGCTTGCATTTCAGCAACTTTATAAGTTGATTATTAATTTTCTTCTTGTCTTCTTTTTAGTTATTGATTGCCTAATTTCGACATGAAAACTATATAATTCTTAAACTGGGTTGCTTGTAAGTTAAAAAAAACCAAGAAAATGTCAGATAACTTTCTTCAAATCTAAGAGTTAAAATATGGTATTTACTCTCTGTGTGTGTGTGTGTGTGTGTGTGTGTGTGTGTGTGAATAGTCTGAATCCACTTGACCTAATAAAACCAATTCACAGATTTGGAGAAGTCGGACAATGAGTAAATCTTGTGCATTAAAGAATTAATAACCGTTAGTGTAAAATCGAAAGCTGTTTGTACAAACATGTAACAATGTTTAACAAGAAGTATTAACTAGTGTTTATTATGGGACAGAGGAAATATTGATTTTATAAATAGAATCATAAATAGTCGTGATTCCTGCATGCAATGCAATGAGAGATATAAAGATAACGGGTGAGGATTGTGTGACATATTGAGGTATGCGGTCGAAAAGTGCCTTCAATTTTAAACCCCCTGTCACTGACACTGTATACACAGTTGCAAAGCTCATGTCACTGGCACTGTATACACAGTTTTAATATCCATGTCACGGACACAGTCGGTACAGTTGTAAAGCCCATGTCACTGACACTGTATGCACAGTTCTAAAGCCCATGTCACTGACACTGTATGCACAGTTCTAAAGCCCATGTCACTGACACTGTATGCACAGTTCTAAAGCCCATGTCACTGACACTGTATGCACAGTTCTAAAGCCCATGTCACAGACATTGCATACATAGTTCTAAAGCCCATGTCACTGACACAGCATACATTGTTATAAATTTCATGCCACTGACATTGTGTACGCAGATCTTAAGCCAATGTAATTGACACGGTATTTACAGTTCTAAAGCCCATGTCACTGACAAAGTATACACAGTTATAAGCCCATGTAACAGGCACTGTATACAGAGTTCTAACGCCCATGTCACTAACACTGTATACACGGTTCTAAAATCCATGTCTCAGTCTGCACAGTTCAAATATCAATGTCACTGACACTGTATAGACAGTTCAAAAGTCCATGTCACTGATTCTGTATGCAGTTCTAAAATCCATGTCACTAACACTGTATACACAGTTATAAAGCCCATTTCACTGACACAGTATACCCAGTTTTAGAATCCATGTTACAGAGACTGTATATACAGTTTTAAAGCCCATATCACTGACACTGAATACACATCTCTAATGTCCATGTCGCTAACACTGTATGCAGTTCTAACATCCATATCACTGACACTATATACACAGTTATAAAGCCCATGTCACTGACACTGTATACACAGTTCTTAAATTCATGTGACTGACACTGTATACAAAGTTCTAAAGCCCTTGTCACTTGACACAGTATACACAGTTCTTAAATACATGTCACTGACACTGTATACAATCTTAAACTTAAAATGTCAAATTTGAATCTGACAAACAAACAATTAAAACAAATATAAATGACTTAAATCAAATATACGTAACACAGGGCACAATGGAATTTTTACTCAGTACGAGACATAATAGACAATAATAATGGAAACAGGACACACAGTAAGCATCGTTCATTTTTATAAACGTCAGACAACGTCTTTTGAAGTGAGAACACGGTAAGTGTCGCTTAAAGTTAGAAACATCAAACATCAAGTTTTTTTCCTCACTGTTTTAGTGTGGTCTGTTTTAATGACAGTTTTATTTAACTGTCATTAAAACAGACCACACTATCATTTTCACTACTTTGTTATATAGAAACATTATACAACACAGTCTTTAAACAGGGCACAAAATGTTTTTCTCTGATATTTGGAAACACTTGACAACACGGTCTTTTGAGCAGGGCACACAATACATTTTACTCCTGTTTGAAACGATCAGATAACACAGTACTTAAACAGCGCGCACTGTAATTCTCAAATAACACGTTTAGAAAATCAGACAACACGGTCTGTTGAGCATGGCACATTAATGTTCACTCATTTTTGGAAACAGCAGATAACACTAGTAGCGTACTAACAATGGGGGTAGGGAAGGGCGGTGCCCTCTGGCATCAAACTTATTTATGTCTAACCATTAGGATTTATCATGTTATATGCATAATAAATAAATTTATATAACAGTACATACGTTCATTATGAAAACGTGTTACAGCAGCCAATAAACCTATTGCGTATCACGTCACAGCAACAAATCCCATAGGCGTGTTGAGAAATGGAATGGAAAAAATAACAATATCGGACTACGACCCTGCATTCTGTTTTTGAAAGCTGAATAAGGTGAATACCTATCTGGTTTGGTTTTAAGTTTGCATTTATGGTGATGCTAAATAAATGACAGCAAGATTTCGACCCAAATATAATCGTTTTCCTGCCGATTGTACTTGTGGAAATAGAAATCTTCCTTAGTCGACAATGTAGAAATTGTTTTAACTTTTCCTTTCTTAAAATATTAGCATTGAAAAAGTTTCGTATTTTTGTAACCAAAGCAGCATATTAAAAGGGCATACAACAACCGTAACTTTATGATCATTAGAAGCAAAAGCCGAAAATAATACTCGTGATAAAAATCCAACTTAGAAGAGGAAAATAATTTTCTTTTCCACTACCAAATTGTAGTAAACTACGTGTGGCATGAATCATAATATAAGACAGTTAAAACAGTAATCATATATTAACTGTCATTATGCTGAATATAATTATCATTTTCCATTCATCCACACAGTCGGACACTTATCAACGGATATTGGTTTCCCATGCATGGTATATGGACATTTTCTAAAGGTTTCACTGACTATATTAGACATTAGTTAAAAAAAAAAAAAAGATTTAACAATGTTATCTAACTTTGCACCTACTTTGTTTAGCATATTTTCGAACACCATGTATACGCATTGATGTCTTAGTAAAAATCATCTAGGTTGTTATCTATCACTTATCTGTCACTTACCTTCCGTTTCTAGTTCCAGAATCCTATCTTTGACTATTCTGCAAGTAGCTGCTTGTGATTGTAATGTGGCCATCGTGTCTTTTCAATGGAATGTCGATACAAACGTATTGACTCTAGGTGAAGTGAGTTTTCAACCCAATACGGTGACGATGTTAATTAGGCCCGGTCTGCAAAAGAAAACAAACGTCCAGACGAAATCAAAGAAGAGCTACTGTTGAATTCTGAAAGTACCGAGGGGATATCGGCTTGTGTATTAAAGACAAATGTATTAGGCACAAATTATTATTTACAAAATTATAGGGAGTCTAGAGTTGATGAGTGGCTAATAGGGCCCGTCTTTTTAGATAGATAGGTAGATTTTACCGAAGTTCCTGCTATGGTCGTGCGTATCTCATCAGTCGTCCTTAACGCGCTATGAGTTCATTTATGAACAGGACCCGACCAGTCTTGGTGCATAATTTGTTTCTTTGCGAAATATGACATAGTTGATTATGGACTATGAAAAGAGCATACATAAGTGTATATACGAACACCTAGATGCTTTATTGATAGACTGGTATTTAGGGAGGGGTCCCTTACACTGTTTCTCCTTGTTGCCCCTTCTCCAAAAAATTAAATTCCTTAACAAAATTATTGTCATTTTAACAAATGTTTGCACTAGAGTGCTTATCAGACACCGTACTTCACACAAGTTTTTCTGAACTCAAACGTGCTATGCGTATATGTCATTACTATAAACAAATTACTTCTACATTACTGTAATTCCAATATCACTTTATACTGTGACTAGATATGAATTCCCTTAATTGTAAAGGCGTATTCAATTCAGTTAGACAAACACTTATTTTGTTAGATACAACATACCTGCACAATACGTTGACTATATAATAACCCTAAGCAAAGGAAATATAAATGTGTGTTTGTGCCATATTATAATTATATTAAGAAGACTGATACTAAAAATGTTTATATAAATCCCTCAAAATCCATTATTTCTTAAATTATACCATGTTATTCTTCTTTACTCCCTGTGTGTCCAAAATCAAGTTGCTTTAGCAGACAAACACAGCAAAGAATGCCTTAAACATACATCAACGAGCAAGGTCGTGAATATGTTTGATTTCCCGACTAAATTATTTTACTCTTGCAATATGTTTTGTTCAAGTAAATTCAGGAAGACAATGTATAGAAAATAGGATAACAGGGAAGAATGAATAATGACGCAGTTGTCACCGCAAAAAGTCAATGTTAACTGTCACGGTATGGAAGAAATCTGATGTTATCATGGGTACCATGAGGCTATAATTTCTAGTCGGCAAAATGTCTGAGGTGTCCAGCGAGTTTATTTAAATAGCCAAAAACTCAAGGTGCGGTTTATATTTGCCGAAGTCAGTGACATAACCTTGTTCACAGGTAAGTGTAGATTTATTGTTGGAACAAGGCAGCGTCCAATTTTTATCGTAAAAATCTTTGACAAACGGTTGGGGGGGGGGGGGCAATTTCTGATCATTAGGAACCAAGCTCCAATTGAAACTGAGTTAGGCGTGCCAGACATTAGAATCTTAAGTTTAAATATATCATCTTGAGAATCAAAACATCAGTAGTGTTCAAATATTTGGCAGGACAAGGCAAATAAACAATTCCGCGACCATACGTAAAGGCGGACTTACTCAGGGAATAATCAGAAAGCTTCGAAACAGGTCAGTTATTATTTGCTCGGTTATTGTGAAATATTACTGCAAAGTAAGTGTACTTTAATTATTGCAGTATATAAATATATATATATATATATATATATATATATATATATATATATATATATATATATATATATATATATATATATATATATATATAATCACTATTGTGGTTTGATTCATTCCTAGTGTTTGATATACATGCGCATTTTGAGATATGAGTAACGTGATATGTAGAATTAATATTGTAATTCGTTATTGGGTTAATTCGTAGTAACCTCATTGATATATCCATGGGATATTATAGATTTGCAAATGTTGAATTGAATTATAAACTATGTATAATGTTACGTTTTGCAACATTAGTATAGGAATTGCCTATTTATGTATATCTCTAGGAATATCATGTGTATGGATATATCATAGCATGAGTGTGCATATCTGTATACACTTGTAACAAAACGGTAATGGCCTATCTGATGATATTAATGTTAGTGTGTGTTACGTAGAAATATGTATATGCCTTGCTAATGTCCGTGTATGTATTCTTTAGAAGCTTTTAGGGACCAGAGCGAAGTACCCAATGCAGTGGTCCGAGGCTCTGGGAAACAAAAGGGACAACGTTTTTGGGACCAGAGGGAAGTACTCTGTGGTGTGGTCCGATTCTCTGGGAGGCAAAAGAGAAGCAGTTTGAGAGACCAGAGGGAATTGCCCAGCAGTTGATCCGAGTCTCAGGGAGATGATAGAGAAGGAAGGACAGAGTGAGAAGTGAAGGGAGAACTGAAGGAGACAAAGGAAAAGAGAAGAACATACAGATGAGTAGGACTCAGGACAGAAGGGGAAATTTTACACACTAATTCAAATGATCAACGAGGCATTCACTTGGTGGAGTGATATGAGATTAGCTGAATTGTATTTGAGAGATTACTGTTTAAATTATATTAAATTGTTGTTATTTAAATGTTAATTTGTATATTCATTATTTTAATCGTCGGCACCGCTGACTGGGTGCTCAGAGTTTTGCATCACTGAATCACTACTTCAATTTCTGACAAAAACGAGCCATGGTGTGTTATATATTAATTTTAGAAAATGGGAAGCACCCCACCCGAAAAGAGAAGCAACTTAACCTTTACATTAACATACATGTTTTTCAGTTATTTATTTGACCTCTGTAACTGCAGTTCTTGTATTTATCGTTCTTTCTCTCCCTCGGTAACTCAGATACAGCTAGTATGGGTTAAAATCCTCTTTCTCCCCTTTTCTTTCTAACTTTTCGCAAAATGTCCACAACAACAACTACAGACACTACTCCCTTTGATGCTACAGCTATAATGAAATCACCTCAAATGACGACGATTATAACAAGAATTCCATTAAGATATATATTAGTACTCGATTATTTCTACCAGTTATACTCTCTCTCTCTCTCTCTCTCTCTCTCTCTCTCTCTCTCTCTCTCTCTCTCTCTCTCTCTCTCTCTCTTTATATATATATATATATATATATCGTAAAGCCTTCTGCCCGTTAATATTTTGGAATCTGCTTGAAACATTCAAGAACTCTCCACTATATACTTTATTCATTAGTAACAATCACCAGTTCTCATATATGATGGATTCTGGACGTAACAAATTTAGAATTGATCTTCCTGCATTTGCATTGTACTGTCCGTATAAATCATTTCCTATGCATCGTTCCAAAATGTACAATAGATGTTTGTCACTATGTGCTTTACAAATATAACAATATTCTACAGTTTGAGTTACGTCCTTTAGAAGTAATGATAAGATTGCCTTTGTACAAGGTCATATATTGAAATACAGCTATTGATTTGGACGGGGTTCAACTGAAAGGAATCGATTAAAAGTAATATTTTAACAGTCTGCGTTACTATTCAAACGGAGTCGCATAGGACGTAGTCACTGTCCATGCTGATATGAGCTATCATACGGAGAAACCTAATGTTAAATAGATCGGAACATGCCTTAAGAATATAAGTAATTTATGAACACAAAGAAAAGCAATTGATACAATAAAATTGCAAGTATAATTCGTCACTGTTTCTTATGAAGCATTTCACACTTTCATATTTCAAGTCACTAACAATCGTATTCAAAAACATCAAATTCGTATCCAATTACAACCGAGTATATATCATACATATTTTATAATCCATGGATACGGTTTAACTGAATGGACGTATTTATTTATCTATCTTAATTTTATGGGAAACAAATGAGACATTTTAAGTTTTAATGATTCCATCATTGGCATTTACATTCTCCATATCTGTATAATGCAGTGTTAAGTTAAAGTCTCTCTCTCTCTCTCTCTCTCTCTCTCTCTCTCTCTCACACACACACACACACCCTATCTCTCTCTCTTTCTCCATATCTGTATAATGCAGTGTGAAGTTAAAGTCTCCCTCTCTCTCTCTCTCTCTCTCTCTCTCTCTCTCTCTCTCTTTATATATATATATATATATATATATATATATATATATATATATATATATATATATATATATATATACATATACATATACATATATATATATATATATATATATATATATATATATATATATATATGTGTGTGTGTGTGTGTGTGTGTGTGTGTGTGTGTGTTAGATGCAGTTATAACAAATGTAATATTCAGGACAAATGTACCATTATAAGGACTTCTCACTTAAAGTCGCTAAGAAGGAATTGACTTTTGTCTAAATACAAGTATAACATATTCGCATACAATTATTAATAAAGACAGAACTTAATTCAAAGATATCAATTGAAAGAAGTTTTTAAAAAAGCCAAACGTATGTTCAAACTGAGCCATATAAACCATTTCAACAAAGAGATTAAAAAATAAAAATGCTTCTCACATCGGTATTACCATAAATCAAATCCTTTAAGATGGCCTCTTCTTTATTCTCTGCCGTAGTCAAAACTAGTCAATTTTTGACAACACAGACCAGTGAAATATTCAATTAGCACAAAAAAGTCTTTTCAAACTTTACCAACAAACTGTATTTCAAAAGAAGCGAGAGCGTATCGGTGGCTAATTGTCGTTGCGAATAATATACAATACATACTGTGATCATGATACAAAATAGAAGCCTTGACTACTTTTATTTGTATAATATATTGTCGTTCTGTGATGCATTCAATTTATGTTGAGTTAGTTTATATTGTCATTAAATAAAGTGCCACGTATGATCTGTTTTTGATCCTGCTGTGTTCGGTGCTGGGTGCCTTTCGCGGTATTTTGACTTGAGACATTAAAGCAGGGTCCCAATAGTATATTTAAAAGTGTACTGCAGTAAATTTAGTGGAATATACCGATGCGTGTAGTATACTGAAACCTTATACCAATTTACCTAACTCACTTTAACTAACCCTGAACTGTCCATCACTAATAAAATAGTTGGTCAATGTCCCAGACACGTATTTACTTTTCTAGACAACTGTATATTGCATTGCAGATGAAATTTGGTGTTGTAGTTTAATTGTACGTGTGCTTAGTATGATCATTGATAACGTATTTTGTAGATTAACTGTATGTGTGCTGACCTTAAAAGGTGATAATGTATACACCATCTCCTTGACCGATATGCTTTTCTCCACTGGTATCTTTAGCAACCGTACATAAGGCCATACTAATATTTCATGCTACTAAATGTCAAACAATAATTTCAACGGTACATCATCTGTCAGATTAAATCAGGTTACGCTTTGCAATTATTAGTAAGTAATTCACGTCTAAATAGTTTCTGTCTCTATTCTGGGTGGCGAGAAGTATGTATTACTGTTAGTGATGGGAGCAATACGTCCAGTCATTATACTTGTGTTAAGGCCTTCTAATAACGTTGGTCAAAAGTTGCAGGTGACGCTACATCAGTTGATTCATTGAAAATAATAACCTTTTAAACTATAGACAAATAGTTGGAGGTTTAGATTTCATCCGTAATCTTTCTACTCTACATGACCTTGTGCTTACAATATTCGCACATGCACCCAGTTTTATACGGATGTATCCAATTGTGATTCCGTTCCATTCATTTCTTCGAAAAAAAAATAGAACTTAATGAACGTATGTATAATTTTAGAGTGCTAAATCATTTCAATGCGGACTTTTATATAGCTTGTCCTTGTACGAGAAATCGATTCAGTTTTGCTCGGATTATTGTAGTAAATAGGTTAGTATAATTCAAGATAGCGTAGGATTTCTTATTGACTTAATACATGAATGGAAGCGCACACAAATTTTTCATAAACTTCTTATCTTTACAAATATGTTCTTTTATTTGCTTCCTAAATTCTTCATTTCATATAATTCTTCACAGTGTGATAATATTGATCAGAATAATATATGTCAGAGTTACATGGGCGTAGAAATATTACATTTTTAATAACTGAGAAAGCTTCGAGGGATGATGGTATTGTACATTAAAATTGAAATTCAGTCTTAAGTTTGGTTAATGACAACTTCAGAAGGAAGGTGGAACATATAATGCTTTCAGAACATACTTTATGATCTGGGAAAGAGACTTTTAGTATGTCATACCAACTGCCATCATTCACCTGGACTAAATACATCGATTGACAGTAGGTACATCACTTGCAACATTTTAGAATCAATAGCAAACTTATAATCTCAAGATACAGATTAAAAACGTCCGTGTTATATAAATGTGTGTGTGTGTGTGTGTGTGTCTGTGTATGTGTGTGTGTGAGTGTTTGAATGCACTTATTTATCAAAGGAGCTCAAAAGATGGTGTATGATTATTTTTTTTACATATTCAGATCATGCTAATAAATTAATAAAATTATCTCCAATCCGAGGAAGCATTTAATAACAAGATATACACGATATTTTATCATATAGTGCAGGAAAAAGATAAATTTCATGATGCGCTGTTGGTCACCTGGTGGGGATAGATTGAATGCATTCTCTATTGAAAATGTTGAAGATAATAATGCAATTAGTGAGAATGATGACAGAGTGATGGCCATTGTATAAATTGAGAAATGCTTTTGATATAAAAATATAAATAATGCCATGCACATATACTTCAAACTTTAATTCACATGTCCCATAACTGACACTCACGGTGGTATGGGAGTCATGAAGTCATTAATAATGCATTTTCTGAACTCATCTAGGGTGCCATGAGCGGAAGACATATTTTACACGAGTTTGAAAATTTCTTTTTCTTACTGACTTTAAACTACGTACCTTTTTATTTACAAGACCCTCGTACAGCAATGCAGAATACCATAAATAATTATCTTACTCTATATATGGTATTGTGGTTTTGCCCATTTTGATTAACCACAAATGTGTATACATTGGAAAGCATGAACTCCTGGACAGGCGATGACATTCCAAATACTTCATTCACATCTTTTACAATGGGAAATTACTAAATATGTGTTCATAGAACATATGACAACAGCACATAATATTCGACTAAAATAAATTCAAGAGTGGACAAATATATTGATGGACAGAGATAACACTATTTGCCCCTACCATATTTAAGGTCAAATCGAAACTTTATATTACCATATATACATCCTACAAGGCAAAATCAAACCAATAGTGTTGTTGCATAAAAAGCTGACCGATCTGGGTATATGTTGTTTTCTTCTACTGATTACTCATAACAAACTGATTAGATCCATATGATGGTAGATCGGTGTAGATTTTGGTTTTTCTCATGATTACTTCTAACAAACTAATTAGATCCATGTAATCGTAGATCTGGGTATATGTTGTTTTTTTCCTACTGATTACTCCTAACAAACTGATTAGATCTATGTGATGGCAGATCAGTGTATATGTTGTTTTTTCTACTGATTACTCCTAACATACTCATTAAATACATATGATGGTAGATCGGTGTATGTGTTGTTTTTTCTATTGATTACTCCTAAAAAACTGATTAAATACATGTGATGGTAGATCGGTGTATGTGTTGTTTTTTCTACTGATTACTCCTAACACAATGATTGAATACATATGATGGTAGATCGGTGTATGTGTTGTTTTTTCTACTGATTACTCCTAACAAACTTAGGCCGATCTTTGTATATGTTCGTTTTATATTGATAACTTCTAACAAACTTATTAGATACACGTGACGGTAGATATGTGCATATGTTGATTTCTATATTGATTACTTCTAACAAACTGATTAGATCCGTGTTATGGTAGATCGGTGTATATTTTGCTTATGGTAAATTTTATTTTATTCCATAGGTATTGTTGACTCTAATATCTGTAGTGTGAAATAAAATTATTTTTACATTCTAGAATTTATATTGAAACCTGAGAAAATATATGTTTTTGACGTAAATTATCAAACCTTTCCCCCAATATATCCACCTATTCGTGAATACACACACACACACACACACACACACACACACACACACGATAGCTGTTAGGACTTATCCTGTAACAATGTATTACAGACAATATCAACAAGTGTTTATTACGCGATGGGGGAAATGCTAATGATAAAAAAATAAATTAGAAATATCCATGAATATTGTACCAGACATGAATATAAGCATTTATTTCTGCATTCAATGGAATGAAAGATATAAAATTAAAGGGTGAGGGTTGCGTGACAGATTTAGGTGTGTGTGACAGATTTAGGTATATTGCTGGCACGCTTTTTCAGTGTTAAAGTCGATATCATGGGCACTTTATGCATGGTTCTAATGCACATATCACTGACACTGTAGTTTCATATCTAAGAAAATGCCATAGACACTGTATGGACAGTCCCAATACCCATGACACGGACACTATATACACGGTTAAAAAGCCCCAGTCACATACAATGTATTCGCAGTTCCACTGTCCACGACAAAGACACTTTATTCACAGTTTTGATGCCCATATGTATACTAAATGCATAGTTCTCAACACCATGTTGCGGACGCTCTATGCACAGTTCCAATGCACATGACACGGACACTTTATTCACAGTTCTAATGCCAGTATATACAATGTATGTACAAGTCTAAGTCCCTTGTCACGGACACTATGCACAGTTTCAATGCACATGTCACGGACACATTTTGCACTGTAAGAAATTCCATGTTATGGACAAGGTATATACAATTAAAATGCAGATGTCAAGTACACTGAATGTATAGTTTTACATCCCATGTCAAGGACACTGTATGCATTTTTCTAATGCACATGTCACGGATACGCAATTGTAAATCCAATGTCATGTACACTGTATGTACAGTTCTAATGTCGATATGACCGACACTGGATACGCAGTTCTAAATCCCATGTCGTAGACACTGTAAACAAAGTTATTTTGCCCATGTCACGGACACTGTCTGCGTGGGTTCGAGTCGCGGACTCGGCCATAATGAATATGTGAGAAAGCTTGCCAGTAGCTAGCTTATCGTGGGTTGATGGTTCTTTCAAGGGTCTTCCCGGGTTATTCCTCCATCTTTTATACCGGCCGCCGTGTTGAAAATGGTATTAAAACCTACAACACTATAAACTAACACACTGCAGACATTGTAAATATATGACAAAAATTGTAAAAAAAAATTTAATCTAAATCGCACACACGGACAAGCACACACATATTATCTTACCACAGTTATAGAGTATTGAAAAAGTCTTTTATAATGTTTGGACAAGTCTTGTATACTGCTCTTCATTCAAAGAGTATTATTCAACTTTTGTCTATAATTACCTAACCAATGTATATACAAAATGTTTATATTTTATAGAAATAACGGTTTTGACAAGGTACGTATTAATATTATTTTTATTTCCTTGCTAGTATGAACGTTTTTGAATAATTTTATAAAGATACATTTCTCCATGTTGTATCGACTTTAGTGGATTTTGACAACACATGAGAATACTTTTCTCTATTATTATGCAAATAATTTTGTTTGTTTCATTCTTTTTTAAACAGTTCAATTTCAGTTTGTGATGTTATCGAGGTGAAATAAAACAAACAATTTCAAACTTTACTTCTAAATGATACTCCAATGTGCCGAACAATTTAGATCGGATCATGTTATCTCTGTCTACCAATAAAGGTTGATCATGTTATCTCTGTCTACCAATAAAGGTTGATCATGTTATCTGTCTACCAATAAAGGTTGATCATGTTATCTGTCTACCAATAAAGGTTGATCACGTTAGCTATGTCTACCAATAAAGGTTGATCACGTTAGCTATGTCTACCAATAAAGGTTGATCATGTTATCTGTCTACCAATAAAGGTTGATCATGTTATCTGTCTACCAATAAAGGTTGATCACGTTAGCTATGTCTACCAATAAAGGTTGATCACGTTAGCTATGTCTACCAATAAAGGTTGATCACGTTAGCTATGTCTACCAATAAAGGTTGATCACGTTAGCTATGTCTACCAATAAAGGTTGATCACGTTAGCTATGTCTACCAATAAAGGTTGACCACGTTAGCTATGTCTACCAATAAAGGTTGATCATGTTATCTGTCTACCAATAAAGGTTGATCACGTTAGCTATGTCTACCAATAAAGGTTGATCATGTTATCTGTCTACCAATAAAGGTTGATCACGTTAGCTATGTCTAAACAGTAGGATGGATCATATTAGATGTGTCTAACCACTGGGGTATCATGTTACCGGAATCTATCATTTAGAGTAGATCGTGTTATCCTAGATAAGCTATGCATAATAAGTGAAAATATACAAGTGTACACACATTCCCCATGGAAACATTACACAGCAGTCAATAGACCTGTGGCGCGTTGCATGATTTGATGGAAATATCATTACAGGTCTACACCATTGTCTTCGGTTAAATGATTGGTCAATAATAGATATTTAATGTGTTTGACATTTTGAGAATTGAAATACAGTGCACTCCAGTTTGGGTTTGACCTTGTATGTCTGGTGATATTAAACAAATAAAAAGCAAAATTCCCTAACAAATATAATCATTATCCTGCAGATTTTACTGGTACAAATGGAACTCTGCCTTGGACTTGATCGACAATGTAGATACATCTCCTAAGTTTTCTCTTCTAAAGCGTCCCACAACTGAAAATGTATCCCGTTTTTCAAAACAGATGCAGTATATTAAAATGTATGCTAATACCGTAACATTAATCATGATAAGAAACAAACTGAATGTAATACTGATGATGTTATTAGAGGCAAAACCAGTATTGTATTATATCATAATTCCAATTTTTATGAATTAAACGAATTTCCTGTAATATGGTTGGATGTAAACGGTCACGTGATGTTGATCAGGAATTGTTTACACTTCGATAAATTCTGGGACTACTTTCGGTTTTTGAAATATAAATAAACATTGCAGACACGTTATTGTGAAACGATTTTGTCATCTGTAAAATATATAATTCTGCAAATAAATATAACTTTTACACTTTTTATACTTTTTCCAATATTCTTTGTAAAGTATGAAGTTTCTGAATAAACGTAACTGTGACAGTAGTCACATTTCATTTCTCACTAGATCACCGAGTGGGTCCACCCGATCCCTACCGGGTGGTGGGTCTTGTTAAGTATTAACGCTGCTGAGAATGACATAAAATGTTACTGTTGTATAGAATTTATTTCATTGTTACCTTTATATAGTAAGGGATAGCATCATCTTGTTCATATTTCCATAAAAATTGGAAGTATTCACTGAAAAAAATCCATAATGATTTCAGGTTTGATTGAAATTTAATTTAGCACACTTGTTGAGTCGGTATCAGTTGTTATTATGTAAGGTCATGGTCATCTGACGTAACAGATGGGACTGACTAAAATTGAACAAGAATGTTGTCAGTAAACAAAATGTGTTAAAAACCACGGTAACCATTGCCTATGATGTAAAAGATGAAGTTTATGAATAAACGTAACTGTTGCTGTAGTCAATTTCTTCGTGTGATTCTGTACAGGTTATGTATTACGGGGCGGTGTGAAACGCCGAATGAAAAGTAACTACGCGCTACGTAAATTCGAATGCATTATTGATGGAATAAGTTAATTTGACGATAGAAATGATGAAATTGGAATTATAAGGATTAAATGACCATGGTTGGGTATTTATTGATGTGTAAATTTTACCTAATCACTCACAAAGTTAACATAAAGTCCTTCGGACTTTATTTACTTTGTGAGTGATTAGGTAAAATTTACACATCAATAAATACCCAGCCATGATCATTTAATCCTATATTAACGTTATCCAATGAGGCTAGCTGCAAATTAATGTCTTAACGTGATCCAATGAGGCTAGCTGCAAATTAATGTCTTAACGTGATCCAATGAGGCTAGCTGCAAATTAATGTCTTAACGTTATCCAATGGGGCTAGCTGGAAATTAATGTCTTAACGTTATCCAATGGGGCTAGCTGCAAATTAATATGTCTTAACGTTATCCAATGAGGCTAGCTGGAAATTAATGTCTTAACGTTATCCAATGAGGCTAGCTGGAAACTAATATGTCTTAACGTTATCCAATGTAGCTAGCTGGATATTATTATTTCTTAACGTTATCCAATGGGGATAGCTGGCTATTAGCATGTCTTAACGTTATTCAATGGGGCTAGCTGCAAATTAATATGTCTTAGCGTTATCCAATGAGGCTAGCTGGATATTATTATTTCTTAACGTTATCCAATGGGGATAGCTGGCAATTAGCATGTCTTAACGTTATCCAATGAGGCTAGCTGGATATTATTATTTCTTAACGTTATCCAATGGGGATAGCTGGCAATTAGCATGTCTTAACGTTATCCAATGGGGATAGCTGGCAATTAGCATGTCTTAACGTTATTCAATGGGGCTAGCTGGAAAATCGCCGAAGCATTTCGTTACATAAATCAGACCTTAAGTAAGAAATCTATGTTATCTAGATTTAGGCTTATACAAATCTTGAAGATGGTACACAATTTCAACCTAGTGAGTTTATTACATTTAGGAATACCATATATGGGTATTGTCAATTACTAAAAAGCATCAAACGAGTTATCTATCACATACCTTCTGTCTCTAGACAACTTAGTTCAAGTGTCCCATCATATACCAGATTAAAAGTAGCTTGCTGTGTATGATCTTGCAGTGGTCATAGTGTCTTTTCAATTTGCTGTGAACACAAACATGTTGAATTTTGGTGAATCTAGTACAGTGTCGCTGTTAGGACTTGGGCTGTCAACTTAATACAGTGTCGCTGTTAGGACTTGGGCTGTCAGCTTAATACAGTGTCGTTGTTAGGACTTGGGCTGTCAGCTTAATACAGTGTCGTTGTTAGGACTTGGGCTGTCAGCTTAATACAGTGTCGTTGTTGGGACTTGGGCTGTCAGCTTAATACAGTGTCGCTGTTAGGACTTGGGCTGTCAGCTTAATACAGTGTCGTTGTTAAGACTTGGGCTATCAGCTAAATACAGTGTCGTTGTTAGGACTTGGGCTGTCAACTTAATACAGTGATGATGTAATACCAGTACTGGAAAAAGACAGAGATCAAATTTTCAGACAAAATCTATGTACATAAGTACATAATGAATATATAGAAAGCCGGAATTCAAACAGCAATTCATACACTAACTAGATAATTGGTTCAGTTATTATAAACATATGTATAAGTTTAGACAGACTGATCCTGCAAAATACATTGACTAGATATTTGTCCCCCTTTGTTAACATAGGTATAATAAATATTGTTTTGTGCGATTAATAATTAAATAGAGAAGACTTATACTTACAGAATTTACATAAATCCCGCAAACTCTCAACTTTACGAATGTATTTCTTATATGATCCCCCGTGCAAAATCCAGTTGCTATAAACAAACCAACCAAACACCTCAGAGAATGTCATAATTATTGACCAACGAGCTTGGTCGTGAATAGGTTACCTTACCTGACTAAATTTGTTTATCTTGCAGTATGTATACCTATTTCTTTTAGTTCGTTCAAGCAAAGGTAATCATGCAATGTACATAAATAACCGAACAGTTTAGAAGGAATAAACAGCCGTTAAAGGCATACAACCTAAGATTTTCGACTTTTTTGTTCTTGCAAATGCATGATATTATGAAAAGTATAGTAGAAATAATGAGTAATTACAGGTAATTCAGTTTCAAAAAATGTACATCTGTAAGTTTAATCAATGAAAATATAACGATTTTCTGTACGGATTGCTAATTAATTATGCAGAAACGGAATTTATCGATATTCTCCAAAGTCGCAGTGTCAAGTGACGCGCGTCAACAAATGTGGAAGTCGAGGTAAGCCTGTGATTCTCTTTTGATGTAATTATTGCCTTATTCTTCATCTGTCCTTCTCCTTAGTTCTTTATAGTCACCCACAATATATGTATTGCTTATAGATTTCTCATTATATATGATAAATTACAAGAAGTAGGCAAAAAGTCAATATGATGGAAAATCCTGACAATAAGGGGTTCCTAAGGGGTCATTCTTGAAAGTGTTTACTTCTCGTGTTTGTGCGATTCTGTTACGTTGTAAGATAAACCAATTAAAAATATGATAATTTGTATCATTGTAATCAGAACCGCTATTAAAAGGTCTCGCTAAAGTCGCTTCTTTGGCTCAGAATAAAGTTGATTTTCTTGGGCAGTTGCATTACCACATCACGTTCACGTATCCGATAGTCGATGTGATTTGCGCATTTGTTTGTATATTTATTAGTTTGCTTCATTGCATAACACAAAAATTAATATTTTCCCACATAATATTTAATGGATTTATTTTATTCGGAATTTTTTTTACTGACAATTTTTAAAAAATTTCTGCAGGACTTCGACCTGGTTGTTTTAGATGAAGTCGTGCTCCTTGTTGCACAGAGGTATATTCAAGATGTCCTGGCAGCAGAAGAAGATAATGATTACAACCAGGGGAAAAGGCATACTGCTAATAGGCAGTTTACTTTATGGACTTAACAGATACCTAAGTACTGGCAACAGACATGTCATTCCAAGCTGTTGTGTATGGCGTATAATGGATAAATAATTTTGGCCAGTACCATGGCTTTACACAAGGAAGACTTGGATGATCTATCCAAATATATGATGTGTGAATAATATAATTTATGTTGATTTTAAGTTGTATAAAACATTTCTTTTGTAGTATGCAATTTTTATTTTGCATGAACAAGTTTTGTTAAACATTTTTAGCTACCTACCCACTAAAGAATGATCATATGCATGGCTATGTTTTGAAAGCAACTGTGAGGAGACTATTTATTAAAAACATAGGATGAATTGAAGTTGACTAGCATTGTCTTGGGATGCAAAGAATATAAAAAACAAAAGTACACTGGTGAACATGATTTTAATCATGCATATACAGTCACACATTAAGTTAAATGATAAATAACGCATATTCATATTGAGTTGAGAAAGCAAAACTTGTTGCAGTGTTTCATGAATACAGATTGGCTCGCAAATATCAACAGAACTACAAACACTAGGATACTATTCTATCAAGACACTACTCATTAATTAAGCAGACCTCCCACCCCCATACACAAGCATATGCATTTGGGTAACCCCCACCCCTTGCCCACTCCATGTGTATTAAATGGACAAACCATAACTATGGCCTTCGTGTGGTTTGTATTTATAATACAATGTATTCATATTCTTACAATAATAACCAGTATATCTTCATTTTTTCAATTACGCATCAATGCTATATTTAAGATATATTGTAATTACATATTTTTAACTTGTATGTCATACACTGCAAAGAAAGCTTTTGTGGGAGCAACTTTCTGGTTTATACACAAATACCATCCACAAATACCAATACAATGTACAATACTTTACATGTATATATATATGATTGTTTTTTAGTATACTTAACACGAATATTCTCCTTTTTGTATGTATCACAATTATTTTTGTTAGTATACTTTCTCAAATGGGTTGATAAAACTTTTAGACTTTTCCATCATAACACTTTCCTTCTCATTAAGTTTTTCAACTTCAGACAAGACTGAATCCCTTAAAATAAAATTTTGAAATGTGTAAATACTAATGTTAAACTTGGAAATCTTTAGTTTTGTATCAAAAGAAAGCATTATCATTTATCTTGGTTATTATAATGGGAATGATAATGCTTCAAGAAATAATAAAAAAAATAAAAATAATTTATTTAAAGGGGTGACTCATTTAGTCAAAGACTATTCTCACTTGAAACTAACTAAAATACAAACAGCATAATGAGGAACATATCAATAACAAAAATGACATGTGCCAACAATTTACAACAAAAATATTATTCTAAATAAAACAAATCATATCTTAACAAAACGTACAATCTTTTCCAACTGCAAAATATTAAACTAGTATAGAATGATACATTTCCAGGTGCATCTACCAAAATATTTGTAAACAAGTAAATATACATAAAATTTAATAAAATGTAGTAATACTTACATAGATGCCATATCTGATTCTGATGTGGTTATATCAGAGACAGCAGGAATTTGTATACTATGAATTGTTGGCCCAGGTGTAGTAGTTGTGGCCATGTCTTCTTTGACAATCCTCTGTTTCTGATGTTTTCCTTCCACTGGCATTAAATTCATAACTAATATAGCAAGGGAAAAAATAAATGTTTCATTAGACACAAAAATTATATATATTTTACAAATAATAGTGAATGAATGAATGTTAAATTAAAGTGAACCGGCCACGGTGGGTCATTATTCACTGTTTTATCTTTCAAAAGAAAGTTATTTAATTTTTCCCGTGGGGTAAGGAATGGTGCCACATCCCCACGGGCGTTTATGCACACATAGTGTGCAATTTAATTTGGTCATGCATAAAATATACTTAACTGTATTGCATTACTTTTATTTACAGCCATCACTATTTACATTATAAATAATTTGTATCTTTTTAAAAAAAACAGTAGTGACTGCTTGCCTCTAAATAGTCTTATGGTTGCGTACGAAAATGAAGACGATCATTATACCCCTTTGGTAGCCTCAAAAATAGCTGCTGTATTTCATGTACATGCGGATTTCAGCGATATTGTTGCAGGGCTGTGGCATTTTATTTCAAGCTAAATGGAATAATGCCAGTTTATATAAAAAAAATGTTATTTTACGAGTTTTCATAAAGAGTTAACAATACAGAAATAAAACAGCGGTATAAAAACTTGACTGTTCATTGCAAAATTGAGACTCACCAGTATCCAGCAAGAATTTGGCGACCTCTGGATTATTTTCCAGGCTCAAAGTGGACTTCTTTTTATTCCATCGTTCATGCTGGTCACCCATACATATGCGTGTGCTGTATAATTTGCCCAAAGAGCTCCCCCCCCTCCTTTCAGAATCTAAGTGTTGGTTTCGATCTAGTTTGCGGACACGCCATTATTTTTGTAAATACGTGTTTGCGCATGGCTAAAATTCTTAATCTTCGGGAGAGGTCAACACAGAAGTTACATGAATATAGGCGTGGCAAATAGCGAATTTTTGTCTGCAGACAATAATTAAAAATCGCATATTTTATCACAAAATTACCGATACTAGCCTGATTTCGGCCTCAGTAACAGCCGGAATCGTAATTTTTCAACTAAATAAGTAATCACGAACTGAAAAAGAACAAAATAATTTCATTCGTTCTTACTTAGGTTGTATGCCTTTAAATACCTCAAAACTTACATATACGTCTTTCTCTTAATTAATTGACCTTGATAACCCCAGTACCTGCGTCGATCATTTCATTTTCTCTATTTGCCAGTCCATTCCGATATAACTACTTGAGTTAAAGTCTTTTTTTCCAGTTGGCCCTACATACAAAATCTAACACCACCAAAACACAAACTGTTACGATACTATTCCAGCTGATGCTACAGCTATAATGAAATCATCTCAACAGACGATGATTATGACACAGACGCAGAAACAATGGACGTACAACAGTAACCAGTTCGTACCTTATACAATGACGATGTTCCAGTTCATAACTTCTTTGACTTTTGAAAGATGGACTTTGTGTTGAAAGTATTTTATCAAATATGAGCTTTAGCTTTGTTCACGGTGACCTTTGAAATCCCAAACTGATTCTCAGGACGAACCTCTTCGGTCCGATCATGAGTAAAATGGTCCATTAGCGTTGCACCGGTAAAGCAGATCTGTGCCGTTTTTCTGGCATATAGTAGAGCTTGGAAATGACGAGGTATACACGACCAAGGCGATAAGATCATCCTCGCGCGCGCGCGCGAGTGTGTGTGTGTGTGTGTGTGTGTGTGTGAGAGAGAGAGAGAGAGAGAGAGAGAGAGAGAGAGAGAGAGAGAGAGAGAACAAGTAGTACATGTCTGACACTGTTTGAAATATACAAGAGATTTTATACAGTATATCTGTTTTTACAGAAGTGCATCGCAATGTATACTAGCAAAATATACAACATTTAAAGAGTGCATTCAGACAAAGGGGTGAATATCACTATCGCTATAACCCCATAATGGTAGGTTCATTTTGTGACTAAGCTTTAAAGCTTATGTGCCGCCGATTTTCACCGAGTCCGCCATTCTCCCAATCTATGTTTGGATTCAAGGAAATGATTAGCTAAAATGGCTATCAGACATTAAGCGTTCATTAATATGATAAAGATGCTTTGAAATCGTACATGATTTTAAGCACGCAGCTAACTAATATGTTTGCAGCCTGCTCCAACAATCCGCCTGACTTCTGCTCCAACAATCCGCCTGACTTCTGCTCCAACAATCCGCCTGACTTAATCTAAAGTACGCTTTTTGAAGCAGTTATAAAAATAAGGAATACAATATCTACCAGACTTGACTATGCCATCTTCTAAATGTGCAACAAATCAATTGCCAAACATACAAAATTAAATAATAATAATAATAATAATAATAATAATAATAATAATAATAATAATAATAATAATAATAAAGACAAATAATATGCTTTCTTTTTCTTTTACATCTATTTCTGAACTCCATATAGTGAAAATGACAAAGCGGAGCTAGCGGGATTCGAGCGATTTACGGTACATCTGTTATAAGGTTAAGTCATATATTCTAAAATTTATTTTGAACACATCAATCGAACACCAAATTAAAATGAGTTAGACGTCCTTTGAACAATACATGAAAAATATACAAGCTATTTGTAACAGTCAATATATACATACATACATACATACATACATACATACATACATACATACATACATACATACATACATACATACATACATACATACATACATACATACATTTGTGGATGTGTGTGTGTTTGTTGTGTTTGTAGTCTGTTAGTCTCGAGACGATGGAAGTGTGCCCATGAGAGATACCCCGGGTGGTGGTTATGCACCATATTAAGTGGCTATGTAGCCCAACACGAAAATGGCAGTACTTGTTGCACTTGAAAGTTGAGTCTGCTGTGTGTTTGTTCTGCATTGTTTCCTCCGATATTGCTTTTCATCAGCTAGCATGGATAGCTTTTCCTAGCCTGATTACAGACGAGTGATCAGAGCTGTTCGCCTGCTGGGACTGTTTAGAGAGTGCTCTAAGCAGGTGTTAAACATCGATGTCTAGGGTTTCATGTAGCATTTGCAAACATCTTGAAGTTGAGATATGTTTGTCCGATCGACGCATTGCAGAGGCAAGTTCTGAATAAAGAAGGAATCCGTCCGTCATCCATCCGACGTACATGGCCCAGCCATCTGATGAGACGTTAGCGTAGGAGTGTGACCACGCTGAGAATCTTGACACGTTCAAGCACCTCGTTGTTAGTTAAGCCATCTCTCCAAGTGATCTCAAGTGTGTGTCGGAGACATCGCACTCAGTCTTTTCTCCTGTGAGGCGTATATAGTCCAGTTTTCACTGGCATACTGGATAGTGCTTAGCACACAGGCAAGGCGCATGGAGATCAAACCAGTGCTCAGAGTTGAACGACTGCTAAGCCTGTCTAGAGAAAGCTCTTCCCAGGTGTTAACATCAATGTCTAGGGCTTTCATGTCGCTTTCAGACATCCTTGAAGTTGAGATGTGACTGTCCAATCGACGTTTTGCCAGAGGCAAGTTTTCAATAAATAAGGTATTTGGGGATCCGTCAGTCATACGTCCGACGTACATGGTCCGGCCATCTGATGCGACCTTGGCAGAGGAGTATAACCATGCTAAGAATCTTGATACGTTCAAACAACATCGTTGTTTGTTACTCGATCACTCCATGTGATCCAAGTATGTGTCAGAGACATCGCATGTGAAAGGCGCTCAGTCTTTTCTCCTGTGAGGCTTACACAGAGTCCAGGTTTTACTGGCATACAGGGGAGTGCTTGATGTGTATGAATATGTATGTATACACGTGATTCATAGATACATAACGGTTATCACGTTTTGCAGAGTTTTTGTAACGCCGTATTTATGCTCTTTAGCTATGTATATAAATATAAAGCACAGTTATAATGTACAAACAACACCTCATTAGGGAAAGTATTACAGTTCCCATACGTTATAACATGCTCATTTCACCCTTGTTTTAAACGATGACATTGAAAATAAATTACGACATAATTATAATTAATATCTGAAATTTAAACTGTACAAATTTCATCAACACCAATTGACACATGTTTTAAAAAAAATGTTTACTCACAAAATATAGTCTCAAAAAACGTACGATTCAGATACACATGAAAAAAGACTGTTCATTAAATCTATAATCGATTTCATTCAGATTTTGTATGGTTCCCCTTTGGTCAAGGAAATATGTTATGTAATTAATACAAATATGTTTGATTAACCCTATTAAACACGTACATTCTTCACTTTAATAGCTTTCTCCTGTGTGTGACAATTGAATATCATTTTACATGATCATTGATCTGATATATTATTTTGACTTATTTTAGATTTTATAGAAAGATAAATTGATTAACATTTTTATGCTTAATAAAGTGATTTAACAAAATTTAAAATAAAAGAATAAAACACAAAATAACTAACGTATTTTACAAAAAGATGTGGGTTTTTTGGTAACGTAGAATGGTAACGTGTCTTAACTTTTCGCACTTGCAATTTTCGTAACGTCTCGCAACTTTTCGTAACTTCTCGCACTTTAGTCATACTGGTAATAGGTCTAGTCTAACTTTGTCACACGATCCACAGGTGTAAAACTATCAAAGTGATTTCTTTGTGATAAAATGTTATGCCAGGATAATAATGTTACGACCAACTTGGTTTCCACAAGAGATAAAACATTCAAATGTGATTTTTGTGATAAATTGTTCAGTCATAACTGTGATTTAAAACAGCATACGAGAATACACACTGGAGAAAAACCTTTCAAATGTGAAGTTTGTTTTAAAATGTTTAGTGAGAAAAGTGGTCTACGGAAGCATACGAGGATACATACTGGGGAAAAACCTTTCAAATGTGAAGTTTGCGATCAAATGTTTAGTCAGAATGGTTGTTTACGGAAGCACACGAGGATACATACTGGGGAAAAACCATTTAGATGTGAAGTTTGCGATAAAATGTTTAGTCAGAATAGCAACTTGAAGACCCACATGAGGATGCATACTGGAGAGAAACCTTTCAGATGTGAAGTTTGCAATAAAATGTTTAGTCAGAATGATGTTCTACAGAGCCACATGACGATACATACTGGGGAAAAACCATTCAGATGTGAAGTTTGCGATAAAACGTTCAGTCAAAATTATGTTCTACGGAGGCATCTGAGGATACATACTGGGGAAAGACCTTTCAGATGTGAAGTTTGCGATACAATGTTCAGTAAGAATTATGTTCTACGTCGGCACATGAGGATACATACTGGGGAAAAACCATTCCGATGTGAAGTCTGCGATAAAATGTTCAGTCAGAATGATGTTCTACGTCGGCACATGAGGATACATACTGGGGAAGAACCATATAGATGTGATGTTTGTGAAAACACATTTAGTCAGAAGAGCCACTTGAAGACCCACATGAGAATGCATACTGGAGAAAAAACATTTAAATGTGAAGTTTGTGATAAATTGTTTGGCTGGAAGAGCTCTTTAAATAAGCACATGAAACGTCATTCTGAACAAGCATCTATCAAATATGCAGTTTGCGATTAAATATCTAGATGCAAGGGAGAAGCACATAGTGGGACGTAATATAAAAAAAAGTTTGTGAAGAAACTGTACTGGAGAAAAACCCATTAAATGTGAATGTGACTATTGTTATCAAATGTTTAATGTATAATATAAGATTTATATCAATACAATCCCTACATCTATATTCTACTAATCATTTGGGCATTATATTAATTATAATAAAGAAAGTGGATATATAATGAAAGCTACATACACAGCATTTAAAAATAAAGAATAAAATTCTATGGAATTATGGTAACGCATTAATTAATGTATATACCAATATACAGATTTCATGCACATATTCATGCTAAACGTTACGATACTCTATATTAAATTTATTTCAGTTAGATTGTATATACCGTAGTGTATCATGCTTTATGTATTTAATATAATGCAGAACTTTTGCAATTTAATATTATGGGATAGATTCAATGGATTTAGAATGAATAAAGGAAACAAAAATTAAATCAAACAATTGTGGTGGTGTGAAATATTGGCGCATGTAAACATTAATTATATTACAGTAGTTTTAGGTGTATTAGATTTAATGACTATTTTTAATTTAGCCATTCCTAATTGATCTTGTAAGTTTTAATTAATAATTACAATACCAATGAGAATGATAATAAATATAACTTATAACAATATATGTGTTACGACTTTATGGTCTTAAACTTTATTTTATTGTATAAGTTGAATCATCAAAATTGTACATTTTCCATCTTTTTTTCCTGAGTATAAGATGAGACCATATCAATATCTTGTCTTCATATTTTTCACTTTGCTTAACACAGCATTATAAATTGTGTCCTTAATTTCAAAGACAGTAAGAGAGAGAGAGAGAGAGAGAGAGGGGGGGATTTCAGCTATTTGTACTATTTTGTACCTTGCATCATCATTTTAGCTTAAGCTTGTGTAAAATGAAAAACACATTAAAATATTAAAAAGTAAATGTACACTTTTAAAATATATACCATCCTCCTTCTGTTTCTGAGTTTAAATACAGTATTTATATCCATATAGACTTATATTAGGTAATATCCCAAGACTTATCATTTCGCATGCTGTCCAATTTTATTGACATATCTCCATTCACAAGAATAAAAGATTATTTTTGTCTGCATGTGCATGTAGTTTTTGCTTTCAATTGCTTATAGTTATGTTGGCAAGTACAAAAGATGTTGGGGACCCCGAGTGTCCGTGTGGTCTAAAACACTGTCCACTACGGATCACTGCGTGTATTTGAGTCTAAAATTTGGCTAATGTAGTTATGTGAGAAAGCTTGCCAGTAGCTTCTCGTGGGTTGGTGTTTCTTTCAGGGATGTTTCCCGGGTTATTCCTCCACCAATAAATTGGGCAATAATACTGGTGGCCATGTGGCCTATTGTGTGCTGAAAAATGGCTTTAAACCCTAAAAAGTAAACAAACAAAAGATGTTACTGGCTGAGAAACTTACACAAGAAAGCACTTGGCATTTGCTGTAATTACAAAGTACCATATTCATAATACCCATTGCTATGTGTAGCCTCTTTTCAGTTGATCTGGTAGACCAAATCTTGATATCAAACAGTATTTTAGCTCATATCACAGCTGTAGCATATTTAGTTAGCATGTGAAGAAGGCTACAAAGTCGCATGGTTCTTGGGACAATGGATATAGTGACTAAAACTAAAAAAAGTTGTTTTACTCAGTGGTAAATGTTGATAATGGAATACAATACATTTTAAAAGGGTACTGACTTTCCTTGAACAAGCACTAAAGCAAAAGTATGTACTTAAAGTGCATATACTACCCAATAAATGTGTGCAAAATAAAATGACGGTCAAATTTCAAGTTACAAGTGCATATACATTGGGGTGTACATTTTTTCAGTGCATGGTGAGGGGGGGGGGGGGAGGGGAAATTCATACCTTGCTTCCTATATGACCCTGATCGTCAGTGTCACAGGTTTAAAGAACGAATAGTACTTGTACATACTGGTTTAGTGCAATTGCATCTAATGTACATTAATTTAATACTGATTATTATATAAATATTTAAAAATTTGGGGTCCTCTATTTCTTCATACAGAATCTTTCCCGCGAATAAAATATATTTTAGACATTCATTTTCTTACTTTTGGAGACATTTTCTTTTGCGTACATAAAAATAGAAGTGCGATAAAGCTACATGTATCTTTTCTGGTCATTAAGTATTGACTTGTAGGCCTGCAAATATGCTAAGTAACATATAGGAGCAAAACCAGCAAGCTCTGTAAAATGTTTTAAAAAGTTTAAAAAGAAACAGTGTTGTAAATTAAATCCCAAATCGAAAAGGGGATGGGGGCATCTGTCAGATGCCCAACCCCACTCTCAAAAAGATAGCGTGGTATAAGATAAACCAGCACCATTTTGTTTATGTATCCAGCATACTATTCACTGAGTCACCACAGCTTCTTATATTGAAAGTAGTTTCAACTATTTGTATTTAGGGAGCATCCATAAAATATATACCCCAAATCATCCAGTTTGGAATCACCTCCTCCACTGCACAGCGCAGACATTTGTAACCCACTCCCACCCATGCATACATATGCTTCTGTGGTCCCCCTCCCTCTTTTTTTTCCCCAACCCAAAAATAGCTCGGAACTTCGAACTTTGTAAGAGATCACCATTATACTTCTGTGGAAAATTAAACATAAATTGACTCTGTAGCACATGCACTTATTTCGAGTGATTTTTATCATTCATAACCCATGAATCTAGATAACCAAGCACATTTTGACCAGCGTAATTCAGCCAAGAAAAGAACATCCAAAGTGGCGTTCAAGTTATTAAAGTAAGATGTGTCATAGTTGCAATGAAGATTTGGAATATTTCTAGAACTCACTTTGTTGGTTGCTGCAGATATAGCGGTTGCAAAAGTGTCTGCATTATGGGCTGACCCAACAACATCTGGAATGGTTCTGAAAAAGGTAGTCGGTAGAGGTTTGAATGTTTGTCGGAGAATGGAAGTGGAAAGGTGAAGGACGTAGTCAAGCGACGGAACGGGTACTGGAGTACCTGTCAAGAAAAGAAACAATACAGATCAGTAAAGTAGCAGGGACAAAGTGGAAACACTCTCACGTTGCACATCAGATGATGAAATTGGCAGATTAAATAGGTCGACCGAGTGAAGAAATGATGATGACGAATGTTAAATTAAAGTGAACCGGCCAGGAAGGGTCATTATTCACTGTTTTATCTTTCAAAAGAAAGTTATTTAATTTTTCCCGTGGTAATAAAATGTAAATAAAATCAAAATTATCAAAAAGAAATATGAAACAAAGAATGATATTAACACGCGGGTGAGACAGCTAAAAAGATTATAGAAAACAAAAATAGTAGCCCAGTTCCCGGTAACCATGGTGGCTTCTAAATATATAATAGAAAATTTAAAAGAAACTTACAGTGTTGTAAATTAAATCCCAAATCGAAAAAAAGGAGTGGGGGCATCTGTCTCGTGCCCACCCCACCCCCCAAAAAATCGCGTGGTATAAGATAAACCAGCACCTTTTTGTTTATGTATCCAGCATACTATTCACCGAGTCACCACAGCTTCTTATATTGAAGTTAGTTCCAAATATTTGTATTTAGCGGGCATTCATAAAATGCATACCCCAAATCATCCAGTTTCGAATCTCCTTCTCCACGCCACAGCGTAGACATTTGTAACCCTCTCCAACCCTGCATACATATGCTTCTGCTCCCCCCCCCCACCTCTTTTTTTTCCATCCCAAAAATAAATCGGAACTTCGAACTTTGTAAAAAATGTATATTATACCTCTTTGGAAACTTAAGCATTTTATCCCGTAAATTGACTAGATAGCACATGCACTTATTTCAAGTGATTTTATCATTCATTTCCCATGAATCTAGATAACCAAGCACAGTTTGACGAGCTTAATTGAGCCAAGAAGAGAACACCCAAAGTGGCGTTCAAGTTAACCAAGTAAGATGTGTCATAGTTGCAATGAAGATTTGGAATATGTCCATAACTCACTTTGTTGGTTGCTGCAGGTATCGTGGTTGCAAAAGTGTCTGCATTATGGGCTGACCCAACAGCATCTGGAATGGTTCTGAAAAAAGGTAGTCGGAAAAAAAATATGAGGCAGAAGTTTAAAGGTAGAATGGAAGTGGAAGAAGTGGCAAGGTAGGTAATGGAAGTAGTTAAAAGACGGAATGGGTACTGGAGTACCTGTCAAGAAAAGTAACAATATATATATAAGTAAAGTAACAGGGACAGGTGGAAAAAATCATGTTGCACATCAGATGATCAAATTGACAGATTTGTATATTTATATATTTTATTAAATTGTTATTCATCCAGTGTATCTTTTCAAAGATGGAGAAAAAAGGGTAAGAAAACTTGACGATTGTTCCAGTACCCATGTTAATATAATTTTACAATATAAATATAACTCCAAAACGATATAAAGTAAGGATTTCAAAACGAATACTTTTTACTACCAATATTGAAACTGTTTTGCCGTATAACTGTGAAAGATGAGCACTGATGGAAAACATTGGCAATATTTCCCATATTATTCTGTACCAAGAGAATGAAGAAAAAAAGCGTTCGGATACGCGCTGAACATATATGCATTAAAGGAAAATGTATTCTACTATCTGTTTGACAATCTGAACAACATTGTTCTAAGGTACACATTTCTATATTTTAAATAGCTTATTTATTTCAAAGATAACGTTTAGATAGGTTTTCTGGGTGATATTTTTCGGAGTGACTTCTCCAACCATTTGGGGCATTTTCTCTAATCTCTCTGGAACGACTTCACCAGATACGTTGGGGCAAGTTCTCCATATACCATTTCATGTATCGTATATTATATACCTAGACCATTCGCATTGCTGATTGAGAACTTTGACCTATCTATCCATCTATTTAAAATGTTACGATGTACTTCCTCTTACGAGATTAGCAAAAATTATTACAAAGCTTTTCAAGCATAATTGTGTTTATTATACGCCCCTCGTATGACGGGTAGTTACACGATGCCATGTGGCATCTGTGTTTAAATTCGTGTCTTGAATGTACTTCTAAAACTCGTTATTATTTTCGAATTATATTAAATTATAATTGGTACAAATGATTAGATACATCGAGACGATATGTAAGATGCATCTTTCAGCACGTGCAATGTTACTTTCACAGTGAGGGTCAAAGGTAACTCTTTAACCGGTTGTTTTATTGGAATAATAATTTGTTACAGATGTTGCAGACATAGGTGGGCAGTAAGGCATATACTTAACGCTATTAAAAAGCGCAATATAGACTTTACATATCAATTAGTATAACTGGCGGATGAAGAACTCGTGGAAACCCAGTTTAATCGATATAAAAATGATACTGTGCTCATCATATACGTAAAATGCCTTTATTGGTATTACAGAAGAGGAGGAATTTAGTAAATCATCTTCCTCACATATCTGATATGAATTTATGAAAGTAAACCATTCAGTAATGGACATAAGGTTGCCATATATGCCCATTGCTGTGTTATAGATAGTTCTAGAATGACGTCATCAACAGCCATAGTGGCGGTATTCTTATAGATTTACCGTTAAGGTTTGTATGGTGTTTGGAAGTTGACATCAATTCATTGAATATCAAGATTATGTAACAAAAATACATTCATAAACAGAACGCAAATCAGGATTTTTTATTAGTATCCGTATTTGTAATTATAAGTTGATTTTGCTTCAGCGTGCCTTGTTCAAGATTTTTAATTTTCATGATTTCATATAGGAGAAACTGTGACATTGCTCATCATCTAAGTAAAGTCAGCAGAATACCGTCTACTAGTGACCTCATCTGGAAACATCGATTCTTCCTGTCAAACACTAAAATACTGCCAGAACTTGACTTGGTAGAGACAAAAGTTGGAGCATGGCAAGTTGAACATCGCTGGCCACCTGTAATGGAAAGATGTGTGATATTAAAATCATTTAAGAAATGCATTTGTTATGCATGCACACCAAACAAATATTTATTTGAACAAAAATATCCGTTTTTTAATAAAGAATATATTCGTCAATCTTCGTAAGCAATCGTACTTTCTGCGTGCCAAAAAGAAGGATATGTCATACATTAATCCCTTCTATTCAACCCAACCAATCAAGTGTTTAATTTTGCAACGTACATGTTTATGTGTTATATCTTTTATGATGTGAAATCATGGATGACATGTAACAAGCTGCAGATGAATGATGATAAAACTGAGGCTATTCTGATCACAACACAAATACTTTCTCATTCACATCCTTTACCTCAGACGATAAATGTCAGCAACACCAACATTAAATTCTCACAGTCAGTACGGAACCTAGGCGTTACTCTAGACAGTACTCTCACATTGCACCAACATGTCATGAACATATGCAAGGCTGCAAGTCATGAACATATGCAAGGCTGCATATCTTGAATTGAGACGCATCAGTTCCATTCGTAAATATCTTTCAGTTGATGCCACTAAAACACTTGTGTGTTCATTAGTATTTTCAATACTGGACTATTGTAATTCAATTATGTCTGGTTTGTCATTATATTTACTCCAGAAACTTCAAAAAGTTCAAAACAAAGTTGCACGGATCATCTTTAGAGTACCTCGATCAGAGCACACCTCACGACTGCTCTGTACCCTTCATTGGCTATCAATTCGATACAGAATCAAACACAGAATTTGTTCTCTGTGCTACGCTTCAATGACAGACTCCTGTCCAACATACCTATCCAGCCTCACCTATGTGTATACACCAGCTAGATCCTTACGCACTTCTTCTGATAATCTTATACTCATTGTTCCCAAGGTGAAAACAAAGTCATATGGATAACGTTCGTTTGCACACCAGGGTCCGGCGACGTCGAACGAATTGCCCATTGAAATTAGACACAAAGACACAGTGGTCCCTTTTATGAGTGCTCTTAAGACTCACCTGTTTCGACTGCAGGGACAAACTTAGCGACCTAATAATGTTTTGTATTTTATATGTTTTCAGCATGTTTTTATGTTTTTCAATTTCATTGTTTTTGTCATTTGTTGTTTTGTAGTGTAGTCATATCATTATTGATGTGTAAAGCGCTTTGAGCTTCGTAATATTAGGCGCTATACAAAGTCCTCATTATTATTATTATCTTACGATCGTGCTATTGTACAACAAATATGGTGCACGTTTGCAAATGGATGTAACACAAAGAGTTTTGTTAGGACAAAAGGGTTCTTTCTTTTTTGAAAGCCCCTGTTTGCCAGAGAACAAATGTATTGAAGCCATGGGATCGAATAGGATGGGTGATAAGGAAATTGTACAATTTATGCGGGATTATAGTGAATTTGATCTAAAGAGTCCAAATTGTGCCGAAATTGAGACAATTTGTCCGAGCTTGAACGTCAGTTCGGCCCAACTCTCAAAACAATTTGGCTAAACTTAACATTAGCTTGAACAATTTGTTTCTCTTCAAACAAAAAGCAGATGAGAGAGAGAGAGAGAGAGAGAGAGAGAGAGAGAGAGAGAGAGAGAGAGAGAGACGCGACAAGTACGCATACTGAAGAAAAGCCATTCAAATGCATCATATATTAAACAATGTTCAGGCAGAGCGCTAATTTAAAAAAGCTCACACGAATTCATATTGGAGAAAACCATTCAAGTGTGCCGTTTCTGATAAAATGTTTGGTAGTGGTGTTAGTGTTAAGAAACAGATGAGGATACATCCTGGAAAAAAAAACAAAATTCAAATGTGATGTTTGAGATAAAATATTCAAACATAATAGTAATCTAAATAGCCAGATGAGAATGCTTATTGGATACAAACCATTAATATGTGCGGTTTGTGATAACCTGCTTAGTATTAGTGTTGTAGTAGTAGTGTTGGTGTTAGGACCCACATGAAAATATATATTGAGAAAACATATTAAAATATGATTATTGTAACAAACTGTCTGGTCATAGTTTCAGTTTGACAAAGCACATGTAGATTCCCACTGGAATAAAACCATTTAGATTTGAAGTAGTTAATAAAATGTGTTGCATTAGTTTTGCTTCGAATAGTAACATGTAGTAGACACTGGAGGTGACCATTCAAGTGTTACTTTTGTCATAAATCTTTTGTCATTATGGTAATTTGAAAGTGCAATTGAGGATATACACTATGGAAATTCATTTAAATTCAAAGTTAGGCAAACATTCATTAGCCGAGGTGTGAACTTACTAAGGACAAGATAATACAAACTGGAGAAATACCATTTTAACTGAGATAGTGGGTGATACAATACTCAGTCTTGGTGTTTATTGAAAGAAGCATATAATACATATTGGAGAAAAACCATTGAGATAATTGGAGTGATGAACAGAGGTGTTATATATATATATATATATATATATATATATATATATATATATATATATATATATATATATATATATATATATATATATATATATATATATATTAATTTGCCTTATTTTATACTTTGTTTTACGTATATTTTTATTTTATTATACGTTATGGTAATATAGCCATGTAGTTTGGACTTAACCTTGTCCAAAAGTCAATTTTGTTTCCTACTAGAGCTGAAGTATTGATTCTTTTAATTTTCTTTAATGAATTAATATATATGTAAATATTATCTTTCTGTATGGGTGTACTATTAAGATTATTATTAATAAAAGTAAACATGTTTATTTGGGTCTTACTCTAGGTTATTGGAAAGCACCAAATGTACGTGACATATTCCACGTTCTATATTATAATTTTAGTAAAATAGACTGATTTCAACTAATTGAGCACAGTTCATCTAATTATGCATCCCGTGTCCTACTGGTAAAAAAACAAATGGTGGCTATATTTTTGCTATTGAATATAGTAACCTTAATCATGTGACACAACCAAAGACATTCCCTCTTCCACGATTAGAATATGTCATCGATACAGTTGGACAAACTCAACCAAGTCTTAACAGTACTTTAGTGTTAAATTCAGCATTTTGGCAAATTAAAATGGACCCTCTGACCAAAACATATGAGCTCTTTTATAACATCGCGTGGTCTTTATCAACGGAATGTAATGCCGTATAGACTCAGAGAAACACCTGTCACTTATTGCATTCTTTATGGTCATGTTCTTTGTTTTATTACATGGTCAACATGTCTTGCATGCAGAGATGACATCATTATTTTTTTCCAATTCATTTGAAGCCGACCTCACATATCTTTAACTCATTTCTGATCGTTAAGACAAGCAAACTTGAACACGAAGCCTTCAAAATGTGTATTTTCAACATCTGAAGTTTTTCTTGGTCATAAATTCTCACCAAAAGGAATCAAAATAGACGAATCTAAACTAAATAAAGTTATACAATCTCCCGTTCCTAAATCCCAGAAGGATGTAAGTAGTTCTCTATGCTTGTGCAATTATTACAGGGTTTTTTCTTCGCGGTTGTTCTATTATAGAAACACAATTGAATAAATTGACAGACAAACATAAATAAAAAGACAGTTTATTCCTTTGGATAGATTAGTATAAAAAGCATTCGAAACTCTTAAGACAGCTCTGACCTATTTTGGTTTACCCTGAATTAGCAAACCACTTAGACTAACATGTGATGCTAGCGGCAATGCTCCAGGGTATATTTTGTTACATATCAGATTCTAAGGTTTTAAGCTCAAGAAAGTAAACAGTAACTCTGGACTAACCATGCCAACTTCGTTCATTATTGATTTTGTATCTTCATACAAACTTCGTTTATTTCTTATCCATCCCTTCTGTGGTCAGATTATCTAGACATTGCGTTTCTACAACGCTCAGATGGAAGTATTTCAGAATGTTCTCGTAAAACGCATCCTTTGCCCCCATGCACTATTTTAAACTAAATACACATATATGTGATCATGTTTTAGTTCTTATCAGTACAGACGAATATTTTGCTCTCGTACGGTTATTTGGTAGCAATACCTAAACTCAGGTGATAACTGATACAGAATGCACACACAGAATGCATATACTTATTCCGTTTTGGTCACAAAGTACATATGTTGTGTCTTTATTGAAACTAGCACTGTAACACTGGACATATCGCCGAAGGTATCGTGCGGTGGGAAACATTTATACGTTAATTTTCTAAAGCAAGAAATTCTTGAAAAGGATCAGCTAAAGCAACGGGTGAAGGATAGAAGAGTCAATCCCATTATTTTCGGTACGAACAAAAATATTTTTCTGGGATCACATGTATTCGAAAACGTGGTTAACCTGTCATCACTATTAAAGGCGCTTCAGAAATGGGGAGAGATTTTCATTCGCATGGATAAATTTGATATCACTGTAGCTGGGCATTTATTCGATCGACAAAGACATGACATTATATAATAACCCAAATTATTTATTCCACGGTGTCAACGTCGCAGATTATCTCTTATTCACTGAAGAAACGTTAGCACTATTAATGACGGTTATTGTGCCCACTTCTGTTATGATTCTGCGTTTCTTGGGGTTTTCCCACCTACTTCTAACCCATTCTTACCCATGACTGGCCGAATTATACATTTGTGCCGGTGGGTTACCTCTTTCATTGTTACAAAACCCGCTACTTCCTTATCGCAAATTCAAGAAGTTATGCCGAGATGGTAACAGGCTGATTCGGACCATGGCTGATTCGGACCAAGCTGATTCGGTCCAAATTACGGGCTGATTCGGACCAGATTTCTGGCTGATTCGGACCAGATTTTGGGCTGATTCGGACCAAGTTAAATATCAATAGGTTTCGTCTGAGATTTAAATGTGTCACTTACATTTGTTTAAGACACGATATTTCACATTATTTCCCAGGTGCGTTGAGCAGTTCAAATATGCAATTAAGATATCATTAACTTCCATTTAAGGAATCGCAGCAACATTTATTCATACATATTGATCCTTTGCTAGATGTATGATGAATTTTATTTATATTGTCTCTTTTGCTATATACTAATAGATTCAGTTCGATAAAATATCACACGTCAGTATCATACGTTTATATTCTTCTAATTTTGTGGACCTCGTAAGACGAATTATATTATAATAATATTTGTTTTAAGCAACGTTTGTTAATGTTTTTTTTTTCTGAATTCATAATCTATCTGTAAAGTGTCGAATTTTGAATAAGTACTGAACCTTAAAGCTGAACGCATTGAGCATTAAAATTTTATCATATTTAAGCCAGAAAAGTCTTTGTGAAGGGTCACTTTGATCTTTCTTCTCCCCCCACCCACCTATGCCAGTGTTAAACATGAAAGGCCAGCATTTTAGATTTGTCCGGGGCATCCCAACGCTGTCTTGAGAAAGTAAACATTTTAACCCATGTCAAGTAGTCATTTTCAAAGGGAAGTTGATGCAACGTAATTCAGAGATTCTAGACTGTCCAAAATCTGACGAAAGATATGATTATCTAAAAATTTAATGCAAATGATTTGTTTTCTTCTACGTATAATGGTATGAGTCTGAATATGTTAATGCCTTTTTTAAAAGCAAGATTTATGTGGAATATTTCTTTATCCTAAAGAAATCATATTTACTATAGCTAAATAATGTGGGTGTTACATGGTTTTTCTTATAATAATTCACATTGTCCGAATCAGCCCGTCATCTGGTCCGAATCAGCCCGTAATGTGGGCCGTATCAGCTATGGTCCGAAACAGCCACGGTCCGAATCAGCCAGCATTCGCCGAGATGTCCATAATGTCGAGGAATATTAGGCGAAACGAGTGAAATCGTGTTGTGTGTGTGTGTGTGTGTGTGTGTGTGTGTGTGTCCCCAGTGCACACCGCACCGCACAGAGCGATTTTTTCAAACATGTTTTACATACTAGATGTACACCCCCTCTACAACTTGTTTAACCCGTTAGAATTCGTCTCATTCCCGAAAAGTCCGCGTAACCCTCATATTTAGCAATTAAGGATATTCAAACTAGTGCTTGCAACACAAATTACAGTAAGATACTAAAATTGTTATTAAAGTACGTACACAACAAATTACAGTTGGTTCGTAGGATGTCTATGAAGGCAACTGTATAGAATCCTCCTGTTATGGCAATAATCGTCTTATAAGACTAGTCGTAGCAGTAGATTACGTCTAAATGTACTTTAATACCTTCAAATCTTTTTGCAATTTTCTAATTTTTTAAAAAATGTCATGCCATGCATTTATAATTGCATTTTAAAATTTCATTGAATGTCGTGAAGTATTCTTTCAGTTGTATTTTTGGTATTTTACTAAGTAGTTTGCAGTGTTTATCCCATTGTATTTGTCAACTTTCTTTATTCAATATCTTGCAGTGGTGTTTTTCATTGTATTTTTGAATTTTACCGACTGTCTTTACAATGTTTATATCATTACATTTTCTATATTTCACCTTTTATCTTCTTTTTATAAATGTAATTTCTTTCTTTTTTTATCCATTGATCCTAGAGGAATCGGCACATATGACTCAGAGGGTATTACAAGGGCAGAATGTTTGCGTAAAATTAATAAGATTAACTTTTTTCTTAAATGTATTAAGACTAAATTTTCATTAATTTATATTAAAAATCATTTTCTACTAAATTTGATTAAGGTTAATTATTTTTATTTCTGTATTTCAACTATGTACTATTTTAAAAAAGATTGCGCCCTTATGAGCAGGCGGAAACGTTCTTGTACTAAACATTTCTCTTGGATCCGAAAATCAGCAAAATCTACACTCGCTAAGTTGTATAATTTGCTGAATCAGCGGATTACTAAAATTCTATCTGACTGACTTGGCTAAAGATCCACGCGTTTTCTGAAGAAAAAAACGCTGATGAGGCACAATTGTCAGTATGGTGGCATATACGGACGATTCTGTAGGAAGAAATGGTAGTGTTATGAAAAGTTTTTTGTTATGTATGTTGTGATTAGCTTTTCATAACCTTCTTCTAATTTCTCGCTATGAGAAGGAATTACTCGTAGGTTAGGGAGCGTCATTATCCATGCTGAGAGAGAGAGAGAGAGAGAGAGAGAGAGAGAGAGAGAGAGAGAGAGAGAGAGAGAGAGAGAGAGAGAGAGAGAGAGAGAGAGAAGAAAGAGTTCAGACTCTCTTAAAACAGTGTCGCCACGATGATAAGACAGCTACATCTGTAATGAAAAACGAACACGCCGCTAGCTTTAAAGTATAAGGGACTTTATTTAAATAATCAACACACATATATATTACTACTGTCTAGAAACACATCTAAAAACGTTATAATCAAAATTCATGAAATACATATTATATTTTCCTTATTAAGCTTTCCAACTTCGTTCATTCGTATAACTTCTGCATTTTAGAATACCATACAAATAGTTAATTCTCGATCAATTTCAAGATAGCCTAAAGTATAAAATATAATAATTAATGCATTTTACTCATTTTAAAATAGAATAATAATTTAGAATATATTGCTAGATATTACTCTTTCTTGCTTAAAGAATACTTTATTTCAATCATTAAATCAAAACATGAAGTTGGTAGCGAATTCAACCTTTACCATAAAACTTACATAAATATAATTAAATATGAACATAAAACATTCTATTACAAAGTATATATATATATATATATATATATATATATATATATATATATATATATACATATATATATATATATAATATATATATATATATATATATATTGTAAATAAAAGAATTCAGTAACGATGTTGGAAACATATCAATTTTACCATTAAAATCTCAACCATTAAAAATACCTATTTCTAAAAGAAGTTACAACACATACCGTTCTTACCTGTAATGAAAAACGAACACGCCGCTAGCTTCAAAGTATAAGGGACTGACCTAGACAATATACGCCTCTTACTTATACTCGCTAGGCGCAAGTCAGGACCAAATATGGTAATCCCCTAATACGAAGCCAACAGCAAGGTCTGTTCATCATTAGATAAGAACCATTTTGTTTACGTCACTAACAGAAGGCCAGGTTCAGTCTTAGTCACCGGATTGGAAATTCGCCAATGCGTAATCTTGAATTTGTCTGGTTTGTAGAACTATACACTTCTCACAGAGTAGCTAGAGTGTTCTTATTGAATCTGCGTAACAGCATACACTGTCTCCAGTAACATCATACACTTATTCCACACAACAATGTACATTGGTATAGCTAGTGAGGTACGTTGTCAACTTTATGCTATAAATGAATAAAACATTACTTTAATAATACAATTTAAAGAAAATTGCAATCTTATTAATTTTACTAAAAAACCAATCCTAATAGTAGCCTAGTTCTGATTCGAGACGAACGAACGCAATAAAAGTATGTGTTTTCATATTTAGCTATGAGCATATGTTCAGGATTGCGTTTAAATTAAGAACAAACTTAAGCAGAATTGGCTTGTTCGTTCA